>JACRUU010000015.1:13977723-13980223 GCA_030449085.1 Kryptopterus vitreolus
ATTCCAGGAAAGAACGAGAGACGACGGAGGGAAGGCAGAAAGAAGAAGAAAAAAAAAGACTGAGAGACGACGGAGAGAAGAGTGAGACGGTGTGTCAAAATACGTCTGTTTCCAAAGATGCTCATTTATCAGGAGGCTGTAGAGGTTTCATTAAAGTGCAGGCTCGGCCTCTCAGCGGAGGACGCTTAGCCGGAGGCGTTCTGTCGTCTAACACACACACACACACACACACACACACACACACACATACTACACACACTACACACACACTACACAGTCTTAAAGCCACATTTGCATGTAGTAAAAAAAAAAAAAAAAAAAAAAAAAAAAAAAAAAAAATATATATATATATATATATATATATATATATATATATATATATTATATCTATATATATATATATCGATTCGTCGTACGTTTGACCTCATACCCAGCTGTGCTGCACATCTGCTGCCTGGTGATGTGCAGTCATGCTTTGGAGCCACCTGCAGGACAGACGCGTTAGCTCTTAGGTGAACGCTTTTATTTATTTATGTATGTATGTATTTATTTATTTATTTATTTTCAAGCGCCAGAGCTCAATGTTGAACTGCTTCTGTAGTGCAGATTAATGCAAAGCCATTGCACACACACACACACACACACACACACGCATGCACACACAGCCTCCACCCCACTGCGTTTCAGATCCACCCTCCGTGTTTGTGTCATGTCGAGGAAGCGAAGATGGCGTGGAATACTGATGCACAGCTGTCCCGGTCAATCCACGGATCATACAAACGACACTTCGGAAAAATCCGAAAACAACGCATAGATATGCAAAGATACGACGCACTAGGCACAGTCGCAGGGAGCACCGACCTTCAGACGCCGACCAATCACAATCCGGGAATTTTGATTAATTCATTCATTCATCTTCTACCGCTTTATCCGATCTTCTCTCGGGTCACGGGGAGTCTGTGTCTATCTCAGGTGTCTATGGGCATTAAGGCAGGATACACCCTGGATGGAATGCCAACCCATCGCAGGGCACACACACACACACACACACACACACACACACACACACTTATACACTAGGGACAATTTTCCAAGGTGTCAATCAACCTACCGTGCATGTTTTTGGACCGGGGGAGGAAACCGGAGAACCCGGAGAAAAACCCCCTGAGGGGAGAACAAGCACAAACTCCACACACACATATCCGAGACGGGAATCGAACCCAGACCCTGGCGGTGTGAGGCGAACGTGCTAACCACTAAACCACCATGCCCCTTCGGAATTTTGATTTTTCCAAGTAATTTATTCGGATTATTATTATGAATTATCGTAGTTTTCTATATCGTAAAAATTAATTTTGTCATTTATTTAAATAAAAAAAATTACTTTTATCCACTGCAAGTTCAAAATCCGGGGCTGAAAGTAAAAGTACGAACTTTCTGCTTTCAAAGCATCAATGATATACTAAGCATAAAGAAAAAAAAAATAAAAAAGGCAAAGAAATCAGGGCTCGATTATATTCCAGCAGAAGTGTAGTATATAATCAGGGTCGGCCCGAGCGGTCAGTCAGAAACACCGGCGTGTGAATAAGTGCTCGCTACAGTCGGGCGTTTTTTGCGTAACCTGGTATTTAAGGTGCATTAACCGACTGCTTTTCTTTTTCCGCGTTCCCGTGCGAGCGCCACGCGCCACTCAAATCACCTCCGTGCTGTATTTTTGGCTCGTTCTGACAGCGATTTCTTTTTTCTTCTCCCTACATTATAAAGTTAAATAATAATAATAATAATAACGCAAAAAAAAAAAAATAATAAAAATGCACCAGGCTCTCTGACCCTGTCGAACTTTTCCCTTCGTGAACACGGATAAAGTGAGGTGTAGCAAAGAGCGTGCTTTGTAACCTGAAACCTCGACCCCGGACTCGGATCTGGATTCGCACAGTAACGAGCGGGAGAAACGGAGAAGAAACAAAAATAATAATAATAATAATAATAATAATAATAAAAGGGGCACGGACGGGTGGTTTAGCGGATAGCACGTTCGTCTCACACCTCCAGGGTCCGGGTTCGATTCCCGTCTCGCCCATGTGTGGAGTTTACATGTTCTCCCAGTGCCTCAGGAGGTTTTTCCCCCCGGTTCTCCGGTTTCCTCCCCGGTTCAAAAAACAGGTTGATTGGCACCTTGGAAAATTGTCCCTAGTGTATGAGTGTGTGTGTGTGTGTGTGTGTGTGTGTGTGTGTGTGTGTGTGTGTGTGTGTGCGATGGGTTGGGATTCCATCCAGGGTGTATCCTGCCTTTAATGCCCATAGACGCCTGAGATAGACACAGACTCCCCGTGACCCGAGGAAAGATCGGATAAAGCTAGAAGTAGAAGATGAATGAATGATCAATAATAATAATAATAATAATAATCAATCCAATGCCTCTAATCCCCAATAATCCCCACAAATAAGTGGAACAATCAATCCAGTGGAAATCTCCAGCAAATGGTCCCACCAAATCATA
>JACRUU010000015.1:13985223-14007723 GCA_030449085.1 Kryptopterus vitreolus
TCCTCTATATAATGTAAGGTGATGATAATGATGATGATGATGATGAAGATTTTCCTCTATATAAGGATGATAATGATGATGATGATGAAGAAGATGATGATGATAAAATCCATGATCATAAAATAAATATAAAATAACTATATAACTATATATTATTTTTGGGAATGTGTAGAGACAGAGCATCATTTGGCAGCTTGCCATTCAAATTACAATCAACACCCAGCATCGTGCGTCTTGGATGGTGTGTAATCAACACTTCATAAGCTGTTAATGAGAATTTGTTACACTGCACATCTGATACACACTCGGAGCGATCCGCTATCCTGATGTGGAATCACAGTCCACTGCGGAAAAAAGTCTCGCTTCTGAAAGTCTCATTTCTGTCCATACAAAATAAATACAGTCAAAATAAATAATCCCATTCGTTTCATGTCACTTTAATTTACGGAGGAAAAAAAAAATCGTTAACGCGCCCCGAGATTATTTTCTGACATCATTCGTCCTACACCAAAAGTATTGGGACACCCGGCTTTTCCACAAAGTAGGCATTTAAATAGGGCGAGATCCAATCCCGGTCCGGCGTGAATATATATATATATATATAGATATATATATATATATGATATATATATAATATATATATATAATACATATAATTTATATATATAACACACTTTTTTTAACTATTTCTTTAATAATTATCATAAAGGAAGGATGAATTTTAATATTAAATATCTTTAATTTGATATAATTTTTCTAATAATTTTTTTAATTGCTGATTTTTTAATTATTAATATATTTTATTATTTATTATATTTATTTTTATATATATATATATATATGTGTGTAGTGTATATATGTATATATTGTGTGTGTGTGTGGTGTGTGTGTGTGTATGCTTTTCTACAACCCAAAATATCTGCAAAAAAATGCAAAAAAAAATGAATTAAAAAAAACAAGTACCAAAAAGAAAATAAATAACAAGAAAAAATATTGCAATGCATCTACACATGGTAGAACAATGAGATATAGATATAGATATATATAGATATATAGATATATATATATATATAGTATATATATATATATATATATAAATATATATATATATATATATAGTATATATATATATATATATATATATTATATTAATCATAATAGTAATAAATGTATTATTTACACTACCCTCCATAAGAAAAATACATTTCATTTATAGTTAGCTTTTCTTGAACAGAAAAGCATTAGAAACAATAACGAATAATAAAAAAAAATTTAATTTATGTGATTTAATACATATTTTTTATAAAAATACTATTTGAATATTAAATGGTATATTTTTAGACGTATTAGCTAGTTATGATGTTTGCGGTACAAAGCGTCCTGTAATTCTCATTACGAAAGGTGCTGTATGGACGTAAAGGTGGTGTAAATGTAAATGAGGGCCGTATCTGGCCGCGTCAGCGTCGGCACCTCGGAGACGCGTCGCCATGGGCGATGCTGTGAGCTGCGAACCTCGCGCCGCCGTTCTGCACTCCTGCGTGGACGAGTGCTGGGAGACGGAGAGCAGGGTGACAGATTGAACTTTCGCACCGGGTCAGGAGGACGGAGAACCGGCGCACGCTCGCTGTGGTAATTACGCCTTTACTCGTGACAGGACATGCCCTCAAGGGTCTCGCGCACGTATACGCATTGTGTCATTTACAGCAACACGCCGGTCCTACCTTCTCAGCCGACGAGGTACATACAGTACAGGGCACAAGTGCACACGGTGCACATTCATAATTACTTTCACTCTTAGCCATTGTCTGGAGAAAAAAAAAAACGCCAGCACAGGTACATCTCACTAAAGTACAGAACCCGATTAGAACCTGGCAAATAATATATATATATATATATATATATATATATATATATATATATATATATATTATATATTATATATTTATATATAATATATATTTTACACTGGAAATGATTATTTTAATAGTAATTTCTTGTTAATTACAATGTTATTTTGTTTAGTGTTGTTTTTGAAGTGTAAAATATGGGACGTGGCTCCTTTAAGAATTGTGTTCCGGTTGCTTTTCCATATAAACTGGTGATACGGTGTTTAGGTTATACGGAAGCGCTTTATTGCGTTCAGTAAAAATGCGCTTTATTGCAGTAATACGGATTTGGGAATGCGATGCGCTTGCGTAAGGTTCCATACGGTAATATACGCTAATATAGTGAGGAGATCGTACCTGTTGTGAATGCGCAGCTAGGGGGGGCGTCATTGGGGGGAAATTTAGGAAGCGTGATTGGATGCAAATCGTTGTTAGCGAAAAAACGATGCCATTCCTTTAACACGGCGACTCCGATAAACAAAACCTTTTGCAAATTTCGCCTTGGCAACCCTGCCTCTTTCCACATCACTACAGGCCTCATAACTCACTGCAACGCCATTATTGGGACGTTTTGTCCGAATTCTTCGCCTCACTAACGATCATCATAACGATCGGGTTTTTTTTTTGCTGTTCCTTTTTTTTTATTGTTCGGTGACCTTGAGTGATTCGAAAGGCGCCTTAAATAAAATGTATTATTATTATATTATTATTATTATTATTATTATTATTATTATTATTACTATTATTATTACTCCACGACTAATGAAATTCACATGTAGCGAAAGAAACCTCATTAAAATCAATTTTCCCGTAATAGCGGCGTTCGTTATAACAACAAATCGGGACTAAATGCGGAATTATGTTTTTTTCGGAAACATGTTTTTCGGAAATAATACACACTGGTATATAGAAATAGAATAGAAATGTCGGCGGAGAATTTCCCCTGTTCACAAGACCAGGAATACATATTACATAAGACGAGAACGGAAACGTTTCAGCAAACGTTTCGTCCCGTGGCGCGCTTTTAAAAGCAGGTGTTCTGGAAAAATCCGGGCGATGAAAATGTAGAAAACGTGAGCTGCGTCTCAGAAAGGCCGCCTTTAAACGAGTCAGATCGATCAACGTCAGCGTTGCTTTGCGGCTCACGCGTCCGAAAAGCGCCGGCGCTGCTGAACTCTGCTCGCTCATCGCTTACATCAGTCTTTCTGTTTGTTTATTTATTTATTTACTTATTTTTAGCCTACAAACATGTTTACTCGCCGTTAATCTCGTTGCGCCGCTTTTAATTTTTCATTATTACGGTACACAGACGATATGTGGCATATACAGATATATATTATACATATATATATATATATATATATATATATATATATATATATATATATATATATATATATATCGTGTGTGTGTGTGTGTATTTATCATGTGTGTTAAAAATACAGGACGTCCACGACTTACAATTAAGATGCATTCAAACAAAACCATTGTTTTATTAATTAATTAATTTAATTCATTTATTCATTAAAAGTGGTTTACTAATTTAAACAATTAATTATGTGCCAAGTTTCAGTACATTTAGGGGGGAGGGACAATCTTGATCAAAGCACCGTAACCCTCTGTGCTCCAGGGGGCGCCTTATCATGGCTGCGCTCTGACTCCAGCTATGGCAAGACAAGCTGTGATATGCGAAGAAAACGACGTTCACGTGCTGTAACGTCGACAAATAAAGGCCATTTCGTTCGATCAAATTAGCGAATTTTTTTTGTCGCAGAAAATCATTCGTAAAGGAGAAAAAAAAAAAAAACTCGTACTGCCGAGCTCTTCTAGCGCTTTATCCGATCTTCTCTCGGGTCACGGGGAGTCTGTGTCTATCTCAGGCGTCTATGGGCATTAAGGCAGGATACACCCTGGATGGAATGCCAACCCATCACACACACACACACACACACACACACACACACATTCACATACACACACACACACACACACACACACTCACACACACATTCATACACTAGGGACAATTTTTCCAAGGTGCCAATCAACCTACTGTGCATGTTTTTGGACCGGGGGAGGAAACCGGTGAACCCGGAGAAAAACCCCCTGAGGCACGGGGAGAACATGCACAAACTCCACACACACATGGCCGAGACGGGAATCGAACCCGGACCCTGGAGGTGTGAGGCGAACATGCTAACCACTAAACCACCGTGCCCCGTAACTACACTACATAAATAGCCGATTTATAAATTATATTAAATAATAATAATCGCTATCATCATCGCAAGGTCGCAAAATCGCCATGTAGCGCATCTCAGGGGGGGGCACAAACTTTGTCAAACGTAGAACGCGGAATAGCTGCGCGAGTTCTATACGGACATATTGTAGGTCAAGCGTATGTATTGGCGCCCGTCCTGTAATAGACATCCTGCCATGTGACATGGATCGTAATTAAAGATGGACAACGAGGACTAATGCAATGCTCGTTAGGAGACGGGCGATAAAAGCATCTCCTCCGGCAGCCACTAACGATGAGATGGATACACGGAACCCTAACGAACGACTTATTACGTACGTAGAAACGAGAGTTTGGGACGACTCGCTAACAAGCTACGGGTTTTCAGTTAGCGAGGCTACGCTCTGTAATCGTCTTGCGTCACGGAAAATGCTCGGAATCCCAACTTGAGCTAATTTGTCGTTATGGCTCTCCCGCTGCGGAGTCGCGTTAGCGCACAGGTTTGATGTCCGTAGCCCGGCGGTGTCGTTCCCATCCTGTCAGCGCAGGGGGCGTCGGAATCGCAGTGAGCGGGATAGGATTATCGGCCCGGGCCCACATGCTAAGCCACGCCGCGGATCCTCATTTCCATTCTGTTTGTGAGCTCCCTCTGGCTTGTGATCAGCTCGTAATTGACACGCTAAACGATCATTATTAATTTGGGGCTAATTAGAGGTTTAATGCAGTGATTTTGAGAAGAAGAAGAAGAAAAAAAAGACATCTGCACGCTTCACTGGAGACGGAATTGGGCCGAAAATAAGACTTTTTTTATTTATTAATTTTTTTCCAGTGACTAAAAAGCTGTTATGATTTTGGCTGCCAAAGGTTTATATCTGTTTATGAATATTAATTGTGTTTATTTCGAATATTGACTATTCAATTAAGTTTGGCTACAAGACTGAAACTTTCCCCCCTTTTTTCTTAGTGAGACATTCATGCTTAAGGCATTGGGGGTTCAAATCCCTAAGAGTTGCCACTAGGGGGCCCTTGAGCAAGACAAACGTTAACATAAAAATACATTTCTATGGGGCAGGATGTCACAGATTTCGTGGAATTCCAAGCGGGTACAGGGTTCGAGGATCATGGCGACCCACTCCGTACCCCCGTACAAGTGAATAGGGTGTATATGCTTTGCTGTGACGCATGAAATTTCGGCACCATTCATTTTCTATAGGAAACAATTCCCGTATTTGTAGTCACGGGATCGGAATTCCACGGTGCGAATCCGTATAAAGTTAACACGCTGCGAGCTATCATCGGTGATGCTGGTGCAAAAACTTGGGGACTTGTTACGTGGCGAAAATATGGGCGATGAAAAAAATAGCTACCGGCAACAGTGAAAAGAAGAAGCGAATAAAGAAAATTCAGTGCATCCATTCACACTTCCTAAATCTCCTCACGATATTAGCGTTTATTACCGTATGGAACCTAAACGTATCACCAGTTTATATGGAAAGCAACCGAAACCGGAACATAATTCTTAAAGGAGCCACGTCCCATATTTTACAATTAAAACAACCACTAAAATGGCATAATAAGCAGTGAACTAATGAACAAGAAATGTATATTAAAAGAAAAAGTCCTGTAAAGAAAATATATATTTTTATTTATATATATATATATATATATATATATATATAGATATATATATATCTATATATCTATATCTCTATATATCCTATATATTATATATATATATATATATATATATATTATTGTATATATCCTATATCTAGATATATATATATATATTGAAGAGAGATTTTGAATGAAACCTTATAACATCTATAACATATATTAGTTAGAAAAAATATGGGATTAATGAATTAACTCATTCTCTATATATATATAATATATATATAGATATATATATAGTATATATATATATATATCTATTATATATATATATATATATATATAAAAGAAAAAAAATACAAATCCAATTACGCTTCATCCGGAGCAAAACATCTAACATAAGGACGGTCGTTGCGTCGGGGATGATTCACACGATCACGCGACGTCGGGTAAAGATCAATAAAAATAAACAAACAAATAAATAAATATATAAGAAAGGCTGACAGCGCAGGTCAGAAAAGAATCGTTTAATTTCTCAAACTGAAAATCAACATTGCGTGCGAGTTAATCGGGCGGAGTGTAGAGTGTGTGTGTGTGTGTGTGTGTGTGTGTGTGTGTGTGTGTGTGTTTTGTTTGTGTGTGTGTTTAGGTAAGGGGGGGGGTGCTAGGTAAGGTAGAGGGCGCTGGGACGCCCAGAGAGATCCTGTTACCTCTCAATGGGTCAATAGACACAAGCTGAGGAGTGTGACTCACTGCAAAACCAACCACACACACACACACACACACACACACACACACACACACACACACGCATATTCGTATCTTTTCAAGGAAAGAAAAAGAGGCAAAAAAAAAAAGAAAAACGAAAGAAAAACCTATTTGCATCTCCATAGCCCATTGATTTTGATTGCATCGTTGCTCAGGGCTGACAATAGCAGGCTGATTTATTTCGTAAATAGATCGTGCTGTGCTCGCGAGCGCCGCGCTGAACCTCTATTAGCAGCCGACGGCGAGCGAAAGGATCTCAGCGGGTAATGAGATGATGAACGATTCCGAAGACATGGATACATCCCTCACGCAAACGCGTACGTGTTTGCCGGCCGAGCGCCCCGCCGTCCGCGCCCTCTATTATTTGATTTTGCCGAAATGAAATGATCTCTTCTTATTTAACGCCATGCTACACATCATTTCACACACACACACACACACACACACAACACCAGACGCAACTTCTTGACTGCACGAGGCGCTACGACTGCCCATGTTGTTGTTTTTTTCTTTCTTTCCCTCCACTTGTTAAAATCGCACCTTCCGGCGTTGATCAAGTCGGTATACGCGAGTTCAGGATCAAACCTCGAACCGGAGTCTAGGAGCAACATCTTTCCGTCGCTAATCCGCCGCGGATAATCGGCTAACGCTACAAATTGTATTCGCGAGTGCTACCGGTACTGGGGGGGGGGGAGGAAACATAAGCCCTTCGTTTAGTTTGTTAAAAGCCATCTGGCGTTATGAAGTTTGCCGAGCGTGTGAGTAAAAGTTTGTGCTTAACATTTACGGCATTTATTAGATGGCGGCACAAGGCAGCACGCGCAGTCACATGGAGCACCGGAACTCTAATGGTACCTCAGTGCTCAGCGATCAAGGTCTTTAACCCTCTAGGGGGCGCCGTATCAAGGCCGACCCCAATTTTCCATACACAAGCGAAGAAATAACGGTAACGTATGAGCGAGAAATAAAGAGAGAGATCTCCGGGATCGTCCGGGACGTCTGAGCGTATCGCGATCCGCAGGTCCTGCGACACACATTCCATACAAAGCTATTACAGGTATGACGGAGCGGCTTAATCGCGTTTTTTCTGCATCTCTTTTTATGGCCGCGTCGGCGGGTGAAATACGGCTTTCCGGGGTCGGAGGACTCAAAAATTCATCAGGATCCGCTGGACGACTGATTATATCATTACAACCCTGAAGCATTATTTATTTCATTATTTATTTCATTATTTATTTAATTTATTACTCTTTTACTTTTCTAAACTTTATATACACTGTACGGACAAAAAAACATCTGGCGGTAATTGTCTATTATATTATATATTTGATAATATATAAAAAAAAAGTGTATTTATTGAATTTTTTAAATAGCATTACAAAAAAAGTAATATATATATATATCTATATATATATATTTTTTTTTTTTTTTAATAAGCTATACATTTATAACTAACCACTATACATTTCATATATTTTTGTTCAATTTTTTTTACTATTTTAATTTAATTAAAATAATTTTTTTAAAAGTTATCGCCTTATTTTTTTCGTAGGGGGGTATTTTAAAATGTGCTGTATTTATTTATTTATTGTTTGTTTGTTTATTTTCCTAAGTCTATTTTTATTGGATTTAACTTCTTCAGTTAATGGTTTGTTGCTGTTGTTGTTTTCCTACTTTTTTTTTTTTCCTCCCGTCATTGATTTGATATCACTCCGGTTCGGCATTTGTTTGTTTGTTTGTTTGTTTTTCTTCACCCGGGAATTCGCAGGAGGATCCGAGGCGAGTTTAAACCGGAGCGGGATGATCCGTATTGTTTGGCGGGTCGTCTGAGTGTGTTGGACAGGAGCCTGCGGATGGAGGCAGGGCCGGAGGAAGATGGATGCTCGTGATAGTGGGCCGCCCGTCACGTCTCGCCTCGCATTCATCATCCGGCTCGGCCTTGTTTGTTCATCGCCACATTAATGTCTCGCCTTCCAATCTGTTGGATCTTAATAGGAATTGATTTATTGTCGACGGGATGGCAGGAATTCCGCACTTTTTTTTTTTACATCTGCGATTCCGAATACGGAATAGTATCCCTCCTTTTCCTCCTTTCTTTTTTTTTTGGGTGGGAAGTGCAGAACACTTATGGCGGGAATCAATAATTCATATTAACCCCTTCTCGTGCTTCCTCCAGAACCAGAGCGGTCTGAACGCTCCGAACTCTGAACCCCGTTCCCACCAGGAATCCCAGTCAAATCAACAGAAAGTGCAGTTGGAGATTTCTGAGTGGATCAGGAATCCTCTTAGTGCCTGGTGAATTATTCACCACTCTATAAACACTTCTCTCAGAGCTGCTGCTGCTGCTGCTGCTGCTTATTTCTTTACCTTCACTCACATTCCGGCCGCCAGAAATCCACGGAAAGACGGGTTTCCAATGTCAATGTAGAAACACTCGTTTTCTTTTATTAACGATTTATTTTAATGCGTAAGATTCAAGATGCATCGCATGCCATTGCTGGACATGATACGGAGATGTTTATTCAAGGTAGGAGGAAGGAAGAAAGAGAGGAAGGCAAAACAAAAAAAAGAAAGAATTTACAAAAGAAAGAAAGAAAGAAATAAAGAAAGGAAAAAATAGAAAGAATAAAAAAAACTAAGAAAAAATAAAACTAAGAAAGAAAAAAGAAAGAAAGAAAGAAAGAAGGCAGGAAATGAGAAAAACTAAAAGTATGGACTGAAAAAGAAAGAATAACAAAAGAAAAATTAGGAAAGAAAGAAAGAAAAAAGAAAGAAAGAAAGAAAACAAAACAAAACAAAAAATAGAAAGAATAAAAACAATGAAAAAGAAAGAAAGAAAAAAGAAAGAAAGAAAGAAAGAAAGGAAAAAAGAGAAAGAATTAAAAAAGGGAAAGAAACAAAAAAAGAGAAAACTACGAAAAACAGAAAGAAAGAAAGAAAGAAAGGCTGGAAAGGAGAAAAACAAAGTATGGACTGAAAAAAGAAAAAATAACAAAAGAAAAAGTAAGAAAGAAAGAAGGAAATAAAAAAAGCCTGAAGGAAAACTAAAAAATAGAATAGTAGAATAAAAAAAAACAATGAAAAGGAACGAAAGAAAGAAAAAAGAAAGGAACAAATAGAAAGAATTAAAAAAGAGAAAGAAAGGCAGGCAGGCAGGAAAGGAGGAAAACAAAAAGCATGGACTGAAAAAAGCCAGAATAACAAAAGAAAAAAAGAGAAAATAGTAAGAACGAAAGCACAGACCGCCTCGACAGAAAAAAAAACTAAGAAAGAAAAAAGAAAAAAAAAATGAAAGAAAAAGTTGTATTAAAGAAAGAAAGACAAATTGTGAGAATATAATTATTAAACTAAAATATTACACGTTTTTTATTATTATTATTATTATTATTATTATTATTATTATTTCATTCTATTAAGGTAATAAAATGATATAAAAAATACAGACAGGAAAGCCTGATCATTTTTTTTAACTGCACCCCTCCCTCCCTCTATCTCTCTCTCTCTCTCTCTCTCTCCCTCTCTCTCTCTCTCTCTCTCTTTATCTAGGTCCTTGCCAGCAGTTTTGGAGGTGGAACCATTTCCTTTTCTTCTGGAAAGCATTTTTTTTTTCAATTAAACTGAAATGAGTATCCCTATTATCACTATGAGACAGGCCTCACCACTTTCCAATGGGTCCTTTGATTGCCATGGAAACGGGATGTCATTGTCATGGCTACCCCTGGTGGTACAGGTAATTTTCGGCGTGTGTGTGAGGGGCACTGATAATGCACAATCAACGGCTCGGGGAAGAAGGCATCATACGACAGGCCGGGGAGCGTCTGGCACCGGCGCTGCCTCGGCGTCTCTCAGGAGGGGAGCGATCGCTCGGCTGCTGAATCTAATTCCACTTTCCTAACAATTCATATCAGAGGCGAGGTGATGCTGGGCGTTATTTATTTATTTATTTATTTATTTATTTATTTTCCCCCCTCCACCCAGAGGGAAGAAAATCCGAGGGCAGAAAGCCTGGAGGCGTGAGGATCAGCATAATGAAACGTGTCTTCTCTCCAACGTAGACTAGCAGTCTGTACTGTAGTCTCTCGTCGTTCGCTCGTCGTTCTCTCGCTTTTTCTCTCCGTCTGACACAAACGCTCTTTTGTGGCGCTCCGCTCTTTCTGATCTCCTCATCATCGCTTCGGCGCTTTCTCTTCACCTTCCCGCTTTCTCTCTCTCTCTCTCTCTCTCTCTCTCTCTCTCTCTCTCTCTCTCCGTGAGCTTTGCTCTGTTCTACCCTACTGTGTCACTCTCTCTCTCTCTCTCTCTCTATCTCGCTTTCTCTCTTACTCTTTCCATCCTCCTGCTCTATCATCATCTGTCATTTCAGATTCCTATCAGACCCGGACAGCTATCAAGTGCCACGGACACATCTGTAGCTATCGCCATCGATCTGTACACATGTGTCTTCTACAATGAACATCTGTAAAAATGTCTTCTACTAACATCTGTACACATGTGTCTTCTACAATGAACATCTGTACACATGAGTCTTATACAATGAACATCTGTACACATGTGTCTTCTACATCTAACATCTGTACACATGTGTCTTCTATAACTAACATCTGTACACATGAGTCTTCTATAACTAACATCTGTACACATGTGTCTTCTATACACATCTGTACACATGAGTCTTCTATAACTAACATCTGTACACATGTGTCATACAATGAACATCTGTACACATGTGTCTTCTACATCTTAACATCTGTACACATGTGTCTTCTATAACTAACATCTGTACACATGAGTCTTCTATAACTAACATCTGTACACATGAGTCTTATACAATGAACATCTGTACACATGTGTCTTCTACAATGAACATCTGTAAAAATGAGTCTTCTACATCTAACATCTGTACAAGTGTCTAACATCTGTACACATGAGGTCTTCTATAACTAACATCTGTACACATGAGTCTTCTACAACTGAACATCTGTACACATGTGTCTTCTACAATGAACATCTGTAAAAATGAGTCTTCTACATCTAACATCTGTACACAGTGTCTTCTACAATGAACATCTGTACACATGTGTCTTCTACAATGAACATCTGTACACATGTGTCTTCTACAATGAACATCTGTAAAAATGAGTCTTCTATAACTAACATCTGTACACATGTGTCTTCTACAACTAACATCAGGAAACATGATTCATCCATCTGGGTGCATAAAATGAACATCTGGACAGACAACACATCTACAACAAACATCTGGAAACATTGCGACACAGAATTCATGTACAATGAGCATCTGGATACATGATTCATCTACCACTAACATCTGGATACACGATTCATCTACCATACACTGGATACATGATCCATCTACCACTAGCATCTGGATACATGACCCATCTACCACTAACATCTGGAGACACAATTCATCCACAATGAACATCTGGAAACATGACTCATCTACAACTACAACGTGTAGAGGCAATGCACCTACAAACATCTGCACATCTAACCAACATCTGGGCACACGATTCATCTACAACTAACCTCTGGACAACTAACATCTGGGCCATCATGATTAATCCTCAACTAACATCTGGATCGAATCGACCGCTTGTCAGCTGGAAATGCATTCAGCTCCACAGGAATCGTCTCTGGTCTGTGTGTGTGTGTGTGTGTGTGTGTGTGTGTGTGTGTGTGTGTGTGTGTGTGTGTGCAAGCCACAACATTGTCTTTCGGAGAAATAAATAAATAAATAAATAAATAAAGCATAAAAAGAGAGAAATAACAAAGGCAGGTGGAGGAGCGAGAAGGTCGCTGAGGGAGCGGACCTTCACCACATCCTGAATGTGTTTCTCCTCATTAATATTCAACAGCTTTGGCCAATTACGTGTTCAGTTCTCGCTCGCCGCATCGTCTCCGAATAATATGACAAATGACCCGAACGCTCGGACTACAGAGGAAGCGGAGCACAGGTTAGCGAGGAGTCATGTGATGCCGTTCATACGCTTATACACCAACCGTCGTTAAACACAATGACGATCCAGAGGGGGAAAAAAACCTTACGGGAAAAATGGAGCAGTTATATATTTATTTTTGTGCTTCACTAGTAGGGAGGAGGAAGCTCAAAACAAAAAGGTAGCCACTAACTCTCTCCGTAGGGACATGATTAAACGGCACACCAACGTGTTAAAATATTTTAGAGAGGGGGGAAAAGAAAACGTGACAGTACAGCTGTTTAAAGGAAGGATGTTGAATAAAATGCATAAAAATGTAAAACAAAAGAAATTAAAGTAAAGAAAAATAATGAACAGGAGAAAAAATAGGAGAAAGAGGAGGGTTCGAAAAAAGGTAAGCAAAGACACAAAAAGAAAGAAGAAAGAAAGGAAAAACGCACAGGCCCCGCATAAGTTAAGAAGAAGAAGGAAAAATGAAAATGAAGTACTGAAAAGATGTGCGGAAAAAAAGAAAAGGAAAAGAAAGAGAAGAGAAAAAGAAATTAAAAAAGAGAAAAAGAAGAAAAGAAAAAGAAAAAAAGAGAAAAAGAAAGGAGAAAGAAAGAAAAAAGAAAGAAAGAAAAGAAAGAACGAAAGGAAAAAAAAAGAAGAAAAAGAAAAAAAAAAAAAAAAGGATAGAGGAAGAAGGAGAAGAAAAGAAAGATAGAAAAAAAAGAAGGGGAGGGGGAAACGAAGAGAAGAGAAAAGAAGAAAAGAAGAGACTAGATATTGAAGAAAAGAGAAGGAAATAGAGAAAAGAAGAGAAGAGAAGAGAAAAGAAGAAAAAGAGAAGAAAAAAGAAGAGAGGAGAGAGAAGAAAGGAGAGAAAGAGAGAAGAGAAGAGAGGAGAAGAGAGGAGACGAAAGGAGAAAAGAAGAAAAAAGAGGAGGAGAGAAGAGAAGAGAAGAGAAGAGAAAGGGCGGGAAGAGGAAGAAAAGAAAGAGAAAAGAAGAAGAGAAGAGAAGAAGAAAAGAAGGAAAAAGAGAAGGAAAAAGAAGAGAGGAGAGGGGAAAAGAAGGAAAGAAGAGAAGAGATAATAAGAAAAGAAGAGAAGAGAGGACAAGAAAAGAGAAAAGACGAGGAGTGAAGAGAAGAGAAAAGAAGGAAAAAGAGAAGGAAAAAGAAGAGAGGAGAGAGGAAAAGAAGGAAAGAATAGAAGAGATAATAAGAAAAGAAGAGAGGAGAGGAGAAAAGAAGGAAAGAAGAGAAGATAACCGTATGCATCCCACAGTGCGGGAAATTGTATGTATAAAATAAAATAAAAAAAACATCGTAGAAATACTAAAGTAAAATAAATAAAATAAAAATGAAAAAAAAAAAAGCTGAAAATATGACAGAAAAAAATAAAAACACAATATAAATGTCTTATAAATAAACAAAAGAGTCTCGTGTGATCTTGTTTTTTAGGATCATGTGCGTTATTTATTTGATTTTATTTATTTTTGTTTGGGAACGACATTATTAACCGCAGCGTTGTGATTGGCTGATTCACTGCAGGAAGAAAAGAGGTTTTTGCATACGATTTGCATATTAAAGATGGCACAAATAAAAAATAAATAAATAAATAAATAAATAAATAAATAAATAAATAAATAAATAGGGGCACGGTGGTTTAGTGGTTAGCACGTTCGCCTCACACCTCCAGGGTCCGGGTTCGATTCCCGTCTCGGCCATGTGTGTGTGGAGTTTGTGCATGTTCTCCCTGTGCCTCAGGGGGTTTTTCTCCGGGTTCTCCGGTTTCCTCCCGGTCCAAAAACATGCACGGTAGGTTGATTGGCACCTTGGAAAATTGTCCCTAGTGTATGAATGTGTGTGTGGGTGTGTGTGTGTGTGTGTGTGTGTGTGTGTGTCCTGCGATGGGTTGGTATTCCATCCAGGGTGTATCCTGCCTTAATGCCCATAGACGCCTGAGATAGGCACAGACTCCCCGTGACCCGAGGGAAGATCGGATAAAGCGGTAGAAGATGAATGAATGAATGAATGAATAAATAAATAAATAAATCATGCTACACAGAATTCCTAAAGAATTAAAGCAGCTGGTTTGGGAATTTTTAGCTTGCGTTATTTATGCGCACCGACGATCCGGAAATGAAACGAATATCCAGGAAAAATGGCGACACTCGTTAACTCTAACGAGGTCCCCGTAACCCGGGATGACTTTCCGAGTGCTTCCTCGGCAGCGCCTCGGGTCCCGGGCTCCGTCCCCGCTCGGAGTTCACTCTCGCACTTCTCTCCGCCGTCACTAAGTGCGATTCCGAGTTAAGCGTCTCGGTGTAATCGGGAAAAGCCGAACATCTGCCAATGTTTCCAACTTTAATGAGGCGCTGACAAGTCGGGGGTTTTTCAAGGCTGGGGTTGCATTTGGGTGTCGCTCCGTTCTCTTTCCTTCTTTCTTCCTTCCTTCCTTCCTTCCTTCCTTCCTTCCTTCCTTCGCGTCGCTGCTGCTGCTGGAAGGCCGAACGCTTTAAAGCCTTCCATTGTAACGGCCGACACGAGCGCCGCAAATAAGTGTGTTAAATAAAAGATGCGGTAATAATGCACCGGGGGGAGAAACGCAGACACCACAGAGTCCCTATTAACACCCTGCCCTGAAATATTCATCACACACACACACACACACACACACACACACATCCATCTCTCTTTCACTATGATGGAGGGATGATATCCCGCTTTACTCTCCGCACAGACCGCACTTCTACACCACTGCATACCGACACGGAGGAGAAAGAAAGAAAGAATAGACAAGAAGGTTAGAAAGGAAATGGAACATAAGCATAAGAATGCACAAAAGGAGAAAAAAATAATATATATATAATGGATGAAGTGATGAAAAATACAAAGTAATGGGATGGAGAGATATAAAGGAAGCAACTAGAGGATAAGAGAAGAGAAGAAAAGAAAAGTTAATAGATAGAAGGAGAAGAGAAGAGAGGAGAAGAAGAGAAGAGAAGAGAGGAGAAGGAGAAGAGAGAAGAGAAGGAGAAGGAGAAGGAGAAGAGGAGGAGAAGGGAGAGAGGAGAAGAGAAGAGAAGAGAAGAGAAGGAGGAAGAAGAAGGAGGAGAAGGAAGGAGGAAGAGGAAGTAGGAGACGGATGGAAGGATGGAAGGAAGAAGGATGGAAGGAGAAGGATGGAGGGATGGAAGGGAATGAGAAGGATGGAAGGAGAAGAATGGAAGGATGGAATGATGGAAGGAGAATGATGGAAGGATGGAAGGAGAAGAATGGAAGGATGGAATGAGAAGGATGGAAGGAGAAGAATGGAAGGATGGAATGATGGAGGAGAAGAGAAGGATGGAATGATGGAAGGAGAAGGATGGAAGGAGAAGAAGTGGAAGGAGGGAATGATGGAAGGAGAAGGATGGAAGGATGGAAGGATGGAAGGATGGAAGGATGGAAGATGGAAGGATTGGAATGATGGAAGGATGGAAGGATGGAAGGATGGAAGGAGAAGGAGAAGGATGGAAGGATGGAAGGATGGAAGGAGAAGAATGGAAGGATGGAAGGATGGAAGGATGGAAGGAGAAGAATGGAAGGATGGAAGGATGGAAGGATGGAAGGATGGAAGGAGAAGAATGGAAGGATGGAATGATGGAAGGAGAAGGATGGAAGGATGGAAGGAGAAGAATGGAAGGATGGAAGGAGAAGGATGGAAGGAGAAGAATGGAAGGATGGAAGGATGGAAGGAGAAGATGGAAGGAGAAGGATGGAAGGAGAAGAATGGAAGGATGGAATGATGGAAGGAGAAGGATGGAAGGAGAAGAATGGAATGGTATGGAATGATGGAAGGAGAAGGATGGAAGGAGAAGAATGGAAGGATGGAATGATGGAAGGAGAAGGATGGAAGGAGAAGAATGGAAGTATGGAATGATGGAAGGAGAAGGATGGAAGGAGAAGAATGGAAGGATGGAATGATGGAAGGAGAAGGATGGAAGGAGAAGAATGGAAGGATGGAAGGGAATGATGGAAGGAGAAGAATAGAAGGATGGAAGGATGGAAGGAGAAGGATGGAAGGAGAAGAATGGAAGGAGGGATGCGAGGGGAAAAGTGTGTTCTCGTGTATCTCTCAGAATTCCGTCTCCAAACAGAAACGCTGCCAAACGTAAAAGCAGCTCATAAAACTCTGACTACATCCATTAAAAACGGGCAACTTTTGTGCTGATGAAGTGTTTACGCCGCGCCGCAGAGGGACGAACGGGTGAACGAGTAATCATTCACTTCTGCTCCGCACGCGCCCGCCAAAACAACAACGCCAAAACCACAAACAACAACAACGCCAAAACAACAATGCCAAAACAACAACGCTACACTTCAATCTAAACTCCCTCTCCACATCAGCGGCTCGCTCCGGGGAGGCACTCGCTACTGCTTTACACATTCACGCCAAAATCCCATCCCATAATAAAACAATAAAATAAGTCTTCTCCTCCAATCAGAACGCATAAAGCGCTGCCACCGTGACGGTTCCTGATTGTACAAAAATAATACGCTAAAAGATGCTACAATGGGCTAAAAGTGTCTACAGATATCAAAGCAGATATCAAAGCAGGAAGGAAAGAGGAACAGACAAAAAAGAAAGAAAGAAAGATATAGGATGGAGTGTATAGGGTGGAGTGTATAGGGTGGAGTGAATGGGATGAAGTGTATAGGATGGAGTGTATAGGATAGGATGGAGTGTATAGGGTGGAGTGAATGGGATGAAGTGTATAGGATGGAGTGTATAGGATGGAGTGTATAGGGTGGAGTGAATGGGATGAAGTGTATAGGATGGAGTGTATAGGATGGAGTGAATGGGATGAAGTGTATAGGATGGAGTGAATGGGATGAAGTGTATAGGATGGAGTGAATGGGATGAAGTGTATAGGGTGGAGTGTATAGGGTGGAGTGTATAGGGTCTAGTGAAAGGGGTGGAGTTAGTAGACATCTGTATGAGAAAAACTGTGTGTGAGTGTCGAATGGGTGTAGATGGGTGTAAATAGGTGTAGATGGGTGTAAATAGGGGTAGAATGGGTGTAGATGGGTGTAGATGGGTGTAAATACATTTAAATTTACATTTGCGGCATTTGGCAGACGCCCTTATCCAGAGCGACTTACAACTGAGCAAGTGAGGGTTAAGGGCCTTGCTCAAGGGCCCACTAGTGGCAGCTTGGTGGTGGTGGTGGGGTTTGAACGCGTGATCTTCTGGTCCAGAGTCCAACACCTTAACCACTGGGCTACCGCTCCTCCCTAAAATAGTGTGATAATAGGTGTAATGGGTGGTAGGTGTATAAGGGGTGTATAGGGTGTGTTCTTGTAAATAGGTGGTGGCGTATAATGGGTGTAATGGGTGAAATAGGGGTATATGGGTGTATAATGGGTGTTAGATGGGTAGGGGTAGATAGGGGTGTATATGTGTAGATGGGGTGTGTCATAGGGGTAGAATGGGTGTAGATGGGTGTATAACTGTAGAGGTGTAATGATGGGTGTAATGGGTGTAAGATGGGTGTAAATAGGTGTATAATGGGTGTAGATGGGTGTAAATAGGTGTATAATGGGTGTAGAATGGGTGTAGATGGTGTAATAGGTGTAATTGTAAATAGGGTGTATATAGATGGGTGTAATGGGTGTATAATGGGTGTATAATGGGTGTAGATGGGTGTAAATAGGGGTTTTGGGGTGTAATGGGTGTAATGGTGTATGAGGGTGTAAATAGGGGTATGTAAATGGGTGTATAATGGGTGTAGATGGGGGTGTAAATGGTGTTAGGGTGTATGGGTTTGTAGATGGGTGTAATGGGTGTAGATGGGTGTGATAATGGGGGTTGTAATGTCATGGGTGTATATGGGTGTCTATAAGAGTGTAGATGGGTTGGTTGTAAATAGGGGTAATGGGTGTAGATGGGTGTAGATGGGGTGTAACTCGGGTGTATAAGGGTGTCTATGTTGTGTAGATGTGTGTATGGGTTTTGTGTGTGTAGATATGGGTGTTATGTAATGGGTGTAGATGGGTGTGTGTAGATGGGTGTAGATGTGTGTAGATGGGTGTAAATAGGTGTATAATGGGTGTCTGTAAATAATCGTATAATGGGTGTACCTGGTGTAAGGGTGTATAATGGGTGTAGATGGGTGTAAATGGGTGTAGATGGGTGTGTAGTGTGGTGTGTAATAGGGTGTATAATGGGTGTATAATGGGTGTAGATGGGTGTAAATAGGGTGTAAATAGGTGTATAATGGGTGTAGATGGGTGTAAATAGGGTGTATAATGGGTGTATAATGGGTGTAAATGGGTGTATAATGGGTGTATAATGGGTGTATAGGGTGGGTGTAAATGGTCGGTGGTATAATGGGTGTAGATGTGTGTAGATGGGTGTAAATAGGGGTATAATGGGTGTCCTGGGTGTATAGGTGTCCCTGGGTGTATATTTGTGTAGATGGGTGTAAATGGGTGTCCTGGGTGTATAATGGGTGTCTAGATGGGTGTATGTGTATATGTCGGGGTGTCCTGGTGTAAATGTTTAGAAGGGGGTATAATGGGTGTATAATAGGGGTAATGGTGAGGGTGGTGTTAATAGGTTGTGTGTAAATAGGGTGTAATGGGTGTAGATGGGTGTAAATAGGTGTAGATTGGGTGTAGATAGGTGTAATTAGTGTATAATGGGTGTATAATGGGTGTAATGGGTTGTGTGTTAGTCGTAGGTTGTGAAATAGGGGGGTTCAATGGGGTGTATAGGTGTAGATGGGTAGTAGTGTAAATGGGTATGTGTAATCGGGTAGTGTGTCAATGGGTGTCCTAAGGGTGTAAGGGGTGTTAGAGGGTGTAAATAGGTGTTGGGTGTATACTAGGTGTCGCTTGGGGTTTTAGTAATCCTGGTGTCATGGGTGTTATAATGTATAGAGGGGTGGTGTGTAGATGGGGTCTCCTGGGTGTCGATGGGTGTAAGTGGGTGTATCCTAGGTGTAATCGTTGTAATGGGGTGTATAATGGGTGTAGCTAGATGGGGTGTATAATGGGTGTAGATGGGTGCTGGTCCCCCTGTGTGCTGGTGTAGATGGGGTGGTGTTATAGGCATGGTGTAGATGGGTGTGTAAAATGTAGATAGTGTGTCCCTGGGATCTCCTGGGGTAAATAGGTGTAGATGGGTGTTGTGTGATGGGTGTAAATAGGTGTATAATGGGTGGGTGTTGGGTGTATGGGTGTAATAGGGGTAGTGTGGTGTAAATAGTGTTTATAAGGTGTGTATGGGGGTGTGTAATGGGTGTAGTAATAGGTGTAGTGTAAATAGGTGTAGGGGTATGGGTGTAGATAGGGTGTGTGTAGATGGGTGTAGAACGGGTAAACGGGTGTAGATATAAACAGTTGGAGGGTGGAGTTGAGCAGGTGTTTGGACTCAGTGAGGAGACTCTGCATGTGAACGCGTTCCCCGAGACGAGACACAAACTCTGATTAACTGTAGTGAAGATCGTCCAATAGAACACCAATCAGATTAAAAGATAGATATCTGTGTGTGTGTGTGTGTGTGTGTGTGTGTGTGTGTGTGTGTGTGTGTGTGTGTGTGTGTGTGTGTGTGTGAGGTAGACATCAAGCTCAGTCTCACACACAGTCTGAAGCGTACTGACCCCTGAAATCAGAGAGCAGCAGAGCTCAGATTAAAGCCAATCTCGGAGATGAGTGCTCGTCTCGCTGTGTGTGTGTGTGTGTGTGTGTGTGTGTGTGTGTGTGTGTGTGAAGCCTCGCGACACGCTTTAGCTCGGGTCAAACCACTTGCTGCACGCCCCGTTAACGATCTGAGCGCTAACGACCGGAGCGTTGGCCTCCGAGCGCGGCACTGTCGGATAAATCATATCAGGTGACGGGACGGAAGCAAAAGCGTTATTAGAAAGAATTCGCATTTCAGGAAATACATTGCGCATCCTGTTTTTCGTTCAGATCCAATCTGCCTAGCAACAGGAACAGCGCCCTCCAGTGGTCGCCCAGGACACGTGCACGCAAAGGTGACTCGATTATAAATAATAACCTGATTTTCCATGTACATGCCGGAATGCCAGGAGTTCTGAACAATGTGTGGGATGAGTGTATATGAAATTCATCATGCTGCACACACACACACACACACACACACACACACACACACACACACACACGTGCACACTCTCTTCGTCTCCCCATGGAGGCGGCTTTAAAATGCACAGCCCGCGAGCCTTCTCTCACTCCGTCTCTCGCTCCGTCTATCCTGCATTCCGCAGCAGTGATTCGCTTCATGTTCTGTGCTGCAGCCCCAAACTTTTTCCCCTGGCCGTGTTTTCTGGTTTTTAAATATACTTAAAAAAATACAAATACTATACTAATAAAAATTAAAATCTTATGGTACTTGTACATGTGAGAACCCTCTAATAAACTCATTTTTAGTGTTTTAATATATATATATACGGTATATATATAGGGGCACGGTGGGTGGCCTTAATGTTATCCCCGGTCTTGGGTTTCCTTCTTGTGGTTAGCACTAAAGAAAATGTGAAAGTTCGCATTTTCTCATCCCTGCCACCGCCACAGTCCGGAATTTCATGATTCTTGTTGGAACAATGATTCCTGCCAAAACAGAACTGTTCTACCGTCTCGGCCATGTTGTGTGTGTGGAGTTTGTGCATGTTCTCCCCAGGTGCCTCAGGGGGTCCTCTTTTTTTCTCCGGGTTCTCCGGTTTCCTCCCCCGGTCCAAAAACATGCACGGTAGGTTGATTGGCACCTTTGGAAAATTGTCCCT
The DNA here is from genome assembly GCA_030449085.1 of Kryptopterus vitreolus. Lineage (NCBI taxonomy): Eukaryota > Metazoa > Chordata > Actinopteri > Siluriformes > Siluridae > Kryptopterus > Kryptopterus vitreolus. The sequence continues at coordinate 14,006,468 of JACRUU010000015.1, forward strand.
AGTGTATGATTCTCTGTGTGATGTGTGTGTGTGTGTGTGTGTGTGTGTGTGTGTGTGTGTGTGGTGGATGGGTTGGCATTATCCAGGGGTATCCTTTGTGTTAATTGGTCTTCCAGTGTATGCTTAAATTTACTGCCCTTATAGACGGATTAGATTTGTTGAATTTATAATATATATATATAATAATATATATATATATACACCATGAAAGATCATATTTTTCCTATATATATATAATAATAGAGTTTGATCTATATATATCTGTTCTGAATAAAATATTAGAAGTTGGCACCTACACACATATGGCATTCAGATCTATATATATTATAAATTATATACACATACACCACAGTGATTTGTATAGGGTCCCAAGTTTGAAAACTTTGTAACTAGTACATGTAAAACTATGTATAACGTAATTTAATTACAATATAAAAGTAACAGTAATTCATTACAGTCCCGGAGGAAAAAAAAACAACCTGTATTTAAATTACAGTTGAAATGTTAAAGTAATTACAGTTCAAATCCCAGTCACTCCCGGAGGAAAAAAAAAGTCCTGCCCTCAACCTGTATTTAAATTACAGTTGAAATGTTAAAGATACAGTTCAAATCCCAGTCACTAGTCCTGGGCCCTCGACCGAGGCCCTTGTGTGAATGAGATAAAATGCAGATAAAGGAAGGTGTCTGTGTTAATAATAAATGTGGGACATGTCTTTATAAATCTCGTGGGACATGTCTTTATAAATCTAGTGGGACATGTCTTTATAAGAATGGAGCAAACGGAGACTAAACAGGGATGTTTCAAATGTAGCACATCTAATCAGGTGTCCAAAACCTCGCTCCAGATACTTAGACGTTACCTAGTTAGAGCATGTGGGGGGCGTGCCCTAATTTGCATACTCATGCATATTCATAACTTAAACATAGAAGGATGTTCGGGATGTGATCGGAAAGCCAAGCACTTGGGATTTTCCTAGCGGGACGTTCCATACGGATCGTGAGACGCCTCCGACCTTTGAACTGGGTTAAGCGCCTCTGCGGCAGCCGCTTCGCTTTTATCTCTAAAGTGACGTTGTGATTGGATGATGGGATTGAGCAGATGTTTAAAAGCAAAATAAATAAATAAATAAAATAAATGTAGTGAAGGCTGCTGTTTAATACGCTCTGATGTTGTGTCTGATCACGCTATGCAAGACCGTTTACTACTTACTACAGATTCCTATCAGATCCTCAAACACACACACACACACACACAC
>JACRUU010000015.1:14012723-14017723 GCA_030449085.1 Kryptopterus vitreolus
CTAACAAAGTAACAAAGTAACTAACACACAAACAAACTTATAAACTAACAAAGTAACAAAGTAACTAACACACAAACAAACTTATAAACTAACAAAGTAACAAAGTAACTAACACACAAACAAACTAAAACACAAACAAACTTATAAACTAACAAAGTAACAAAGTAACTAACACACAAACAAACTCATAAACTAACAAAGTAACAAACTAACTAACACACAAACAAACTTATAAACTAACAAAGTAACAAAGTAACTAACACACAAACTCATAAACTAACAAAGTAACAAACTAACAAACTAACTAAAACACAAACAAACTTATAAACTAACAAAGTAACAAAGTAACTAACACACAAACAAACTTATAAACTAACAAAGTAACAAAGTAACTAAAACACAAACAAACTTATAAACTAACAAAGTAACAAACAAAGTAACTAACAACAAACAAACGTATCAAACTAACAAAGTAACAAACTAACTAACACACAAACAAACTTATAAACTAACAAAGTAACAAAGTAACTAACACACAAACACACTTATAAACTAACAAAGTAACAAACTAACTAACACAAAAACAAACAGTATTATTGTTATAAACGAACAAAGCAACAAACTAACAAATGAGTTACAACGAAGTAACTAACTAAGGAACTAACAAAGTAACACATAACTAACAAACTAAAACGTATGAACTAATAAACAAACTTGCAACCTGATGATCTAACAAACTAACAAACAACTTACAAACTAAAAAATTAACCATCAAACCAGCTAACAAACAACTTTCTAACAATCTAATAAATATTATTCAGAGCAAGGAGAATTAAAGGTTAAGCTCAAGGGCGCAGCAGGGGAAATTTTGTGGTGGTGGGATTTGACGTGACATGACCTTCAAAACCACCACTGAGCTAACATCTAATTTAGTACAGCCATAATATGCCATAATGAGCTATAATAATAATAATAAGAATAATAATAATAATAATAATAATAATAATAAAATAATAAGAATGAATAATGAAGAATCTAATAAGAAGAAGAAGACTTGAAGAGAATTCAATTACGTAGGAGAAGATTATTGAATACACAAGAAAAATATAAGAGAAGGGAGAAGATAGATCTAGAAGGATGAGAATAATAATAATAATAAGAATAATAATAATAAGAATAAAATAAGAATCAGAATTGAAGAGAAATAGATAGGAAGAATACGATAGAATCGAATAAGAAGAAGAGGAGAAGAAGAATAAAGGAAGGAATAAAATCTTAAGGATTATTAGATAGAAATATCTAATAACAAAGGAAAAAATAATAATTATTAGGAGAGATATTGAAGAAGAAGAATTAAGAAGTAATAATAATAATAAGAAGAATAATAACGGAATAAGAATGAGAATAGGAAGAAGAATAAGTCCTCAGAAGAAGAATAAAATACTAAAGAAGAATAAGTAAAAAAAATCAGTAACAAAATAAGAATTACTTTTATAAAGAAAACTAATAAAAATAAAAAATAATAATAAGAGAATTAAAAATATTAAAAGTAATAATAATAAATAATAAAAAAATAATTGATAAATATAATAAAAAAAAAATAAATAACTAATCATTATTATAAATAATAATCATAATAATAATAATAATAATAATAATAATAATACTTTTCAGTCACGAAATTCAAAGATCAGAATACAGTAATATTCAATTAAAGAGCCCAAATAAACTCCACAGCGTCTCGAATCCAGCTTGAATGTTCAAACACTAAACATAAAAGCAGAACGCGAGCGGGGAGACGGTCTAGTGGTGCTGCTTTTGTTACCAGTCGCCTTTAAAAGCGCTTCCTGTTTATTAAACCTGACGTGAAAGAGGACAACACGCCCGTGGAACATGCATCATCTCGCGCGCTCCCATTACAATATTTACAATGTTATATATAATCCATAATGGAGTGGACCGTTAGGAAGCACGCCTGGATTGATATCATCATTCTCCCTTACAAGCCGAGCTCAAATTTCATAAATAACAAATGATGCAATTTCCAGCCTCAAGCGCTGTATAAAACTTTTAAAACACTTCCAAAGCTGATGCACTTACACCATCTGTCGTAAAAAAAACGCGAGCTTGAGCCACACGGGGAGGATCAGAGACGGTGAGATCATACACACTGCAATGCAACAAAGCCCGATTTAGCTACGAATGCTGTGAGAGGGATATTAGCAAAACAACCAAAATAAATGTAAACGTGTAAGCGTAAAAAAATAGTGTAAACGACACTAGTTTGGGAACGTTTCGGGGCAAAATATGCATGAATATTTCTCTCGCATGGAAGTTCATATAAATAAATAAATAAATCGTCAATTGCTTAAAGTATTTAATCGCGATTAATCGCATGATTGCCACGAGTTAGCTCAAGATTAATCGCATTTTTAATCGCACATTTCGAACGTGTCCCATGAACGTAAATTCATAAAATATATACATTCATTGCTCTTCTAGCGCTTTATCCGATCTTCCCTCGGGTCACGGGGGGAGTCTGTGTCTATCTCAGGCGTCTCTGGGCATTAAGGCAGGATACACCCTGGATGGAATGCCAACCAATCGCAGGACACACACACACACACACATTCATACACTAGGGACAATTTTCCAAGGTGCCAATCAAACTACCGTGCATGTTTTTGGACCGGGGGAGGAAACCGGAGAACCCGGAGAAAAACCCCCTGAGGCACGGGGAGAACATACAAACTCCACACACACATGGCCGAGACGGGAATCGAACCCGGATCCTGGAGGTGTGAGGCGAACGTGCTAACCACTAAACCACCGTGCCCCTAAATATATACATTTCACTTAAAATCTTCCTATCGGAAAATATTCTTGTAATATTAATTTCTTGTTCATTTTATTGTTATTTTTTTAAAATGTGTGTTTTAATTTTTAAATATGGTACGTGGCCCCTTTAAGAATTGTGTTCCGGTTGCTTTCCATAAAACCTGGTGCTATGTTGAGGTTACATACGGTAATACACAGTAGTTATTGTGCATTATTAACACTCAAACTTTACACACAGAGTAGATATATATATATATATATATATATATATATATATATATATTATATATATATATATTATATATATAATATATATATATATTTTTTTTTTTTAGGTTTATTATTTATACATTATTTATCATCATTTTTCTCCATTTTTATTTATTTTCCCCCTATGCATGGAAAGCAGGCTATTCTATGTTACATATGCATGTATGTGCACATAATATCATGTTTACGAAGCTCTATAAATCAGTTACGTTCCCCCGTGGTGGAGGAAGAAGAAGCTCAACCCTTACATTTTTTTAAATGGCGCTTAGACGGGAGAATAATTAATTATGCAGCGAGTTGATAAGACTGTTCGACAACTCGCTCACACAGACCGCCTGTAATCTTACATTTTCCATTATCGCACAATCAGATAACGCTCGCGGAGACGGGTGGGGGGCACAAAGAAACGCTCTCTCTACCTCTTTATCATTCTTTCTCTCTCTCTCTTGCTCATTAATGTCGGATCACGTTGGTGGCGCACCAAAACTCTCATTTCAGACGGGTGCGTACGCTCAGAGCGCGCCGTTCCATCATTTATAATAAACATAAACGAGAAATTATTGGCACCCTGACCTAAATTGTAATCGTTGAATCATTAATTATTGCCATTCAATTAAAAGTCAATTAATTAATTAACAAGAGAACCGCATTGTTATAAGGAGTAAATAACACTGGGCACATGTTTTGCAAAATAAATAAATAAATAAATAAATAAATAAATCTTCTTTCTTCCAGCTGTCAGCTGTGATTATGATTAAGGTGGTTAATTGAATTAAAGGCACTAAAGAAAGGAGATGTGAATTTATTCAGGGATAAACAGGTGGCGAAGGAATGAAAAAGCACCGGCGCGAGGCAGCGTTTAGTACACGACCTCTACAACACGTGCCCAGCGTACCCGCCTGGCAAAGGCGCCGATGGGCGACATGAAGCAGTAAACAAACAAACAAATAAATAAATAACACCCAGTGTGGCACAGATCTCCATCAATCCATATATCTTTCCAACCGTCCATCACATTCGTCAGTTCCTCTAAGCAAATGTCCATTCATCCACTCATCCATCTCTCCTTTCTTCCTTCCTTCCTTCCTTCCTTTCTTCCATCAATTCACCCATCTTTCCCTCCATCAATCCATCCATCCACCCATACGGCTTTCCAACCATCCATTTATTCATTCATCTCTTTATCCGTCAATCTGGACAATACGCCCTCCTAACCATTCCTCCATCCATCCAATTGTCAACTCACCCACCAATACACCCTCCTAACCATTCCTCCATCCATCCAATTGTCAACTCACCCACCAATACACCCTCCTAACCATTCCTCCATCCATCCATCCATCCATCCAATTAAGTGTCAAAACTCACCTATAATAACCCTCCTACCCCTCCACTCCATCCCCTCCTAACCACCTACACCCTCCTAACCATCCTCCATCCATCCATCCATCCAATTAAGTGTCAACTCACCTATTAATACACCCTCCTAACCATTCCTCCATCCATCCATCCATCCAATTAAGTGTCAACTATTAATCACCTAACCATTCCATCCATACACCCTCCTAACCATCCCTCCATCCATCCATCCATCCAATTGTGTCAACTCACCTACCAATACACCCTCCTAACCATTCCTCCATCCATCCATCCATACAATTGTTAACTCATCGACCAATACACCCTCCTAACCATTCCTCCATCCATCCATCCATCCATCCAATTAAGTGTCAACTCACCTATTAATACTCCCTCCTAACCATCCATCCATCCATCCACCCTCCATCCATCCATCCATCCATCCAATTAATTAAGTGTCAACTCACCCATTCAATACACCCTCCTAACCATTCCTCCATCCATCCATCCATCCATCCATCCATCCAATTAAG
>JACRUU010000015.1:14022723-14035223 GCA_030449085.1 Kryptopterus vitreolus
TATAGCTTAATTTCACCAGGCAACAGAGTGAGATCCCTGTGCATTAATTAGATATTGCTAGAGAGTGTTATAATGCTTCACAAAACAAAGTCGGACAATATTATTACCATAATAATACTATTATGTAGCTTTATGTGTTTTATAGGATGCCTTATAAATGCTCGATTTACATAGTCTCTGAATTAGAGCATATTCATGTTTATAAAATGTCATAGCTACATGCGTAACACTATTTAGCTTGACATCATTAGGGTGTATAACACTTCCCAAAACCGGGCTCTTATGAGCCCGGTTGACAAAAAGTTTGAAGACCTAAGGATACTATTAATATACTATTAATATGCCTTATAACCACATGTATAATACATTAAATGAATCCTGTAGCAGAACATTAATGTATTAATTGTACTTATAAATATTTTCATAAAGTACTGTGGAAATTATGTGCACTTAATGAAAGAAAGTAAGAAAGAAAAAAGAAAGCATGAAAGAACGAAAGAAAGAAGGAAAGCAAGCAAGAAAGAAAATACATCTTATAACAGAACATTAATGTATTAATTGTAATTATGAAAATGTTAATAAAGTACTGTATAAATACGATGAAATGAACATAAATGTCAGCGTTCATAATGCATTATGTGCACTTAATGACACAGTTTGATAACGAACAGAATATAAGTGTATTAACGGTATTTATATTAATAACCGTGATTATAACAATTAATATCATTGACATAATACTGCTACACATTATGAGTCACTTTTAGCAGTTTATAATGTCTCATAAGGAAAAATGAGGAGTTACTGTTACGAGTAAATAAGCAAAAAAAAAAAAACTGGTTTAGAGAAGGAAGAAAATTAAAAAAGAAAAAGAAGAAAAAAAAAAAAGAAAAGCACAGCAGAAATCTGTTCATAGCATCGGATATATTCAGGACAGGATAATTCAATCAGACGTCATATCATCACTGTGTGTCCTCGTTACGTTTGCAGGTGTAATTGCTCTTTCGGATGTCTTTTTTTTATTATTATTATTATTATTTTTTTTTTTTTCTTTTTTGTTTTTTTTTTTTGATGCGAGCACCTGTTCGGGCTGCATACGAGTGTGTCCTTCAAAAGCGTGATGAGATAAAAAGCGTGATTACTTCCCAAGTGTCGGGAATCGAGAGCGGATTCTTCCCCATATCGTATCTCATCTGTCTTCATAACTCGTGGCTAAATGACAAATCACTTGACGGCTGGATTGCTTTTGAATGCACTGACGATGAGCGAGAGAGAGAGAGAGAGAGAGAGAGAGATGGGATGAGATGAATGTGGTTTACTGTTTTGTAGGTAAGACCTGGATACAGTATATATTATTGTTAATCCCAGATTGTGGAGAGCCATCAGGGTCAGAAAGGCCAGTTTTTTTTTTGCATGATCAGAATCACTGCGGGGGCTACGGTGGTTTAGTGGTTAGCATGTTCGCCTCACACCGCCAGGGTCCGGGTTCGATTCCCGTCTCGGCCATGTGTGTGTGGAGTTTGTGCATGTTCTCCCCGTGCCTCAGGGGTTTTTTTTTTTCTCCGGGTTCTCCAGTTTCCTCCCCCCGGTCCAAAAAACATGCACGGTAGGTTGATTGTCACCTTGGAAAATTGTCCCTAGTGTATGAATTGTGTGTGTGTGTGTGTGTGTCCTGTGATGGGTTGGCATTCCATCCAGGGTGTATCCTGCCTTAATGCCCATAGACGCCTGAGATAGGCACAGACTCCCCGTGACCCGAGGGAAGATCGATCGGATAAAGCGGTAGAAGAATGAATGAAGAATCACTGCACGCCTCGACCTATTATTCTTTGCATTGTCAGTAACACGATCCTTACTGTTTCTCCCAGGAGTGCTTTAAGACCTACAGCCTTAGCTCCTGGTAAATTCAAATCTATGCTGCTAGGGGGCGCCCAAAACGTGTCGACATTGCCGTTCACGCTCACTGTACAAGATTCCTTTCCCGTTGGTGTTTTATTCCTCTTTTACCACAGGAATTCGCTCACGGGACAGGCACAGAGCAAAAACGTCTCGTTACTCACAATGTCGCTGTATTCGCTCGATAAAATACATCCATACCATATTTAATGCGCCTAAGGAAAAAAAATCCATCTCCATCCTTCGGAACAAGTGCTCTCATTCTATAAATCTTAAAGACGGACCGTTATATAAGTGGTTCGTTAACTGGTGGGCACTAGATGGCGCTAGGGGGGGGATTTTAATATATATATATATATATATATATATATATATATATATATATATTATTTATTATTTTTGTTGGTGGGGGGGGAGTGGAGTAACTAGTTACATGTAACGGCGTTACGTAATTTAATTACTAAATAAATGTAACTGTAATCCGTTACAGATACTGAGGACAAAAATGTGTGATTAAATTACAGTTACTCGTTAAAAAAATTTTAAAGATTACAAATCGGGTTACATCGGAACAATTTCACGTAAAATAAGTGCTTTAGGCGACGGCGTGATTTTCAACGGAAAGGCGATTTTGATTTGAATGATGACAATCTGAAACTAAATCTCTCATAATGTTAACTTAAAGCGCCACCTAGTGGACCAATGAAAGTAATCAAAAAGTAATCACATGTAATCAGTTACTTTACTTTTAGAACGTCATTGAAACGTTATAGCTGTATAGTGCACCATATCAATGCATTCATAATGCATTATAGGTGCTGGATTGATGTACAACATTGATGTAATATTTTAGACGAGAGAAAATTCATATGGACGGGGATTATTTATTTATTTATTTATTTATTAATAGATTTTATAAATAAAGTTGCGAGGAAAGGTGCAAGCACGAAGACGAGCGCCGCCGAGTCACGCAAATTCTCACGGATTGGCAAGTGTGAGGCCGTGCTGGGTGTATATATAGTACACATTATAAACAATGGTATTCCCAATGTATTCCTTCTGAAAGCATTTAAGTGCATTATAAACATGTTCAATTAACCAATTACTGCATAAGGATTGGAAGTATTACACATGAATTAGAAATGTCACACAGAATATATAGCGCAATCTTTATTATCCCCTTGAATTTAATATTAGTATATTAATAACACTGATAAGTATGCATTATTAAGTACCAGGGTCGACCGTGATCCGTAAGAATTGTATCCTAATAACGTAAGCATGATTATATCGCATGGTATATCATGCACAAGACAAGGACATAGGGTTCAGGGCATATGACAGCATTATGGGGCAGTATAGGAAAAAGGATATGTTACGTAGCTTGAGATGTGCCTTCCAGCATTGTAAATTAACAATAAAAACATACAAAGAATTTTCTTTTATAGATTTAATAAATAAATAAAATGTAAAAGATTGAAAATATAATTCTGTTATATTTTTAGACCTAAAATTATCAAGAATTTGTTACCAAATAAAGCAATAATATATTTAAAAAATATATATTTAGTCGAATTTGCGTTGCTATTTTAATTACACTACATAAATAAATAAATGAAGGCAACTTGTATTTCTAATAATTCTAGTGAAAAGACCGTCATGCTCCTCAGCCAGATGGAAAAAGCACACTTTCCCGGCCATTTTTCTTTCATTATGCGAGAGTTTCCGCCTTCGGCATGAAGGAAACCAGAGGAGACGTCCCGGATGCATGAATTTATCTCGTAGATGCAGACTCTGATATCCAGGCTGTCATGTGCGTCTACTCTCTTTGATGCGCACTTCTTAGGGAACCTATGACTTTAACACAACCCCGTCCGGGCCTCCAGTGCGGCGGAATCGAGTGAGCCGGGCTTACAGATATCTGATACCGTTATCGCTCGACTCATAAAGAGCGTCAGATGCGACAGATACGCCAGCGCCGAGCCTGATACCATTACAACGCTGCAGTTTTCACGCGAGTGTACAAGTTCACGCTGAGCCATTTTCCCTTATCGTACTATAACACATGAGCGCGTAATCGTTAAGGATATTTATACAGCGCTGTAGGAATCTTGGCTCTTTGGAATCAGCATTGCCTTAAGAGCCTCTCATAAACAATCAGGTCTTGTTTTAAAAAAGTACCATATAAAAAAAACGGTACCATATATATATATATAGAGAGAAGCTATATATATATATATATATATATATATATATATATATATATTATATATATATATATATATATATATATATATATATATATATATATATATAATAATTTCTCTCAAAATGATTCTTTTATTATTAATTTCTGTTAATTACAATGTTATTTGTTTAGTGTTGGTTTTGAAGTTGTAAAATATGGGACGTGGCTCCTTTAAGAATTGTGTTCCGGTTGCTTTTCCATATAAACTGGTGATACGGTGTTTAGGTTATACGGAAGAGCTTTATTGCGTTCAGTAAAAATGCGCTTTATTGCAGTAATACGGATTTGGGAATGCGATGCGCTTGCGTAAGGTTTCCATACGGTAATATACACTAATATAGTGAGGAGATCGTACCTGTTGTGAATGCGCAGCTAGGGGGCGTAATTCGGGGGAAATTTAGGAAGCGTGAATTTATGCCGTTAAAGTGAATTTGCATTAACGCATTAACTTTGATATATACAGACGTGGACAAAATTGTTGGTACCCTTTGGTCAATGAAAGAAAAAGTCACAATGGTCACAGAAATAACTTTAATCTGACAAAAGTAATAATAAATAAAAATTCTATAAATGTTAACCAATGAAAGTCAGACATTGTTTTTAAACCATGCTTCAACAGAATTATGTAAAAAAATAAACTCATGAAACAGGCATGGACAAAAATGATGGTACCCCTAGAAAACACAGAAAATAATGTGACCAAAGGGACATGTTAATTGAAGGTGTGTCCACTAATTAGCATCACAGGTGTCTACAACCTTGTAATCAGCCATTGGGCCTATATATATGGCTCCAGGTAATCACTGTGTTGTTTGGTGATATGGTGTGTACCACACTCGACATGGACCAGAGGAAGCAAAGGAAAGAGCTGTCTCAAGAGATCAGAAAGAAAATTATAGACAAGCATGTTAAAGGTAAAGGCTATAAGACCATCTCCAAGCAACTAGATGTTCCTGTGAGTACAGTTGCACATATTATTCAGAAGTTTAAGATCCATGGGACTGTAGCCAACCTCCCTGGACGTGGCCGCAGGAGGAAAATTGATGACAAATCTAAGAGACGGATAATCCGAATGGTAACAAAAGAGCCTAGAAAGACTTCTAAAGAGATTCAAGGTGAACTTCATGCTCAAGGAACATCAGTGTCAGATCGCACCATCCGTCGTTGTTTGAGCCAAAGTGGACTACATGGGAGACGACCAAGGAGGACACCATTGTTGAAAACGAATCATAAAAAAAAAAGCAAGACTGGAATATGCCAAACTACATGTTGACAAGCCACAAAGCTTCTGGGAGAATGTCCTGTGGACAGATGAGACAAAAATCGAAGTTTTTGCCAAGGCACATCAGCTGTATGTTCACAGACGAAAAAATGAAGCATATCAAGAAAAGAAACACTGTCCCTACTGTGAAACATGGAGGAGGCTCTGTTATGTTCTGGGGCTGCTTTGCTGCGTCTGGCACAGGGTGTCTTGAAATCTGTGCAGGGTACAATGAAATCTCAAAGACTATCAAGGAATTCTAGAGAGAAATATACTAGCCAGTGTCAGAAAGCTTGGTATCAGTCGCAGGTCATGGGTCTTGCAAACAGGACAATGACCCAAAACACACAGCTAAAAACACCCAAGAATGGCTAAGAGGAAAAAATTGGACTATTCTAAAGTGGCCGTCTATGAGCCCTGACCTCAATCCTATTGAGCATCTTTGGAAGGAGCTGAAACATGCAGTCTGGAAAAGGCACCCTTCAAACCGGACACAACTGGAGCAGTTTGCTCATGAGGAGTGGGCCAAAATACCTGCTGAGAGGTGCAGATGTCTCATTGACAGTTACAGGAAGCGTTTGATTGCAGTGATTGCCTCAAAAGGTTGCGCAACAAAATATTAAGTTAGGGGTACCATCATTTTTGTCCATGCCTGTTTCATGAGTTTATTTTTTTACATAATTCTGTTGAAGCATGGTTGAAAAACAATGTCTGACTTTCATATTGGTTAACATTTATAGAATTTTTATTTATTATTACTTTTGTCAGATTAAAGTTATTTCTGTGACCATTGTGACTTTTTTTTTCTTCATTGACCAAAGGGTACCAACAATTTTGTCCACGTCTGTCTACTATATATATATATAGATATATATATATTATAAGATATAGATATGTATTATATATATTATATATATATATATATATATATATATATATACATACACACACACACACACACACGCTTCCAATTTGACAAAATGGCTAACCAAGGGCTAATTAGGACGTCCTATTATGACTGGCTAGTAATAAATTCATTATCTAGCCCACATTAGCAGGTGGGTACGAAGAGGTTGAACAGCATTGTGTGCAACACAAAACGAGCACGAGCGGGAATCTGCTAGTGCACACATCCGTCACCGCTAAGCACGTGGCCTATTTGCAGCCCAAAAGCTGCAATAAAACACATCGATGTTCCCTTACAACTCCATTTAAAACTCCATCTGCCACTAGATGAAGCTCATAAACTCTTTCGATGTGGCCAAACATCACAAACATCAGGGCGAAAGCCCAGGAGTAAATATGCGCCTGCAAATGAGCGATCCGCTAACACTCGGCATTGTTTACAGAGCCGCGCAGTCGGAAAACCTCAGAAGGACTCTAAAGGGACCTTTTTAAAAAAGATGACTTTACGCCGGCAAAACATCCTTCACCGAAGATCACACCTGCAGACACGGAGATCACGACGTCCTGGGAAAGGCGAGAATAAAATTTTATGGGTTTTTAGGCTCAAGTTAGAACGGCACAGCTGCTCACATAATAGAGAAGGAAAAAAAAGGTACATTTAACCTTCAGGAAAAAAAAAACCCTTTGTGGATAGCATTCTTCCACAGCTTGGCTATAGAGGCCCTCAGAGGTATCCGGATATTGGAAAGTTAATGATGTTATTTATGCGGCAGATGAAACAAGGTCACGACGACGGAGGGTGTGTGTAACGCAACAGCGCGAGTTTGTCAGCGTAACGTTATAACACAATGTAGTTTAGCTCATTACGGCCAAGGAACGATTTTCGGATGGAGCCCGGGGAAAAACCTCGGGAGCAAAAATCTCTATTTTGTATTCTTTTCTATATTAATATTAAAATAAAAAGTGTGTAAAATAGCGTCACCAATAATTATCACGAATCGCACAGAATATAAAAGGATGGCAATTATATAATAATAATAATAATAATAATAATAATAATAGATTCGTTAAATATTCCGTTAAATTTATATATGTTCTTATAAAAAAAATTATTCGATTTTTTTATAGTAATTTTAATGACCTATTATGTTAAAATATACTATTTTGTTATATTATATTATATAATAACCTATAATTGTAATTAAGAAGTATTATATTAATTATATTATTTCATATTATATTACATTGTTATATTATATTAATTAAAATGCATTATTTATTTTGTTTTTTTTTAATGCAATGTAGGAACACCTGTCGCCGAACATGTTTCATTATTTATTTATTTTATTTTATTTATTTATTTAGGTTAAATACGTTAATTAATTAAAAAAACAAAATATTCCCATCTGTCCATCTAAACGATAGAGATTAATGATAAAACGAGCAGGGATTAGCGACTCTGACGTTAAAGCGCAGGATACAGGATACATATGTACAGGATATGACAGGTTTATGTCATCCTAATCAAATGTAGAAGAGCTGCATCGAAGGCCAAACTCAGCTGTCTTATGTCTCCTGATGATGGTGAGATTTGGATTTTCGAAGCTGTGCTTTAAAAAAAAAGATCATCCGGATGAACTACGAATGTTATAACACATTTATAAGGCATTACGTATGTTTGAATATCGCATCACAATGTTTTACACTGTATTCTCGTGAGAATTGCGTATGCCGATGCTTCTTTCAGGATGAGCATCACGGGCAGTTTGGCTTCCCGACAGATGAAAGGAGGATGAAAGTGTTGTCTTTTTCCCTTAGAGAAAGTGAAATTCGGGTCATGCTGCCTGATTCATAGCCCCCCAACCCCCAACGCCCCCCCGTGCTCCACGCCCCCCCGCCCGCTCCTCCCCCAGCACCGCCACTGTGCGCTCGGTTGTGGCGACCGAAGTGACATAATTGCAGGCTGTTATTAAGACGTCTCTCGAATGTGCATCGGCGTCTGATGCTGTTTCTGGAGCATGAGGTCGTCGGTAATGAGAAGAAACAACGAGGGCAGAAATAATGTTCCGAAATATAATATGGAAAAGAGGACAGACTTGGGGGAGTTCTATGCTCAAGGATTGTCGGGAGAAAAAAAATATATATATATATAACCAGGGAAAACCTTTAGTAATATAATAATATTGAAACATGGTGTCGAATATATAATATGCCTATAATACAGCATGGTGGGGGTATTATCAGGCTCTGCGGTGTATATAAAACCATATGTAGTACTTTTATATCTCTGCATCCCATAAACACACTCCAAGCTCTCCTTTTTTTTATTTCCAGGAGCATTTTGAGATCATGTGACACGCTCGGATCATACAGGGCCTCACTCAAGGGCCCACTAAAGTGGATATTTGAACCTGCGATTTATCCGGTCCACAGTCCAATGCCTTAGCCACTGAGCTAAATGTAGGGGTTAAGAGAGTGGGGAAAAAAATGTGACTTGAAAGCTATATTGATATCATCGGAAAACTCTATATTTCCTCTTTGAGACTTGATATCACTTCGGGAAGCAAAAAAAAAAAAAAAGACTGATCGCTCGTGCTTTTTGATATCCAAACTACTTTGTTTGGCCCCGCAGTCTCGTCCTTCCTATTGTGGCTTTTATTGATCTGACAAGGCTGTCATATTCTATAAAAAAATCCTCTCTCGCTCTTAAAAAAAACAAAAAAAAACAAAAACAGGCCCACAAGCTCCAATTACTCTGCACACGATAAATAATGCATTGGGAGAGTGGAGTGGGTGAGCAAACAGAACCAAGCAAAAAGTGGAATAAAGCCTCTTAAAGAGGAATGAGCAGGGGCAGAAAGTCAGCACGGGCTTAAGCAGGACTTATTACTGAGCACAAGGGCTGGATGGAGGATAGCGGTGAGACATTCCGGCTAAAATTAGCCTCATTCTGTCCCCATCTTTCGCTCTCTCTCTCTCTCTCCTCCTCTCTCTCTCTCTCTCTCTCTCTCTCTCAGGGATGGAAAAGGGAGATGCTTTGGCCTCCATCCATAAAGAGCTTTTCGCTCCGAGTGTGTCTTTCTCTCTCATTACAGGCGGAGAGGCAGAACCGTACCATGCATTAGTCAAGCAAAAAGAGAAAGAAACACACAACACACACATGCTGGAAAGAAATACGGGCCCCCAGCCGGCGGCTCTCGGAGGACCGGCGTGAGACAGGCACGTGCGCTCGCGGCGCCAACAAACAACAATATGTGAATGATGGACGAACGGACAGGAAGCAGAGACGAGGGTTTGCTCGGGTTTATCATCGAACCACGAGGGAGGAAAGGAACGTCGCCAAAGAAAGGATTATTGTGAAGGGAAAGCAACAAAACGCGACACCGTATTAGGAAACGAATCCGTGACGCTGCGGCGCTGTGACGAGTCGCAGGTCTTAACGCCGATCCATTTTTTTTCCCCCGCCGCGACAAAAACGACGTTTGTAAACGAATGCTTTTTATGCTTTTACACAAACAAGGTCCTTCATTAGGAATAAACAGCCTCCTATAAAAATGCCTTCTCATGTGGATCCACAAAGCATAAACAAAAAAACTTCCCTATTCTTGTGCATTAAACTTATAAAGATGTCGCAAGTGTGGGGGGGCATGGTAGGGGGGTTGGGGGGAGGTAATCAAGAAAGAAAAGAATGAAAGAAAGAAAGAAATGAAGAAAGAAGAAAGAAAGATGAAGCAGTAAGTAAGAAAGAAAGAAAGAAGGAAGAAGAAGGCAGAAAGAACAAAGAATGAAGTAAAGAAAGAAAGAAAGAAGAAGAAAGAAAGAAGAAGAAGAAGAAAGGAAAAAGAAAGAAAGAAAGAAAAGAAATGGAAGAAGAAATAATAAATGAAAAGAAAGGAATAGAAAGAAAGAAATAAAAGAAAGAAAATCAGAAACAAAAAAGAAGAAAAAATAAAGAAAGAATAAACAAAAAAGAGCTCATGAAAGGTGTTCAAATTTAAAATAAATAATAAATAAATAAATAAATAAATAAATAAATAAATAAATATGCCCTTTTCCAGCAATTAGCAAGAAAAAGAAAATTCTGGAAAAGAAAAAAACTCTTCAAAAATTTAACGAAAGCTGATCAAATGTAAAAATAAATAAATAAATAAAAAAACATCAATTACCAAGAAAAAGAAAATTCTGGAAAATTGCAAAAACAAAAAACAAAACTCATTTTCTTTCTCTCTTTATTTGTCTGTTGAAAATTAATTAAAAAAAAAGATGCTTATCATTTTACCAAGAAAAAGAAAATTTACGGACCCTTTTAGAAAAAATGACGAGAAAACGTTTCTTTAACCTGTTTTCTTTGTCGTCTTTTTTTTTTTTGGTTCCCCAAAGTTGTGTTATAGAAATAATATCCTTCATTCCTGGTGGATGTGCTATAAAATAAAATAATGGAACAACTGATTCTCTGATCTGTATCTCGCAATAAAAACGCATTAGATTGATACTTTCAATTAAAAAAAAAAAAAAAAAAAAAAAAAAAAAAAAAAAAAAAAGCAGACGTATTACGGTCTATAAAAGTGGCCGGATATAGAGCTGGAGATAAGACAAAAAGCGCCGAACTCAACAAGACTTTATCGGGAGTTAAATACGGCCCTGAAAATGAAGAAAAGGAGGGGGAAGAAAGAAAAAAAAAAAAAAAAACCCTTGCAGCTCTTTAAAGTGCTGACTTGTGCAGTTACAAATAATACAGCAGTTGTGGCAATAAGAAAGCTGTGAAATTTGTCAACTGGTGAAGGCATGCCAACAGCGACATGGATAGAAGTGATTAAAAAAAAAAAAAAAGAGAGAGAGAGAGAGAGAGAGTCTTTCTTTCTTTCATTCCACCGGCAGCGAAATTCAAAAAGGGAAAAAAAAAGAGAAACTTTGCTGTTCAGAGCATTAAAATCAGACAGATGCCTTCACTAATCACGCTGCATTCATCCACTACACATTACAATCACTTCTCTGGTCGTGTCGCTCTCGTCCTCCCTCATCAGCAATAACAGTCTGCTTTTTTTTCCCTCCTCTATCCTTTTGACTATCAATCAATCATATATATATATATATATATATATATATATATATATATATATATATATATATATATATATATATATATATATATATATATATAGGGGCACGGTGGCTTAGTGGGATAGCACGTTCGCCTCACACCGCCAGGGATCCGTGTTCGATTCCCGTCTCGGCCATGTGTGTGTGGAGTTTGTGCATGTTCTCCCCGTGCCTCAGGGGGTTTTTCTCCGGTTTCCTCCCCGGTCCAAAAACATGCACGGTAGGTTGATTGGCACCTTGGAAAATTGTCCCTAGTGTATGAATGTGTGTGTGATGTGTGTGTGTGTGTGTCCTGCGATGGGTTGGCATTCCATCCAGGGTGTATCCTGCCTTAATGCCCATAGACGCCTGAGACGCCCCGTGACCCGAGGGAAGATCGGATAAAGCGGTAGAAGAATGAATAGAATGATAATCTATATATATATATATATATATATATATATATCTATATATATATATATATATATATATATATATATATATAACTCCTATATATATATATATATTTTTTTTTTGATCTTGCGTCCTTTTCTTTTTCATTCATCTACAGCAGATGGGATTCTCCGCCCCAACCTTCCACCTTTCCGAAATGAGGAGCAGCAGGCGTGAGATGGAGGCGTCTGCCAGAAACGTGGCTCGGAATTTCTTTGGACGGGAAATTTATTTATTTATTTATTTAGACCTGATTGTAGAAACATACGGAATACGACACACACTCCGAGGGATTGGGGAACGATAGGAAAAGCAGGAAGCGATGGGACGAGGGTGAAGAACCCTCATGGGTTATGTGGATTGGAGAGAGAAACACCTGAGGGTTGATCCTGGATCTGCTAACGCTGCAGTTATATTGTTAGCATTCTGATTAGCTTGCTATCAATTTCATCATCTCCATTTCCATCGTCATCATCATTATTATTATTATTATTATACAGTAGGGGAAGCGATAGATTTGTACGTTTAGACTTGCGATATACCATCAAACGGACTGCGGAGCAAAAAAAAATTAATAATTAAAATGTTTATTAATAAACACCCAATTGTTTACAAACACCTGTTGGAACTAAAATAGAATAAATACAAGAATTAATT
>JACRUU010000015.1:14040223-14057723 GCA_030449085.1 Kryptopterus vitreolus
TTTAAAACATATAGCTGTATATTAAAATGATTTATAATTGACGTTAAAAAGCGAAAACTAATATGGAAATTGCATTTTTTCCCCCCTCAAAATTAAAGCAGATGACATCATCAAAACCGAACGCAATCATTCGTGGAGCCGGAGTGGAAGCGGAGGGAAGGAAATGGTGTGTAAAGTAAAGGCAGGTTGCTGAAGCGGTCGTTTATAACCCCGGAGCCACGGCCGATCAGGGAGAAGCGTCAGAGCCGGGCTGATAATATACAGAGCAGGGACGCGGCGGTCAGGAGTGAGACGTCAGGAAGAGCATTAGTGAGGTTAATTAGCTTCAGGCAGACTCGGGACAGTCAAAGAGCTCGATACGGGTCAGTATTAAGGCACTCCATCACTCCGAATGTGTGGCTTTATCGATATTGCTGAGAGGGCCTTTCACGAACCAATCGCGTCCCTGCTAGGAAATACAAGATTCATAAAAATATATATATATAATCATATTTACAGCGGCATCCGAAAAACAAGCTTCGAGAAGATTGTTTTTTTTTTGTTTTTTTTTCCCCTCCTGACGGGTATGATGGGTATATTTCAGAATTTGGCTGGCGAACGCTTCCCGAGCAGCTATTTACACGCACAATATCACACACCTGCTGCTGAACATTACTGTGTGATGAAAATAGGCGTAATTTTCTCCGTTTTAGTCGACGTTATTCCCCGCCACATCACTTCCATGCTGAGGGAATTGTTAGGAAGACGAAGCTTGTTACCGGTGAACCCGAGTGCAATAATAAGAAAAAAAGACGTCGGAAAAAATGACGCCGGAAAAAATGACGCCGGAAAAAATGACGCCGGTCTCGGTCCTTTAACAGACCTTTTTTTTGTCCCGCTTTCCTCGCTGTAGTGTTGGACGTCTGATTGATAGCCCAATTTCTCAGCAATTAATGCCTTCTAGGAATCCTCTCTGTCTTTCCAGGAACAATCCCCCCCACATCACAGCGGTAAAAGGGCAAAAAAGGGGGGAAAAAGAGGAGGAAAAAGGAGAAGAAAACGCCGTAAAACAAGCGATTGTGTGATATTAGGGTCCGGTAGATGGAGAGATGCGTTTGTTTTTATGATCGATAGGATTCGATCGTCTCGCGCGTCCTCCCGACAAAGGCGCTCTAATAATCTAATAATCTAATACGAGGTGGAGAGTTATCTCCGGGAATCAATAAACACAGTTGTTGAACCTAACAGGAAGAAATGAAAGGAAACACAAAGCCGTCGTGTAGACAGGACGTGCGCTGGTGCACATTTTATTCACTGGGATATAATGTTTATTTATTTTTTTTAAGAATATAATAAATATTCCTCAAGAATATTTACGGATAATGTTAACCAATCACTCATTATTGCTTCCAATAGCAATCGCTAAACACGAATATTTTCAACACACATTCTATTGTGTTCACACCAGCATTCACATGTTATTCACTAATCACCACAACAACCAAGAGGAAATAACCAGTGTTTTTTTTAACAAACAAACACTATAACCAATCACTGATCACCACTGTCTCTCAATATTCAATCATTGATCACTATTGTTACTTAATATCCAATCACTGATCACCATTATCTCTCAATATCCAGTCACTAATCACCACTGTCTCTGAATATCCAATCACTGATCAACATTGTCTCTCAATATCCAATCGCTGATAACCAATGTCTCTCAATATCCAATCAGTGATCACTATTCCTACTTAATATCCAATCATTGATCACCATTGTCTCTCAATATCCAATCGCTGATAACCAATGTCTCTCAATATCCAATCAGTGATCACTAGTCCTACTTAATATCCAATCACTGATCACCATTGTCTCTCAATATCCAATCGCTGATAACCAATGTCTCTCAATATCCATTCAGTGATCACTATTCCTACTTAATATCCAATCACGGATCACCATTATCTCTCAATATCCAATCGCTGATAACCAATGTCTCTCAATATCCAATCAGTGATCACTATTCCTACTTAATATCCAATCACGGATCACCATTATCTCTCAATATCCAATCGCTGATAACCATTCTCTCTCAATATCCAATCACTGCTCACCATTGTCTCTCAATATCCAATCACTGCTCACCACTGTTTTTCAATATCCAATCAATGATCACCATTTTATCTCAATATGCAAGTATTGATCATCATTATCACCAATATTCCACCACTGATCACCATTATCTCTCAATATCCAGTCACTAATCACCACTGTCTCTGAATATCCAATCACTGATCACCATTGTATCTCAATATCCAATGACTGCTCACCATTATCTCCCAATATCCAATCACTGATCACCATTATCTCCCAATATCCACCATTGTAAATAATTAGCAGTGATTTCCAAAAAAAGTGAAAAAAACCCTTTCACCCTGTACATGTAACATGCTTTGTTATGCAAAAAGATCCTTGTTGTTTAATGAATATTTAACAGGAATTGGAGTCGCTGGAATTCCCTGTGTGTGTGTGTGTGTGTGTGTGTGTGTGTGTGTGTGTGTGTGTGTATTGTTAACAGTTCCGCGTGTGTAGTAGGAAATCAGACTTTCCTGCTGTAAACTTGAGGCTGTGTTCCAATACAGTTTTAAACACACTTCCACCGCTAACCCTTGAGGGAATCACCATCACTGTCTTAAATATCAGATGTATTATCTGGAGTGGAGTTTGTTAGACGAGTCCTCGGAGAGCTGCGGCGAGAGAACGTCGATGGTGTAAAGCCATAATGATCTGATGCAACTGGTTTTTCAAACCAGCAAGGTGTTTTCAGATGAAACCTTGCATTCATGGTGAAAATAGTATAGAAAAAAATGCAACTAAACACACACACACACACACACACACACACACTTATACACACATCTGTTTTATCCAACAATAACTAACAAATATAATCTATATAAATTGGACCAATTTAATTGGTGGCAATTTAATTGATTACTAAATTTAATAAATGCGCATTAATGCAGTAATGTGATTTATTTTACTTTTGATAGAAATATTATTTTATTTAACTAAGTAGCTAATAATTAAACAATAATTAACTAATTTAAACAATCTTTTTTTCAGTATTTCAAATATTCATTCATTCATTCATCTTCTACCGCTATATCCGATCTTCCTCGGGTCACGGGGAGTCTGTGCCTATCTCAGGCGTCTATGGGCATTAAGGCAGGATACACCCTGGATGGAATGCCAACCCATCGCAGGGCACACACACACACACACTCACATTCATACACTAGGGACAATTTTTCCAAGGTGCCAATCAACCTACCGTGCATGTTTTTGGACTGGGAGGGAAGGGAGGAGGGGAGGAAACCGGAGAACCCGGAGAAAAACCCCCTGAGGCACGGGGAGAACATGCAAACTCCACACACACATGGCCGAGACGGGAATCGAACCCGGATCCTGGCGGTGTGAGGCGAACGTGCTAACCACTAATCCACCGTGCCCCTTATTTCAAATATTATTTTATTTAACCAAGAAGGCATTTTATTTAACATTGTTTTAAAATGTAAACTGTTGCCAACAAGCGTTAATAACAACAACAACAATAATAATAATAAAATAATAATAATAATGATAATAATAATAATAATAATTTAAAAATGTGTTCACGAACATGATGGAAATTTATGGAAAGTGTCCACCACTAAAATCCGAGGGACGGATCGTTTTGTGTACCGTTACACCCCGAGTGACTAAACACAAGACAAAAACGCAAGGCGAGCTAATTATCAACAAGTAGGATTCAAATATGCACATATAATGAACTATTTAATTGTTTTTTTAAGATGACTGGCTGATCTAAAAATTATTATTTGTTTTGTTTATTTTTACTTCATTCTCTTTTATGCATACAATTACATTTTCCTCTATTTTCCTATTCATGGTTATATGTTGGACGGTCGTAATAAGCAAAATCAATGACTTTCTTCCCACCTGCTGCTAAAAGTATGAAGCTAGCTAAAACCAGGCTAGCAATTAGCATAAGAACTAGGATGTGAATCATTTGCTACGAACGACGTGATTCGTTCACTTATACACAACATTCCGGTTCAATGAAATCGAAATGGTCATGTGACCAGTCGAGGGAGGAGAAATAGTATTACAGGTGAGTGAATTAGGGGGCAGTTATCACATATATATATATATATATATATATATATATATATATATATATATATATATATATATATATACACACACACACACACACACACATACACACACACACACACGATACAAGTGTTTTCACCACAAAGTTCGTTCCCAGAGGCGGAAACCAAATCCCACTCAGACTTATAATGAGTGTGTGTGTGTGTGAGTGTGTGTGTGTGTGTGTGTCAGTAAAATATGAAAGTGTTTGTGTACTCATATCGCCTGCAGTGTGTTACATGGTGTAAATGTGCACGTACGCATGTACAAAGGTTTCTTTCAGTGCGTTCTGGTTATAAGGCGGGTTAAAGCGGAGCATCTTAACATTAGCGCAAATACATCCGATATATTTTTACCCTATGTCTTCCTTTGGCGCACACACACACACACACACACACACACACACACACACACCACACACACAGCATCGATGTGGCACAAGTGGAAAGACAACAAGATGATTAGAAATGATCTAAAACGGGTGGCATTTCGGGGCAGGGCGCTCCGATATTGATCGGTCATGTTTATGTGCCAGCGGAGGGCCGTAATTTGTTTTTCCTGGAAACGCGAGCTGATGGATGGCTCCGCTCCAGCGATTAGACCTTAAAGCAAAAAAAAAACACGACGTCAAACCAAGGTCACTTTTCAGCCCGTGTGTGTGTGTGTGTGTGTGTGGGGGGGGGGTTCTCTTTTTAATACGCTTTCGTTTTCATTTATGAAGTCGTAGGACATTGTGTTTGATGACGAGTGCGTCTGACAAAAGATGAGAAGATCAAATAAAAGACTCCGATAATACTATTGATTTCCCCCCCCTCCCTTCTATGCAGCAGACCAGGAGTGTACATAGAAAACATGATGTCTGGAGATGTATTGCTTTAACTGCTTTAGAAGAACGTAATGCTTGTATTAAAGCAGCGGTTAGGAACTTGGCGGAGGTGGTCGCTCAGTAGACATCGCATTTTCGCCACCGGTTCAAATCTTGAACGGCTCGATTGTATGAATTAGTGCTGCATGATATACCGGTGCTAGAAATGTATCACGATACCCTCTTAAAAAAAAAAAAACGATATAATTCTTCATCTATTGGACATTTGCACACTATTTTAAAAATTTTTTCCAATTTTTTTATTTATTATATATGTCTATTTTCTTTCTGTTGGACGGTCTTAATGAGCATTTCATACATACGCACGTCGTGCATGTGACAAATACAATTTGCATTTGATTACATAATAAATGACGGCTGTAGTTCCAGACGTTGCCTATAGGGGGCTAATATGGAAGGGTGTGAATATTTGTGTATGCGCCAAATATTTTTTTCTCTTGGATGCACTCCGACTTTCATGCTGATGAATCTTGATAGGAACCGTGATTAAAAAATGTCATTTTCAGTTTAAACAGTTGCTTCGGCAGACAGCAAACAATTAACGTGTTTATTAACAAAATAAAAGCAAATGACGTTTCTGCTAGTATTATTAAATTTTTTTCCAAAAGTACCATTTTGATATGGGTATCGCGATATTTAGTCGAGCTTTTCCTATCATTATATATATATATATATATATATATATATATATATATATATATATATATATATATATATATATATATATATATATATATATATATAATATAAAATTATATATAAAGAAAAAATATATATATTCCCTCGGGTCACGGGGAGTCTGTGTCTATCTCAGGCGTCTATGGGCATTAAGGCAGGATACACCCTGGATGGAATGCCAACCCATCGCAGGGACACACACACACATTCACACACTAGGGACAATTTTCCAAGGTGCCAATCAACCTACCGTGCATGTTTTTGGACCGGGAGGAAACCGGAGAACCCGGAGAAAAAACCCCCTGAGACACGGGGAGAACATGCACAAACTCCACACACACATGGCCAAGACGGGAATCGAACCCGGACCCTTGGCGGTGTGAGGCGAACATGCTAACCACTAAGCCACTGTGCCCATAATATATATATATATATATATATATATATATATATATATATATATATATATATATATATATATATATATAAAATTATAATATAATTATAATTGACTTCCTAATGCACTGTTAAAGCATAATTGTTTTTTAAGGAAATTAAATAAGGGATGTGGTCACAAAAATCCCCAAAAAGCAAGGCCTAAACCATGTTGTAACAGTCTCCATAGAAGGCTTTTAAAGATCATATTCTCATCATTTTAAAAGTCTGAATGATAAAAAAAAAAAAGGAAATGTGAGAGGAAAACCCGGATACACTGCATTAAGTCATACAGTATATGGCGCTGCTGACAAAAGGAAAAAAAAAAAAAAAAAAAAAAAACGAGAGAGCCACGCGGTCGATTGGAAGAAATGAAAGACATTAAACCCGCTGCAGATCGATCTGGTCATATATTTTTAGACAGCTCTCTTCTGCGCCAGCGCCTCAGCCGAGCGCTCTCCATAAACCAGAATAAAAATAATAAAACGTTCTGCATTCGGCCGGACGCGCCGGGCCCGAACCGGAGCCGAGCCTCGCTGTTCATGAAAGCGCAGCGCTGCAATATTTCTCCCGAGCTCCTGTAATGCGTTTCTGTTTGTGTCGCCGCTCCTGTACGGGGCTGTCAGCCCGGGTCGATCCGCGCGTCCCAATGCTCTTCATCTTGTGTCATAGGCGAAGGCGGAAGTGCAGGACGACGGAGTGATGAATATCAGCTCACTCGACTCATTCGTCTTCCGGGGCTCTGCGGGCCCTTCATCAAAAGCACAGAGACGCCTCGTCCAACGCTCGCGCTCTCGCCGATGCGATTAGAGGACTCAATCAGAGAGAAGTGAATAAATCTTATATATATATATATATATATATATATACATACATATATATACATACATATATATATATATATATATATTGTAATGTCGAGATAAAACAGAGTAATAGGATTTCAGCATCTATACCATGCTTTATAATGCGGGATTATTACAATTATATGGCCCTGTAGGAAGTGCTTAAGGCATTGGGCTCAGGGCACATGTTCACATGTTCAAATCCAAGCACCACCAAGCTATCACTAGTGGGCCCTTGAGAAAGGCCCTTAACCGTTAAGTTCTAAGTAGATCTGGATAAGGGCGCCGTCAAAGGCGAGGGGATGGACAAGACTGGACTCTATTTCTTTTCATTTATTTTCTCTCTCTGTGGAGCTGCATATGCCACCCCGCTGTGACCCCCTTCCCCCCTCTACACTCCGGACCTGTCTGATGACCCGCCTCCGGTTAATGACGCGACACTTTGGTGAGTCCACACGGCCATGGACACACCCCAGTTGATGAAATGTAAACACACAGTGGGGACTCGTGCTCTACGTCTACACCCAAGGTCCTCTCAAGGTTTCTTCTTGTTCTCAGGGAGTTTTTCCTTGCCGCCTCGGTTTGCTCAACAAGGAACAAAAACAAACTGCTTTCCGTCCCCACGTGCCATAATTAACTGTCATTGTGTAATTGTGCGCGTGCCGCCCGAATGTCACCACGTCATTTTTCTGTGTATGATCGTCTTAAAAAAAGGCTTTAAAGTGCGCAGTGACAACAAACAAATGCATCTAAGGCGCTGGGCTGCTGATGGGAAGATCCGGGTTCGAGCCCCGGTATGGCCAAGCTGCTCCCCTTGGGTACTTGAGCAAGATCCTTAACCCTGTGTACTCCAGGGGGCGCCGTATCATGGCAGACATGATATGCGAAGAAAAGACGCGTGAAGAAAAGAATTTCACTGTGCTGTAATGTATATGTGACAAATAAAGGCTATTCTATTCTATTATATATATATATATATATATATATATATATATATATATACAGCATTTACGGCATTTGACAGACGCCCTTATCCAGAGCGACTTACAACTGAGCAATTGAGGGTTAAGGGCCTTGCTAAAGGGCCCACTAGTAGCAGCTTGGTGGTGGTGGTGGGGTTTGAACCCATGATCTTTCTGGTCCAGAGTCCAACACCTTAACCAACTGGGCTACACACCTCCACAAACTGACGCGAAAATTTGAAGGCACTTTGAAGGCACAATGAGGGTGTTATGAGGCGCTATGTCACTCATCAAAGACTGTACACTGGCCCTATCATAATGCTGATATGGCGACGATGAGTTTCATTTTCACACTCGTGAGTGTTCTTCTTATTGAATTAAAATGTCGGAAAATTACGTTCTCACAAGGTTTCATCGCGTGTAACTTTTCCAGAGTACATCTTGTTCGCCAAAATACGCTGTCCAATAAAAAGCATCAAATCTGAAGTGGTGGAACTCCTTTTTTTTTTTTTTTATTATTCCTTAAACGACAGATATTCAAGCAGCATTTCCACGTTTTAAAAGGTTTATTTCATATTTCCAGCCCAGGAGGAAAATCGTTCCCCGGTGTTAATGCATCACGGCAGTGCAGGCGCATTAAACCGATTGCTAATTCAATTTTCTGAACATCCCCCCCCCCCTTCCCACCCCCCCCCCCACCCCCACCCCCCTTCCCCGCCAGACAAATGTTACTTAAATCCGCACAGGGGCTTGTATTCATCCGTAATGTGTCTGGCGGATACGGATCGTCCGAGCGACACTACATTAGACGAGCTCGGCCCCGCGCTTTGTGTTGCTGCTTTAATTGATGGCCTGTTCGGGCGTCGGGTTCTCCTGTTTCTAATGGAAGAAAGGAAAAAAAGGACTTGATGAAGTTTTAGGCCTGCGAGGAGAAGAAGAAAAAAGAGGAGGAGGAAAAAAAAAAGAAAGAGATGCTCCTTAATTACGGCGCTCCTGTTCGTGTCGGAGACGCGGCGAGGAAAACAAATCCATCCTCTCAGCTCCCGAGTCGTGCATTTATCTTTGATTTAATTTATATATTTGCGCCGGCGCTGGAGACGGAAGAGGAAATAAAACCCCCCGGGGCCATTATTCGGAACAGGAGAGGACGTTTTTCATATTACTCTCGGTAATTAATGCCGTTAGAAAATCGATATTTCCTTCCGAGGAAATCCACGCGTGTCGCGGGCGTGACGATCCGGCGGAATCGGAAAAAAAAAAAAAAAGAAAGTGCTTTTTTTTATGCGCGTTTTATATCCTATCTAGCGCTTAAAGTGCACGAAAAGGAAAACGCTGGTGCGGAAAAGTCGCGCCGCCAAACGACACGGCGCCCGACGGGGAAGCCATCGAGTCGGCGATGAGGGGATGCTTTGGAAAGCCATTAAGCGAGGTGCTTTCGGGAAATTCGGGCCGTTTTTAAGAAATAAACATAAACGTGGTGGCGCTTTGCAAAGGTCGCGGAAAGGTCGCGTTCGGCGAAAAGGTCAAAAGGGGAAAAAAAAACGGCGAGTGGATTCTTTTATGCAATATTAATTTAGGGCAAGTTCATTTAACAGGCAATGAAGCCGCTAACAAGTAATTTATTAGCACGGCTCAATCAACATGATTGCTTTCGTTGGCGCGCGTTAATAAGGGACGCGCCGGAGATGCATGAGGTGAATTCCTCTTGTTAATCCGAGGAACATGCTTGTAATATCCCGCAGCTATAACTCACCCGGGTGCGGCGTTTTATTGCCCCTGCTTCCCTTTAAAAGAACCACCATGACGGCTTACTATTACAAGTCATTCATCACTCAGGAACCGGGGTTACGCCCTGACATGCAATCACTTCGTCTTTCATTCTTTTCGGACCACATCGGAACCGACCACGGTGGAGAAATCTGCTCCTGTCGTCACTTTGCACCGATAAAACTTCTACATCTTTTTGAAAAAGCGCTAACACTGGAGACTCCTTCCAGACATAGAAATGCGAGAACTCACACACACACACACACATTCATACACTAGAGACAATTTTCCAAGGTGCCAATCAACCTACCGTGCATGTTTTTGGACCGGGGAGGAAACCAGAGAACCCGGAGAAAAACCTCCCTGAGGCACGGGGAGAACATGCACAAACTCCACACACACATGGCCGAGACGGGAATCGAACCCGGACCCTGGCGGTGTGAGGCGAACGTGATAACCACTAAACCACCGTCCCCCTGCGATATAAATACAATATATTTAATTAATCGTGATTAATCGTTACATTTTCAATGTACCACAAATTAATACTTTTCATCAAAATCTCTCCCTTTAATTAAATTATTGATTATTTAATATGTATTTTAATTTGGAAATGATTCTTTTAATAGGAATTTTTGTTAATTACAATGTTATTTGTTTAGTGGTCGTTATAAGTGTAAAATATGGGACGTGGCTCCTTTAAGAATTGTGTTCCAGTAGCTTTTCCATATAAACCGGTGATACGTTTAGGTTATACATGGCATTCGCAAAATAAACTTCCGTAACACGGATTTGGGAATGTGATGCGCTTCCGAAGGTTCCACAGGGTGATATAGTGAGCCTGTATATACAGCGTAATGCATTTACGGCGTAATAAACATTTATAAACAGCTTATGAAAGTCATATTTACTTTAGACCCGAGTGTACGTGAAGTACATTTTTTTCCCCTTTTCACTCGGTCGTTAATCGTAAATGGGCCGTTTTTTTTTTTTTTGCTGTGACGACGCGGGAACACAACGGCTTTTCTAATTCGGTCCGGCATGGAAATGTCACAAAGTCAATCGTGAGCGAGAGCGTGACTAATTACGAAATAATTCAATTTCAGGTGGCTGTGAGCTGGTTCACCGACAGAAATGCTTTGACCTTTCTGAGGGTAAAAGACAAAGATGCGGTTAATTTAATTAGAAATTTGTCCGGAAAAGCGGGCGGAGAATGGGCTGCTGGGGCCTGGTCGGCTTCCTGCCCGCCTAACATAAAAGGCATTTTCAGCATCTCTAGCGTGTAATAGAGTGATAAGTGTGTAATAGTGGTGTATATATCATCATTACACCAACACTCCATTGGCTCCCTGTCGTTTAGACGCGGGATGGAGGGATCTGCAGCTGAATTAATATACACACTTCATGCAGATATCCTTATAATGAAGCACATAATGAGCGAGGGCTTGAAGTGTTTAGAATAAGGACAGATCAGAAGAAGTAATGCGCGTTCGAGGCTAAACGGAGGTTCGACTTCATCGTAGTGATATAACAGTCAGAATGGTATTGCTATGAATGGTATGGTATTTTGCCCACACACACACACACACACACACACACACACACACACACACACACACACACACACTGTTAATATCTGGTGCTTTACTGCCACCTAGTGTTCAGGCACAACATCCACGCAACAAACACATACATATACACACTCTTACTCTCTCTCAATCACGGCATAATGATCTCTCATCACGAGAAGCTGTCCACGTTCCTCAATCTGAGGAAACCGATATGAGGTGTTCACTCAGGACAAGTGTCTTCATAAGTCACACACACACACACACACACACACACACACACACACACACACACACACATAGACACACACAGCATGTGAAAGTATCATTTTATTTTGTCTCCTTCTATCTCATCCAACATGCCTCTGACTCAGAGCTTCGCATAAAAGCCATAGATATGTGGATGATACTATTTTGATATTATTATTATTATTATTATTATTATTATTATTATTATTATTATTATTATTATTATTCAGTATTACTACTATTATTATTAAATTAGTTCTTATTATTAATGTTATCATTAATGGCATTATTAATACTTTTTTAAATTATTATTATTATTATTATTATTATTATTATTATTATTTTATTAATAATATTAAAGTTCTTTGGCAGACTGTCAGACTTGATCAATCTTAACAATAAAGAGTGAACTGTGTCATTTAAAAATATATTTAATAAAATATATAGAAATATGTAATACTGAAATTATTATTAATATATTTCACTTGATTGATTTATTAATTTATTTATTTACTTTTGATCATTTTAGAATGATGTCCCATATGAAATTACTCAAACCAGTTTTTAAAACAATACATTATTATTATTATTATTATTATTATTATTATATTATTATTATTATTATATTATTATTATATTTTACCTGTTTTCTTTTTTCTTTTTTTCTTTTTTCAACCTGTTTGTTGAGGAAGCAGAAATTAGCGATACAGTAATCTGCTATTATGGGATAAACATCGTACCCTCGCGTTCCGTTCTTGAAGCCAGATTCGTGCTCTCGTGGCCAATTGTGCTGATGAGTTTCATCTCATCGCTTCTCCACGGAGGCGTGATAGCACTTCACCGACAGCGTAATTAATCCAACCTCGCCGCTCGCGCACACGAGGAGAAGGAATCGACAAAGACAGTTTCAATTTCCCTCAGATCTAAACACTTTCTAAGGCATCCATACGCTCTGAATAAACCCTTTATAATGCATCGCAGGAAAGGATTCCTCAGGAAAAGCGACAAAAGCCTAGAAGGTGAAGATCATGGGCATTATAAACACCCGTGTACACACAATCCATGACACAGATGTGTAGATAAGGAGAAGTGATATTAGTCTTGTAGTCTTTCTGTAATGAGCATCTCACTCATCACCAGGGAGAGACCTGACTGCAGGGCCGCACTGCATCGTGGGATACTGATATCCAGAATGTTTCACCAACATCTCCTTTCGTATCACTCGGGATTTGGAGTTTAACAATGAAAGCGTTATGTTATAAATGGATTTAACGCTAGTGTGAATGTGCTAGGTGTGAGGATAATGATCTTTATCATGAGAATAAAGACGAACAATAGGGCAGCAAAAATAAACAAATTAACATATGTATATATATATATATATATATATATATATATATATATATATATATATATATATATATTATTATTAAATATTTATATCAAATAAATGGCTGGCATTACCGAGGAAGCGCTCGGGGACGCCATATTCAAAAATGCAATGAGACGTACAGGTGGTATCTCTTTAAAACAGTGTCTCAAATAAGAATGAATTGACATGGAGATTAAAGTGTTATAACCGTGGATTATCCTGTTTATACCATGGTCACTTTCCAGTCATGCTTATTGTGATATATAATTGGAGTTATTTTATATCAGAGGTTGTTAGATGCTGCTATTTATAATGACATAACAGCATTGTCAACAAATTGGATTTGATAATCATAAAAAACAAAAATCCTAAATAATACCAATTTTTTTATAGTTTAAACCCTAAATATGCACTGAAATCACTTAATCATCTCAATAAAGAATAAAAGAAATGTAACAGTGAAGGTGTATATGATACTGTAATCCTGATATGTACCATAATTCACATTCAGTATTATATCACACAATGGATTTTTAATAAATATTAATAAAAAAAAGAGTGAGAGAGAGATAGAGATTGAGATAGATAGAGAAAGAGAGAGAGATAGAGAGAGAGAGATAAAGAGAGAGATAGAGATATATATATATATAATATCTATATATATATATATAGAGAGAGAGATATAAGAGAGAGAGAGAGAGAGAAGAGAGGAGATAGGGAGAGAGAGATAGATAGAGATAGGGGAGAGAGTGGAGAGAGAGAGAGATAGAGAGAGGAGAGAGAGAGAGGGAGATAGGGAGAGATAGATAGATAGATAGAGGTGAGAGATAGAGAGAGAGAGAGGGAGATAGGGAGAGAGAGATAGAGAGAGAGAGAGAGAGGGAGGGGAGATTATATATATATATATATATATCTATATATCTGATAGAGAGAGAGAGAGAGAGAGAGAATGAGGAGAGAGAGAGGGATTGCGAGAGAGATAAGGCGAGAGAGATAGAGAGAGAGAGAGAGACCTGCATATCTAGAGAGAGAGATAGATAGATGAGAGAAAGATAGAGAGAGATAGAGAGAGGAGATATATATATATATATATCTCTCTTATAGAGAGACCGGAGGCTCCGAGAGCCGACCGCGCGCTCGCTAGAGAGAGAGAGAGTAGAGAGAGCGGAGAGAGAGAGAGAGAGAGAGAAAGAGAGATACAAGAATAGATAGAGAGAGACAAAGAGAGAGAGAGAGAGAGAGAGATAGAGAGATAGAGATAGAGAGAGAGAGAGAGAGAGAGAGAGAGAGAGAGAGAGAGAGAGTCGCTTGAAAACATCACTGGTTTGAACGCAGAACTTTCAGCCAATCAGAATACAGATGGTACAGTACTGTGCAAAAGTTTTGGGCCGGTGTGGAAAGAATGCTGAAAACAAAGAATGCTTTCGGAAATATAAATAATGATTGTTTATTTACAAAATGCAACGTGAGCAAACAATATCAAATCAACATTTGTTGCGAGTACCTTTCGAAGACGTAGTGTAAGACGAGTTCCTTCATAAACACTGTGTGTAAGTGTAGCTAGAACTATCACTGCTGTTTTGAAGGCAAAGTGTGTTCACAACAAATATTGCTTCGATTCTTTATTTACTGCATTTCCTTCATTGATGAAAGTAAATAATGACATTTTGGAAAGCGTTCTTTGTTTACAAATGAGGTAACCTTTTGAACAGCACTGTAAAAATGATATATAAAGGAAGCACTTACCTTTTAGACGACTCTACTCTTCTGAATTCTTCTCCAATTCCTCCAAAGTGTGTGTGTGTGTGTGTGTGTGTGATACGGCGTGATGCAGTACAGAATAGGAAAGATGGGACTTACGGTCGTTGCAGTGCATGCCGGTGAAGGAGGTCATGGAGCAGTCGCAGGTGTAGTTCTCCCACTGCTGGATGCAGACCCCCATGTTGGCGCAGGAGTCCTCCTGACACGTGGTGCTAGGACCTACGGCGGCAGAGCACAGGGCTGTAACAGCGGGGCAGAGCGGCCGGCGGCGAGCCGTTAGGTGCCATGCAGGTATGCACTTCAAAGTTGGCATGCATTCAAGGTTAGTAGTCAAAAATTCTCCAAGGTTACAAACAATCAAACAAAACCAAACAAAAGTCATACGGAGAAATCAAACGTGAGTCTTGGCATTCTCTCCGAGGAGGTTTTAGTAACAAGGTGGACAAAAACACAGCGCTGCAGACATTCCCGAACGTGGCTTCAGACGGGAAGGGGGTGGGGGTGGTTTTAGGGAGGGATACGGGTGTAGTTCGGGCAGGGCGGAGCTGGGGTAAGGGGGCGGGGTTTCACATACAGGCAGAACTCGCATGTAAGAGTCACCACGTACAGACAGAGTTAATAATCAATCCACAGTTAATAGCAAATTAGTGTGTAGTGGTTCAGTGTCTATAGAGCAGCTACAGACAAAATAAAATAGATTTAACTGATATATATATATATATATATATATATAAAAAAAAAACAAAAACAACCTTGTAATTAAAGATGCAATTGGTGCATTTTGTTGTCAAAAATATAGATATAACACAAAGAGAATAAAAAAAAATTTAAGTGAATGGATATAAATATTTCATTGACTTGGATTTTTTTTTTCTGGCCCAGAAAGAAAAAACTTAGATATATTGAATTACTCTATTGTACTTTAATGTAGTATTTCTATTATTATCAACAACAAAAACGATCGCTATTCATTAATTAGTGTTAATATTGATAATCGGTGTAATTAGTAAAGTCCTTAAAGGTGCAGTTAGGTACATTTTGTTGTCAAAAAAAAAAAAAAAAAAAAAGCAGACATCAATTCTTTATTATTTACATTTTTTTTTTTTTAGACTTTTGCTTTTTTTTTCTGGCCCAGAAAACATGTCTAGAATTTCTACATATTCTATATTATATAATAAAACATCCGTGTCGACGTTAATAACTGCAGGTGAAGCCTGATTAAAGGTGCAGTTAGTAATTTTAGCTGTGTACAAAGATTAAACAATTACGCCTCATTTGACACATTTCTCAATTCTGCATTGTGTTTTACGGGCCAGAAAAATGCCTACGGAAGGAAATAATTACACAAATCAGACGACCTTATTAGGATGAATGATTAATAATCGCAGAATTTCCATCGGTACTTTGAGACAACCGTCGCATTTAAAGAAGGTCGTACAGGTTTTATTCGGATCGCTTTGACAACAAAAATCTACATACTGCACCTTTAAGCGCTATTCGCAGCACACTTGTGTTAAACAGGGTTAATCACACACATCAGGTCGAAAAAACAAATATACCAAAAAAAAAAAAAGTGCAATTCTCGTGAAATGTGTAGTGCAGTTGAAGATGTGTCATGTTACATGTTAAACCATAAAATGATTCACCCCCGCTTTAAACAGTTTGGATTCGATTTTTTGTTTTTCTCTATTTTTTTCACTTTCTTTTATATATTTTGTAAAAAAAAATGGCAATAAAAAGTCAATTTAAATAATAATTAATTAATTAAAAAATAATAATAATTGAATATTTAAAAAGTAAATATTAATTTAAATATGTATTAATTAGCTAATCAATGTTTTCAAAACATACTGGAAAGATTTTTAAAAATCTGTATTATTATTCAATTTCTTTTTTTTTTTTTTTAAAGAATTATTGGAGAAATAATTCTAGAATCTCATTTATTATTGTTTTTCAATTAAAAAAATAGCAAAAAATAAACAAAAAAAAAAACTCCACTCTGTATTTCTCAATTTCAGGCATAGACAAGGACGGGACGAGACCCAGCGAGCCAACATTCGGCGGGATTAATCACACCCAAACGTTAATGCAACTTTCATTCTATATATCTCCGTTTACATTTTAGGAAGAAGTGAACCATTTTATCCCAAGACATTGTCACAGTGAAGCGAGACAGCTTTATGTCTGGGTGTTGGAAAATTAAAATAAATAAATAAATAATACAAATTGATAACACGATACATCACACAGAGCAGCTTGTGAGCCAAAGCTCAGAATGGAGAGGGAACCGTCTACCTTGCAGGTCTGCTTTGGCGAAACCAACTTTGTTAGCGAAAAAAGAAAAAACAGAAAAAAACAAAAAGCGAGAAGAAACAGTCAAACAGGTTAGTAGGTGGTCAATGACTTTTGTTAATAAAGCGAGCGCTTTACTAACAGGCATGCTCTACCATTCTTAGGAAGGGGTTTGCGTTAAAAAAAGGTCTACGCTAACGATGGGTTAGAAAGGATGAGCTGGTGCTAAATGGCTGAAAGGAGACCGTACGGCGTCGCCGAGCAGGACGAGACGCGACACGGTGTCCAGGATGTCTAATGCTTTAATATAACACAAAACCTGAGCAGAGAGGAACAAATAAAACAATGGTCTACGCTTTTAAAGCAAGACACTACAGGACAGACATGCTTGGTGAGGTCATTAAAGAAATTCCATCTATCACCTATCAAACGCTCGTCATTTTAATGCATGATAGATGAAAAAAAAAAAAGAAGGACGTAAT
>JACRUU010000015.1:14062723-14070223 GCA_030449085.1 Kryptopterus vitreolus
CTCTCACTCACTCACTCACTAACTGTCTGTCTGTCCATCCTCTATCTATCTATCTATCTATCTATCTATCTATCTATCTATCTATCTATCTATCTATCTATCTATCTATCTATCTATCTATCTATCTATCTATCTATCTATCTATCTATTTATCTATCTATCTATCTATCTATCTATCTATCTATCTATCGATCTATCTATCTGTTTGTGTGTCTGTCTGTCTGTATGTCTGTCAATCTATGTGTCTATCTATCTATCTATATATCTATCTATCAAGGAGGACACCTAAATTTACCTTTGAGCGTACACATTTTAGTAGCTCAGTGGTTAAGGCATTGGACTCTGGAGTAGAAGGTTGCAGGTTCAAATCCCAGCACCACCAATGCAGCACTAAACAAGGTTCTTCATCCTCAACTGCTCAGTCTTGCCCCAGCCATTAGGGTTGCACAAGCCAGTCCCGGTGCGAAGCCCAGTGGAGCTTTGCGATGAAAATGGGGTCCGGCTTAAAACATGCACCAAACTAAATATGCAGATCGTCCACTGTGGCGCCCCCTATATTGCTTTTACTCTTCATTGCTTTATGGCTTTTTGTTTTTAAATAATAGATCTGAGTTTTCTTTTTTTGGGGTACCTTTTAGATCCAGGTTTTTGGCACCATTGACTACTTGACTGACGACCTTGGCATCAACTTTGAGCGTATGCAGATTGCTGTTGTCTCTGGTGATGACCACATGGTGCCACTGATTGTCGTGCAGCGCTCTGTCGCTGTTGCCTTTGATGAGGTTGGGGCCGTTACCGAGGTCAAAGACGTAATGGATGTAACTGAGGGAGAAAAGGAGAAAGGCATGTCTGTCTTCGCTTTCCGTACACATACACACCATGAGCATTCCACCCATAAGAAATGCCTCATCTACTGTAGCACTGCAACAATTCCTCAAGTAAGTCGAGTCATTCAATGAGAAAAAATCATCCAGGCAAATTAATGTGATTTGTTTTTTCCATTTAACTAAATACGGAACACCACTCATCACCACTCATCACTGCGTCTGAACACTGCGTCTAAACACTGCGTCTAAACACTGCGTATAAACACTGTAACTGTATAAACACTGCGTAACACTGTTAAACACGCATCTAAACAGCTTAAAACTGCTTTGACTGCGAACACTGGTATAAACATGCGTTAACACTACATCCAGACTGTCAAAATTGTTTCGTCAATGAAAGAAAAAGTCACAATTCCGAAATAACTTTAACACAAAAGTATAATAAATAAAATACACACCAATGAAATGACAGCATGCTTCAGAATTATGTAAAAAAAAAACACTGAAAGGCATGGACAAAAATGATGTATAGAAAAAGAAATGCCTAAGGGACATGTTCTAGGTGTGTCTGCTAATTAGCACTGCAACAATTCAGCCATTGGGCTCATGGCTCCAGTAAGTCGTTTGGTGAATGGTGTGTACCACAGACATGGACCAGAGGAAGCAAAGGAAAATCAAGAGATCAGAAAGAAAAATAGACAAGATGTTAAAGGTAAAGGCTATAAGACCATCTCCAAGCAACTAGATGTTCCTGTGAGTACAGTTGCACATATTATTCAGAAGTTTAAGATCCATGGGACTGTAGCCAACCTCCCTGGACGTGGCCGCAGGAGGAAAATTGATGACAAATCTAAGAGACGGATAATCCGAATGGTAACAAAAGAGCCTAGAAAGACTTCTAAAGAGATTCAAGGTGAACTTCATGCTCAAGGAACATCAGTGTCAGATCGCACCATCCGTCGTTGTTTGAGCCAAAGTGGACTACATGGGAGACGACCAAGGAGGACACCATTGTTGAAAACGAATCATAAAAAAGCAAGACTGGAATATGCCAAACTACATGTTGACAAGCCACAAAGCTTCTGGGAGAATGTCCTGTGGACAGATGAGACAAAAATCGAAGTTTTTGCCAAGGCACATCAGCTGTATGTTCACAGACGAAAAAAATGAAGCATATCAAGAAAAGAAAACTGTCCCTACTGTGAAACATGGAGGAAGCTCTGTTATGTTCTGGGGCTGCTTTACTGCGTCTGGCACAGGGTGTCTTGAAACTGTGCAGGGTACAATGAAATCTCAAAACTATCAAGGAATTCTAGAGAGAAATATACTAGCCAGTGTCAGAAAGCTTGGTATCAGTCGCAGGTCATGGGTCTTGCAAACAGGACAATGACCCAAAACACACAGCTAAAAACACCCAAGAATGGCTAAGAGGAAAAAATTGGACTATTCTAAAGTGGCCGTCTATGAGCCCTGACCTCAATCCTATTGAGCATCTTTGGAAGGAGCTGAAACATGCAGTCTGGAAAAGGCACCCTTCAAACCGGACACAACTGGAGCAGTTTGCTCATGAGGAGTGGGCCAAAATACCTGCTGAGAGGTGCAGATGTCTCATTGACAGTTACAGGAAGCGTTTGATTGCAGTGATTGCCTCAAAAGGTTGCGCAACAAAATATTAAGTTAGGGGTACCATCATTTTTGTCCATGCCTGTTTCATGAGTTTATTTTTTTACATAATTCTGTTGAAGCATGGTTGAAAAAACAATGTCTGACTTTCATTGGTTAACATTTATAGAATTTTTATTTATTATTACTTTTGTCAGATTAAAGTTATTTCTGTGACCATTGTGACTTTTTCTTTCATTGACCAAAGGGTACCAACAATTTTGTCCACGTCTGTAAAAACGTCTAAACACTGCCTCTAAACACTGCGTCTAAACACGGCGTATAAACACTGCGCATAAACACTGCGCATAAACACTGCATCTAAACACTGCGTCTAAACACGGCGTATAAACACTGCGTATAAACACTGCGCATAAACACTGCGCATCTAAACACTGCATATAAACACTGCGTTTAATCACTGCGTCTACATCTAAACACTGCCTCTAAACACTGCGTCTAAACACGGCGTATAAACACTGCGCATAAACACTGCGCATAAACACTGCATCTAAACACTGCATCTAAACACTGCGTCTAAACACGGTCTAAACACGTATAAACACTGCGTATAAACACTGCGTATAAACACTGCGTAACACTATAAACACTGCGTATAAAACTGCACTGCGTCTAAACACTGCGTTTAATCACTGCGTCTAAACACTGCGTATCTATCCATCTATCTATATATCTATCTATCTATCTATCTATCTGTCTGTCTGTCTGTCTGTCTGTCTATCTTTATGTTGCCTGCCTGCCTGCCTGCCTGCCTGCCTGTCTGTCCTATCTATCTATCTATCTATCTATGCTCTATCTATCCATCTATCTATCTATCTATCTATCTATCTATCTATCTATCTATCTATCTATCTGTCTGTCTGTCTGTCTGTCTGTCTGTCTGTCTATTTATGTCTGCCTGCCTGCCTGCCTGCCTGCATGCCTGTCTGTCTGTCTATCTATCTATCTATCTATCTATCTATCTATCTATCTATCTATCTATCTATCTATCTATCTATCTATCTATCTATCTATCCTATATCTATCGCTCTCTATCTATCTATCTATCTATCTATCTATCTATCTATCTATCTATCTATCTATCTATCTATCCATCTATCTATCTATCTATCTATCCTATCTATCTATCTATCTATCTATCTTCTATCTATCTATCTACTTATCTGTCTATCTGTCTATCTATCTATCTATCTATCTATCTATCTATCTATATCTATCTATCTATCTATCTATCTATCTATCTGATCTATCTATCTATCTATTCTATCTATCTATCTATATATATCTATCTATCTATCTATCTATATATCTATCTATCTATCTATCTATCTCCATCTATCTATCTATTATCTATCTATCTATCTATCTATCTATCTATCTATCTATCGGACATTATAAATAAATAGATAAAGTAGAATAAAAATAAATAAAAAATAGAATCGATTCAGTTCAAAATTCAAACGCGATCCAATCCAAGATTAAAAACCCGTAATGTGACGTGCGCGTTTTTTCCCTCACGTAATTTCCCCTGTTGTTCCTGACGAATCACTGCGGAGGATCTTTTTGAACACATCGCATTAGTGTTAGTAGTGCAATTACATACATGAAATAGGTTTCGTTTTCACTGATATTTCTCTGTCTTATTTAGTATTGCTCTGAAATAAAGGAAAAAGTTCTTTTTATCCGATAGAATAATGGATAGTAGCACCATTCGTTCCATGTAAGTGTGTTTGAAATAAAAAATGAAAGTCCTCACCCTTTTACCAGCTCCACGGCGATGAAGTCGCTCCCGTCGCCGCTGTTGAACAGGATGATGCCGTCGGCCGAGGTGGTCTTGAACTGGAAGAACAGGTGCATGGAGGTGTAGGCCTGCAGCGTGGCCAGGCTCAGGTAGCTGCTCTTGGCTTTGAAGGTCACCGGGTCGGCGATGATGGAGCGCATGCCGAAGCGCGCGTTCAGCTCGCAGTAGTCGATGTCTCCGTTCTTGCACAGGTCGATGTAGAGGAGGCCGTTGAACCTGAGGCTCTGCAAGTGGCCGATGAAGCTGGAAGGGATGTGCGAGACGAAGCGGCGCTCGGTCATCACGCCCGTCTCGATGTTGTGGAACTCCAGGCGAGTGTGGTCGCCCACCATCTGACCTGCAACCCAAGCAGGGTTGTGATAGGAGGGGAAGAAAGAAAAAAAAAAGAGCAGCTATACTCTTCCTTCCACTGAGTTCATACTGCAGCTCAAGTACTGTTTTTTTTTTGTTTTTTGGATACTTTATGGCTGTGTTCCAATATTGTTTACCAAATCTTCACTTAAAAAACATGTTAATATACGTCTCTTTATCTTTGATGAGCGAGACTGGCATGGGAAAAACTCCCTTATATGGAATAAGAACACCTTTAGTGGTCCAAGTGCATTCTGATAAAAGCACATATAATGCATATTAATGATTAACGAATAATATCTATCTATCTGTCTATCTGTCTGTCTGTCTGTCTGTCTATCTATCTATCTATCTATCTATATATATATCTATCTGTCTGTCTGTCTGTCTATCTACCTAGCTACCTGTCTGTCCATAATCTATCTATCTATCTATCTATGGGTCTGTCTATCTATATATCTGTCTGTTTACCTACAAACCTACCTGTCTGTCTGTCCGTCTACCTAGCTACCTGTCTGTCTGTCTTTCTGTCTATCTATCTATCTATCTGTCTGTCTATCTATCTATCTATCGGTCTGTTCATAATCTATCTATCTATGGGTCTGTCTATATATATATATATATATATATCTGTCTGTCTACCTACCTACCAACCTGTCTGTCTGTCTGTCTGTCTGTCTATCTATTTATCTATCTACCTGTCCATAATGGATTTATCTATCTGTATGTCCATAATCTATCTATCTATCTATCTATCTATCTATCTATCTATCTATCTATCTATCTATCTATCTATCTATCTATCTATCTATCTATCTATCTATCTATCTATCTATCTATCTATCTATCTATCTATCTATCTATCTATCTATCTATCTATCTATCTATCTATCTATCTATCTATCTATCTATCTATCTGTCTGTCTGTCTACCTAGCTACATGTCTGTCTGTCTGTCTATCTATCTATCTATCTATCTATCTATCTATCTATCTATCTATCTATCTATCTATCTATCTATCTATCTATCTATCCATCTGTCTGTCTGTCTACCTATCTACATGTATGTCTATCTGTCTATCTATCTGTCTGTCTGTCTGTCTATCTATCTATCTATCTATCTATCATCATCATCTGTATGACCACTTACAGATGTATTAAAGCGTACATTAGAACACATAAAAAATAAATAAGTAAATAAATAACACACAGTGAAATATGGTGTAGGATAATTGGTATAATTGGATAATTAATTGCATCATGATTTAAGGAGTCGAGGAGGTGAAAAAGAAAAAAAACAGTACTGGAACACAGAGCACAAGTAATTGCCTAAAACCTTCATCAGTTTGTGCATTTTATCCAAGTAAACAATCCACCATGCACAGAACCGTGCAGAGAAACACTGCCGTCTCATTACACAGCATCTTACTTAACTTCCTTGTGGACTCAATCCAGCACTGTTCCATTACTGTCATCAGTTTTAACACTTTTACCCTGAGATGCTATGCTTTTTTTTTTGTTGTTGTTTTTTTTTGTCTTTCAGATTCAAAACCGAGGGAAGTACCTTCAGCTACGTCATCGTCAACCGTGAGCTTGTAGGTTTTACCGCGCCGGATCACCCGCACCGTATGCCACTCATTGTCATTGAGTTTTTGTCCAGCATACAGTGTCTCTGGTCCCTTGCCTGAGAATGACGGTCATGAAAAGTTAATGTCACTCGTAAACAAATCGCTCCCAATCAAACCTTTGCTTTCTATCTGCTCGGAAGAACAAATTTGGGTCGGATTAACGGAGGTCTATTATTAATTACTGTATTAATGTGTGCTTTAAACCCAATGGAGGAATTCGAATAGAAAGCAGAAGTTTGATTCAGAATGTAGCCTTAATGCAAAAATAAACAAGTTTCAGGATTTGGATTTTTTTTTTAATCTACCTAAAGAAACTAAATGGCTTTTACTCATAAAGAGGTTTGATGCACCACACAGTCCTGGTCTCCGAGCTTAATGACTGGTCTATGAGATGTCTATAAGATCATCGGGTTTCTCCATAAAGGAGTTTTTTCCATAATAAATACAGATTCCCAAAGATCAGGACTGGATTTCAATAGGAATTGGTTTTCTTAACATAGCTAATAATAGCTATTAATAAAAATAGCAATTATTATTATTTACAATTATTATTATTTAAAGAAATTGTTCAGATGTAACCCTATTTGTATTCTTCAACATTTTCATAAGTAACTGTCATTTACTTACACATTTTGTCTCAGTAACTGTAACAAATTACAGTAACTTTTATTTTGTAGTTAAATTACGCAAAACCGTTACATGTAACTAGTTACTCCCCAACACTGCTGACTGTCTTAACCTATAGCGTGCACGAAGCGCTCATTGACAATAAACTACATCTCCAACAATGCACGCCATTACGTTAACCGTGAAGTGACGGCATCTCGCCACTAGAGTGCAGCGTATCCCACATAAAATTTCTATCCCTAGAAAGTGAAAAAGTGAAAGTGAAAAGTGTTTTGTGTTATGAGGCGACTTCCCTCATCAAACACTATATACTGCCTTATAGTTACATCTGGCCCTTTGAGGCCCACCATAATGCTGATGCTGTTTCCCCTGGCTTACGAGATCCCTAGCTTATCTTTGCAAGATTAACAGATCACTATTGCAGAGTTTTAGTAGCTGAGCATTTTGATTTAGTAGTAATTAAAAACTATCCCAAAGGTGGCAAGACTTTTTAGCCATGTTATTATTACTGTATATTTCCATAATGCACTATTAGTATATGTATAATCTGTATAATTTTACACATCATATGGTCCCTAAGTTAA
>JACRUU010000015.1:14075223-14120223 GCA_030449085.1 Kryptopterus vitreolus
GCAATACATACAATAATAATTAGAAACAAAATGAAACTTGAGTGTTAACTTACTGGAGTTACAGTTAATCCTGATACAGTCTAGATGGGGAAGAATAAATGACAGATGAAATTGCATCCTTCAAGGTTACAGCTGCAGACATCCAAAAACAAGAATTCCACCCTTCCGGGGACGTCCACATGCAGAGCGGCGGCCATTTTACACACAGACACACACACACACACACACACACACACACACACACACACACACACACACTCACACATCTTTTTTTTTTATTATTATTATTTTATTTTACTGTAATGAAACTGATGGAATATGTGTATGCTTTATACGTTTTCATCAGATCAATAATACATAAATAAATGTTTAATCCTAAAGTGTACGTACATTATTCGATATACATATTTTTTGTTTTTATTTACCACATAATAATACGATTCATAATCATAAAGACTATATTCGTAAAATGGCCGCTTATATTTTACCAACC
This sequence comes from Kryptopterus vitreolus, assembly GCA_030449085.1. Lineage (NCBI taxonomy): Eukaryota > Metazoa > Chordata > Actinopteri > Siluriformes > Siluridae > Kryptopterus > Kryptopterus vitreolus. The sequence continues at coordinate 14,075,717 of JACRUU010000015.1, forward strand.
ACATAGATTCACTCACCCAGATCTTTATACTTTATTAATTCTTAAAAAAAAGATTTCACCCCCCCACCCCCGCTTTGTAATATTACGATGGGAGACTTTGCCCCCCACAATCTCTTTACTTGTGCCATGATTAAGAGAGTCATGTGATCTGGGTAAAGGCGCCCCCTTGTGGCTGGATGGTTCATGTGTCGTCAACCGCAACAGAAAAGTGGGAGCAAACAGCCTCGATCCAATTAGCACCAGCACCGTGCAGTGGCCACTGTACCTCCTACTCCAGCTACAGTACGCACTAAGTTACGGAAAAATGTCAAAAGAAGAAAAAAAAATACGTCGAATTTATCAAATAACTAAAAAAATGCACAATCAGGTTAAGAAATGCATAAGCTGTTTATAATAGGAGTGAATAAATGTAGTTCATTTATGATACAGATTTTGAATGATTATTATTATTATTACTATATATATTTCCTCACTATATTCACGATATTAATTATATTTACACTACAGTATCTCTAGGTTTAATCTGTTAATAACGGCTGGCTATAAGGAAGATTAAGGAATAAAGAAAAATGAAGCGTCTAGACGGGAAAAATACAGGACGGTGACGTGCTACCAGCTGCAGGTCCAGCCGAGCGCTCTGTTATCGGGCTGTTTGCCGACCGGGCCGCAGGCTAAAGGCCTTTGAAGGGGTGAATACCATCTTTTGACAAAGCATGGAGAATGTGTCTCTGAGAAATAGAAATGATGTAAAGAAAAAAAAAAGGAAAAAAAAACATGGAGACAGATTTAATGAGGAGAATTAATTTGGAAAAGTGTTCGGTTGATCGATAGAAAGTCACAACACTTAAAACGTATAAAGAATATCATAAAAATAAATATAAAAAAATGTGTGTGTTGTTAATAATAAAAATGCTTTATCTAGTGGTGTGACTCTCTGGAGGTTTTGGTTTGTTTTGTTGTTGTTTTTTCATGAAGAAAATGTTAATTAGGTTAATTAGGAGTCCATGTTGGAGTTAGATTGGTGAAATGTAGGAGAACGTATACTTGTGTCGAATATAAACCGAATGCATTTAAATCGTAATCTGGTGGTCCATGCACAGACACAAAAGAGCACATCTTTTATATAAATGAGGAGTGAGGAGAAGGAGGAGGAGTATGAGGGGGGGAAAAAAAGAAAGAAACAGGATGGAGAACAGATAGAGAGAGAGAGAGAGAGAGAGAAAAAATGCATCCTGATGGCAGGGAGGGACTCGTATACGATACCTAAGTTGACGGTGAGTTTGACGCGGCTGCCATCCAGCTCCAGGCGCAGGGTGTCGGCCGACTCGCGTGACGTGGTGGCCATGAGCAGACCGTACGCTCTCTGAGACATGAAGCGCAGGGACACGTCCTCGGCCTCGGTGTGCATCACTGTGGGCATCATCACCTTCATGTACATGCTGCCGTCGTAGCTCAGGATCGACGCCTCTGTGGAAAGGGTTTGTGTTATCTTCAAACATTTGTGTTTCAGGGTGTGTATTAAGACCTGGTGTGTGTCAGGGTGTGTATTAAGACCTAGTGTATGTCAGGGTGTGTATTAAGACCTAGTGTGTTTCAGGGTGTGTTACAGGGTGTGCTACAGGGTGTGTATGAAGACCTTGTATGTTGCAGGGTGTGTATTAAGACCTAGTGTGTTTCAGGGTGTGTTTTAAGACCTAGTGTCTTTCAGGGTGTGTACAGGGTGTGTATGAAGACCTTGTATGTTTCAGGGTGTGTATTAAGACATAGTGTGTTTCAGAGTGTGTTACAGGGTGTGCTACAGGGTGTGTATGAAGACCTTGTATGTTTCAGGGTGTGTATTAAGACCTAGTGTGTTTCAGGGTGTGTATTAAGACCTAGTGTGTTTCAGGGTGTGTATTAAGGCCTAGTGTGTTTCAGGGTGTGTTACAGGGTGTGTATGAAGACCTTGTGTGTTTCAGGGTGTGTATTAAGACCTGGTATGTTTCAGGGTGTGTTACAGCATGTTTATTAATACCTTGTATGTTACAGGGTGTGTATGAAGACCTTGTGTGTTAAAGGGTGTGTATGAAGACCTTGTAGGTTTCAGGGCGTGTATTAAGACCTGGTATGTTTCAGGGTGTGTTACAGCGTGTTTATTAACACCCTGTGTGTTACAAGGTCTTTATTAAGACCTATTGTGTTACAGGGTGTGTATTAAGATCTTGTGTGTTAAAGGGTGTGTATTAAGACCTGAATCTGTCTTACTATTGGATTCTGATTAGCTGGAAGTGATCCATTGTTACATGTGATCCATTTAACTCTCAGGTTAATACACTACCACACACACACACACACACACACACACACACACACACACACACACACACACTACTGTAAACATCATCTCAGAGCCAGACAACTATAATAAGCATTTCACAGTGGAGAGAAGTGGATGATTTTGAGTATATTTTATCTTAAAAGGTTAAATCACCTTAATCACAATATAAGACACACACAGAGAAGCATTCCCACACACACACACACACACTCTCTTTTATACAACTTTACAACCTCTGTATCTCTATAAAGCTGCTTTGAGACAATGTCCATTGTGTAAAAATAAAAATGAAGTGAATCGAAAGCCATACAGTCAGTATTGCGAGAAATGCAATTAACTTTTTTCTTTAAATTCAGTGGCGTAAACGCAGTAAATACACAAATGTTACATTGGATGTGTTGATAGTATGACGGTTATACAGTACAGATACTAGAGATTGCCAATTAGATTGCCCATAATAAATTTATAGAGATAAATCCTTTCATTCGGCATTTTCCATCATATCGTTACCTGTTCCTCTTAAAGCGTCTGCATGGAGTTTATATTAATTAAGTGTGAAAGAAATTAGATCGGTCCTACAGTATACTCTAAAAAAAAAAAAAAACACCCTCGAAGTCTGACTGAATAAGCCTGATTAGTGAAAATCAAGAATTGCGTTTAAACAGAAATTAAAAAATAAAATGATTTTTTTTTTTTTAAAGCAGATCCACTTCTGTCTGGATAAAGCGAATCCAGTAGAAAGAAAAATACTTATTTATTCCTCTGCAGCTGTGAAAACTTCAGGAGTGCAGCAAACAAACTGCTGACAAACTGCAATTACACAGCCATCAGGGTGTTATTATGCGAGATTAGTCGCTTTTCAGGCATCTCTGGGGACGTGCCAGTCCTAATTTTACACCCTGCTTACTACAGATTACAAAGTGAACAGAGAGAGAGAGAGAGAGAGAGAGAGAGAGAGAGAGAGAGAGAGGATTTACATAAAATAAGGAGATATGGAAGGAGAAGAAGAAAAACAGGTAGATAAGAAGACGACAAAATGTCATTTGGGAAAATTAGTAAAGAAAGAGTTAAAATATGAAAAAAGGGACAAAGAAAATATTTTACACACAATTTAAAAAGAAAAGAGTGTAATAATGTGGTAGATAAAGAAGAGATAAAACAGAAAGTTTTTACATTTTTAATCTTGAGAAATAAATAAATAAATAAATACACAAACAACCAAATAAATAAATAAATGGAGGGGGAGTATGAGCAAAGATTTTTGGCATACAGGTTGATAAAAGAAGTGAGGATGTGGTAGATAAAGAAGGGATAAAAAAAAGCCGAACAAGACAGCTAAAGGAGAGCCACAGATAGAGACTATAAAGAAGGAGGAAGAGAGAGAGAGAGAGAGAGAAAGAGAGAGATAAAATCAGGAGATAAAATAGAAGAACCAGACATATAGATAGATAAGAAGCACACCAAGTGTCAAATGGTAAAATTGATAAAGAGAGAGAGAGAGCGAGAGAGAGAGCGAGAAAGAGAGCAAAAGAGAGAGAAAGAATTTTAAAATGTAAAATTTAATTGAATGTAATTATTTTTCCCATTAAATCTAAATATGTACTATAAATATATATATACATATATGTTTTGAATTTATTTATTTATTTTTCTGACTAAAAAAAGCCACCGGTGGATTTTGAGTTTGGAATCTTGAGATAGAGAGAAAGAGAGGGAGACGAGAGAGAGAGAAAAATGAATATAAAGGGGGATAAAGAGTACGACTGAGACAGAAAAGACAAACGGAGGAGAAAGACAGAAAATGAACAGAAAGAGAGAAACAAAACAAGGGGAAAAAATGACAGGAGCGTGAAAGAAAAAAAAGAAAAGAAATATATGAAAAGGAGTGCAATATAAAGCAAGAAGACAAAAGAAAAAGGAGCAAAGCAAGAAAGATAAGTGGAGGAGAAATGCAGAGTTAGACAGAAAGATATATAGTGTAAGAAAACGAGGTGGCAGACAGACAGAGATAGAGAGAGAGAGAAAGAGAGAGAGAGAGTGAAAGAGAGATTTGACCTTTACTCTCTCAGCGAGAAGTGAGTGAGCGCATCACAGAGATTTAGCGTCAGTGTTATTGAGCAGTGAGCTGATGTTCACTGACACTTTCACACCACCGGGATCAGTGTGAGTGACAGCACACACACACACACACACACACACACACACACACACACACGCACACACGCGCACACACACACACACTTATTGACAGCCATCTTAGGAAAAGCACAGCACCACTGAGAAAAAAGTGATGGAAAGACAGATAGAAAAAGAGAGACAGAGAGTGATGGGGAGAGATAGAGGGAACCCTACAGAGAAAGTGAAAGATGTGGCAGAAGGAAGGACTTTTGTGTGAAAGGGAAAGCGAGAGAGAAAGTCTATAAGATTAAAAAAAGGGGATAGACAAATAAAGTATATAAATATGTGTGGTGGATACGTTAATGGCCTACTGAATACTTATGGATATCTAATATTTCTTTTTTTTTTTTTTTACATTTACAGACATATCTAGAATATTTTTTTTTTACTTTGTAGTGGCAGGTTTTAAAAAATAAAAGCAATTTTATGGATTAAAATTGTAATATTTTGAAGTTATGTGTCAGTTTCAATAATGTTCTTATTGCGCAATCATATCCTAAAGTTGGATTTAACAAATCCTCCACATTCTCCATTTAATGACAAACATTGATATCACAATTCTGTGATTTTTTTTCTAAAAATGTTATCGTAACTTTGATGACGACTTAATTCTCTAAATATTTAAACTTTATTACAAATTTTACGTTATTCTCAAACAATTTTCACTTTATTACAATTTTTACGCTATTCTAAAAATATTTTAACGATTAAAAATCTTATGTTATCCTCAAACTATTTTCACTTTATTACAATTTTTACACTATTCTAAAAATATTTTAACGATTAAAAATTTTATGTTATTCTCAAAAATGTTTCACTTTATTACAATTTTTACACTATTCTAAAAATATTTTAACGATTAAAAATTTTATGTTATTCTCAAAAATGTTTCACTTTATTTCAATTTTTACACTATTCTAAAAATATTTTTTCACGATGAAAAATCTTACATTATTCTCAAGCTATTTTCACTTTATTACAATTTTTACGTTATTCTCAAAATATTCCCACTTTATTACAACTTTTGTTATTGTAAAAATATTTCCAGTTTATTACAATTTTTATATTATTCTCATATTTGCACTTTATTCTCATTGCTACGAATTTAATCTTATTAACCTTAGATTTGTTTCATTTTTGTAAAGTGGCACTAAAACGCCATGGCAGTGTTCACTGACTCTACTTTCCAGGACATATGAGTCAAGAAGAAAGAATGAGACAGGAACATAATGTAGCTAGTGGCAGACAGATAAAAAAGAAAGAAGGAAAGAGTATTGTAATTCTCTGTAATCGTACAAGTGCTGCTCCTGGTTTATTGGAAGGTGTGTTATTGACCCTGATCTGTCGTTTTCTTTGTTCGAAATGGGTAATGAACAGAAAAAAGGTCCAATCCCATCGCACACCTGGCCTGCATGAAAGTCCGATGAGGCTCACAAAGGCTTTCATGCATAGAGGGACGTAAGTGACGTCCCGCTCGTGTAATTGATGGCTGTAGTGATGGAAAGAGCTTTTTGTGCTGAATATGAATACTCATTTCATTATGGAGTGCTGTACAGAGCACACGTAAATCCGTCGCTCATTAATAAAACCTGCTTAAATACCCGAGCGTTTATGAGCAAAAAAATATAACGAAAGAATACACATTATAGCGTGTTGCAAGAAAGCTCATAAGCTTTGATAATACTGTATTAAGCGCTAATAAAGCCTAATAAACAGCTCGTCGTCTCCGTCATGGTCCTCAACTATAAATATTGTTTTTTCCTGTAAGATCAATTAAGTCATTTTTAGACGGATGAACAGATCTTACTTTATTCGTCTGAAGGAATTGTTGGCTAAGTTAACTATTTTCTCGCTAGCACAGTTGCTAGATTGTGTTACTGCTATTATTATTGTTATTGTGTATTATTATTTATTCATTCATTCATCTTCTACCGCTATATCCGATCTTCCCTCGGGTCACGGGGAGTCTATGGGCATTAAGGCAGGATACACCCTGGATGGAATGCCAACCCATCGCAGGGCACACACACACTCACATTCACACACATTCATACACTAGGGACAATTTTCCAAAGTGCCAATCAACCTACCGTGCATGTTTTTGGACCGGGGGAGGAAACCGGAGAACCCGGAGAAAAACCCCCTGAGACACGGGGAGAACATGCAAACTCCACACACACATGGCCGAGACGGGAATCGAACCCAGACCCTGGCGATGTGAGGCGAACGTGCTAACCACTAAGCCACCGTGCCCCGTGTATTATTATTATTAGCTCTTATTTATAGTTAGCTAGAAATGTATTTATATATTAGAAAAGACACAGCACAGTCAATGTATCACACTTTTCCCACGTTTGGCTAGCTAGGTCAAAACACATCTAGCTAACGTTACATTCCTACGGTGCATAATAATAAAGTCCTTCTTCCTTCTTCAGTCGCAGGCTTTCATCAGACGTCCGGCGCGCTAATCATTTTTCCACCCAACTCGAGCGGCTTTCCTGATTAAGACGTCTGTGTGCGATTAGCGATGCGAGGACGGCGGACGCTTGGAGGAGAGCTGAGAAGTTCCTCTCATTCCCGTAACGAGGGAAAACAGCCGACATTAAAGAGCCAATCGATGTTCATTAAACTGTCAGCTCAGTCTCCTCAGATAAAGAGAACGACAAGGACATTAGGATACAGACACTCTCTCTCTCTCTTTCTCTCTCTCTCTCTCTCTCTCTCTCTCTCTCTCTTTCTGTCCCTCACGCACATTTACACGAATGTAATTTTCCAAAACATTATATTTACAATGCTGTTTTGTACAATGCATTATTCGTTAAACAAATCTAATTATTTTAGTGTAAAAACGTAATGGCTTCTGAAAAGCTGCTTCTCCTCAATGGAATTATGTCAGAAAGACACATGGAAGAAAAGAACGGCTTTCTGTTAGCTATTTTCTGGCGATCGTGTCGGATGTCAGCTAGCAAAATAGTAAACATATAAATGACTGCTTTATGTTGTTCTCAAAATACCACACAAGTGACATATTTACCACACAAGCGACATATTTACCACAGAAAATAGCACACAGGCGACATATTTACCACACAAAATACCACACAAGCGACATATTTACCACACAAAATACCACACAAGTGACATATTTACCACACAAAATACCACACAAGTGACATATTTACCACACAAGTGACATATTTACCACACAAGCGACATATTTACCACACAAGCAACATATTTACCACACAAAATACCACACAAGCAACATATTGACCATACAAAATATTACACAAGCGACATATTTACCACACAAAATACCACACAAGCAACATATTTACCACACAAAATACTACACAAGCGACATATTTACCACACAAAATACCACACAAGTGACATATTTACCACACAAGTGACATATTTACCACACAAGCGACATATTTACCACAGAAAATAGCACACAAGCGACATTTTTATTACACAAAATACCACACAAGCAACATATTGACCATACAAAATATTACACAAGCGACATATTTACCACACAAAATGGCACACAAGCGACATATTTACCACACAAAATACTACACAAGAGAAACATTTACCACACAAAATACCACACAAGAGAAATATTTTCCACACAAGTGACATATTTACCACAGAATACTACACAAGTGACATATTTACCACACAAAATACTACACAAGAGAAACATTTACCACACAAAATACCACACAAGAGAAATATTTACCACACAAACGACATATTTACAACAGAATACTACACAAGTGACATATTTACCACACAAAATACCACACAAGTGACATATTTACCACAGAATACTACATAAGTGACATATTTACCACACAAGAGAAATATTTACCACACAAAATACCACACAAGTGAAATATTTACCACACAAATATCACATAAGTGACATATTTACCACACAAAATACCACACAAGTGACATATTTACCACAGAATACTACACAAGTGACATATTTACCACAGAATACTACACAAGTGACATATTTACCACACAAAATACCACATAAGGGACATATTTACCACACAAAATACTACACAAGAGAAACATTTACCACACAAAATACCACACAAGAGAAATATTTACCACACAAAATACCACATAAGTGACATATTTACCACAGAATACTACACAAGTGACATATTTACCACACAAAATACCACAAAAGGGACATATTTACCACAGAATACTACACAAGTGACATATTTACCACACAAAATACCACACAAGTGAAATATTTACCACACAAATATCACATAAGTGACATATTTACCACACAAAATACCACACAAGTGACATATTTACCACAGAATACTACACAAGTGACATATTTACCACACAAAATACCACATAAGCGACATATTTACCACACAAAATACCACAAAAGGGACATATTTACCACACAAAATACTACACAAGTGAAATATTTACCACACAAATATCACATAAGTGAAATAATTTATTCTCCACCAACATAGCAAATAACCACTAAACTGTTTTTTTATTCTCAATATACCACACAAGCAAAATATTTTCTCTTTGTTACGTTAAAAATGATTTTACTCTAAAAATATAATGTCTTCTAAAAATGAGAATTTCGTCAATGGAAATGATTATTCTCATGTTGCACTCATGTTCTCATTATATATACACACAAGAGAATTGTGATTATTAAAACAATTAATGTCTCACTTACGTTATAGCTGTTACCTTACAAGACTCATATTGTTACAAAAAAAAGAATTAAAGTAGTGTTGTGGTAAATAGTGGTAAATAAAATAGTAAAATAAACATACAGAGAGCAAAGCTTTATAAATCACATCCAGCTCTTGGATCTTGCCTAATTAGTGGGAGTGGCAATGGGCGGGGTTATTTAAATGACCTGAAGTAGGCGGGGCTAAATACACACGTTTCTTGATTGACGCGTTGTTGTGTAGCCCCAAAACATTAATATTTTATCATGCTACTATATTTAAAAATGATTCTTGTAGATTCAAATAGTACTTTAATGTATAAAATGTATACATTATTTACGCAAAATAACTATTTTAAAGCATGGTGCAATGAGCGGTCATACATACGTCACACCGACCTATTCAGCTTTATAGATGTGTGCTGCACAAAGCGGCGTTTGTGAAAACGCTATTAACATGAAGGCAGCGACTGTCAACACACAGCGCGTTTTGTTATTTCCATAAAAGACTGGCAGAGGGAAAGTTTAGCAAAATTATACACAACGTCAAAATGAATAGAGAATGGAAACGTGGAGGAATAAAACAATAAATGGCTCCAATCATACTGTCACAATTCATCGTGTTTGTGGACAAAAGTTTTTACGCAATTGTTTAATAATAAAAAAAAAAAAAGGCTTTATTGTAGCTGAAGTGATATTACAGCCTTTATGCAGACTTTGGAAACATGTGCAAACAAAATTGCACCGCGGTTCATTATAATTATAATGACATTATAATGATTAGAATGTAATTATAACATAACATTATAACATTATAATTCAGTGTGTATTTCATATTCACTTGAAATGTCTCCTGAAAAATGTAAGGACAAAAAACTAATGTCCACTAGGTGGCGGCAAAGCCCAGATATTTTGCAATTTCGCGTGCAAAAATAAACGCACCCTTCCAGCGTAAAATAAACACCAGAGATATTTCTAGACTTTTTGGCACTTTGGCATATATATATATATATAAAGGTTAAACACATTTAATAAAAAATTGCAAATATATAAATATATAATGTACATTAAACTTTAGCAGTAAAACAGGGAAATCATTTAAATAGGCGAGGGTTGTGTGGCAGGACGAAGGCGTTTGGCCCTTGATGATTGAATAGTTGGCATTTAGTACTTACAGCCCAAAAACAATAAAATATTAAATCATAATTGATCACATGATTAATCATTATGATTATTGTATCTGTTCCAAATGTGCCTTAAATGAATATGTTTCAAGTGTTTAATTCTCTAATTAACATGCACATTAACAAGTTTCTTTATGCAAATGGATGATTATTAATATTAATCACACCAAACATCGAGCACAAAGACGAAATATCCTTTTAAAACGCTTTATGATGGTGACGTGAATCATCAGGACACAACATTTCCACACGGATGCTTTTAATCGGCGTATTTTGGTGGTCGATTTGAGAATTGGCGCATCGGTAACTCTAGCGTTCAACGAGTGCGGATTTTTTTTAATTGAATAGTTTTTTTTTTTTAATATATATCCGACGAAAGAAAGGACATTAGGAGGCAAAGTAAAGCCAAGTGTGTTGAGGTTAATTTCACCTTTGTATCTATTTATTCAAATTTTTAATAAAAATGGTCAGATAGAAATGTGGTAATTGATCTGTAATAAAATTTGCAATGTTACATTTGTTAGTATCGGCAAAAGTTCGTAAAGTGTTTGTTCATAGGGTGGGGAGAGTCCACGTCTATGCATGCGTGATATACTATATATATATATATATATATATATATATATATATATATATATATATATATATATATATATATATATATATATATATATATATATATATATATATTGTTATATATCATACCATTGAGTGGCTCCCGAGCTTTCACAGATTATGTCAGCATCCTGAGCCTATACTGGGAAACATGATGAGTGGGAAAAGACCTGACTAGGATTTTCTATCTTCACATGTCTAGTCTGAGTCCGTTTTGTTTATTTTTTTAAACAGGAGTATGAGAGAAAGAAGAGAGAGAGAGAGAGAGAGAGAGAGAGAGAGGGAGAGAATTTCCAACAAACAAAAGCCTGGCGTGCACCAAAAACCCAAACTTGTTCACGTATACCCTTTATATCCTATTCCCCTTTTTCTCTTCCCTCGTTCCTCGTCCTTTCACGCTTCATTTAAACTTTTCTCCGGGGAGAAGGGAATGGAGGAAGGGAAAGGGAGGTTGATTACTATGACAACAGCAGAATTGAGTTTGTGCCCTGGTTCTGTTTTGACTTCAATCCCACATTTCTTTTTTTTTCCCCCTTCCACAAACCACATAGCCACACCTGATTGTGTGGAAAGTGTCAGGTGGGATAGTGAGGAGGGGCGAAACGCCGCAGACAGGGCGGAGCGTTCCTGTCGTCTGGGCGTCTGAACGTGGAAAGGCTCTGAGACAGGAGGAGAACGCTGAGCGATGGCTAATTTGCATGCCGTCGCACGTGTAGGTGTTTCATCGCGTACACATACTCCCGCATCATACAAACTATTTTTTAAATAATATGCACATGTTTGTACACATAATTTTTTACCTGCATGTCAGATATGATCAGTGCTATTTTATATATGTATACATTTGTATTCAGGAACTGAAAACTTTGTATTGGAAGCTTGGGCCAGAGTGCAGCATCAGCCATGATACAGCGCCCCCTGGAGCACAGAGGGTTAAGGGCCTTGCTCAAGGCCCAAGGGTGGCAGCTTGGCGATACCGGGACTCAAACCCCCGACCTTCTTATCAGTAGCCCAGTGCCTTGAACCACAAAGCAACACTCCCTCCCATTCATACCTGGACATATCATCTTTTAACTTTGCTATGTATGTTCCTATCATTCATTCATTCATCTTCTACTGCTTTATCCGATCTTCCCTCGGGTCTATGGGCATTAAGGCAGGATACACCCTGGATGGAATGCCAACCCATCGCAGGACACACACACACACATTCACACACACACACATTCATACACTAGGGATAATTTTCCAAGGTGCCAATCAACCGACTGTGCATGTTTTTGGACCGGGGAGGAAACCGGAGAACCCGGAGAAAAACCCCCTGAGGCACGGGGAGAACATGCAAACTCCACACACACATGTCCGAGACGGGAATCGAACCCGGATCCTGGTGGTGTGAGGCGATCGTGCTAACCACTAAGCCCCTTGTTCCTATCATGTTAATAACAATGTCTTTACATGCATACATAGTAATAATATCTTTAGAAAATGTCTGCCATTCATTACAGTCCACGTTACAGTCCTCATTATAGTAAACAGATCGGATCTCTGCATCTATACGACATTTCAATACAAAGTTCAACCGGCGTTGAGTGTTGCGTTTTTTTTTTTTTATCTTCTACGCAAAAGATAACAAAACCAGCCACATATGTGCGTTCACACACCGCCGCCGCCGCCGTTCCCAAAACTCTCCCTCTGGCGTCTCCTGCAGTCTGATTACAGGAGCGTGTAATACATCACAAAATGGCCCTGACACATAATTATGGGGGAGGCTGCGGGCAGACGGAGCTTAAAGAAGAAATGGCTGATCCTTCTTTTGATCTTATCACACGGGGCCTCGTGGAAAAAAAAAAAAACAGGAAGAGGAGAGACAGAAAGAACATCACCTCCACAGCTTTACTCGCCACCGCGGACCAGGCGATTCGGAATTCGGATAGGCCGCGAGATTTATTGTGTTTAAGAAAGAATATTAATGTATGCTGACATTCGCACAGTAACACCGGAGCGGCTACAGATTCCCTAAATTACATCACCGCTTTAACGCCGCGGCACATTCTGACAGTTTGGATTTCCATTTCTGTCGGTTTTTATCTCTTTATAGTTACAATGTTATGCTTACAATACTATATTTATTTTTCTTGCATGTTCCTTGTAAGCGCAAACCTACTTGGCTATAAAGCACTTTCCGATACTGAATTATTATGGTTAATCGGTTAATCCATGATTCTTTTTTTTTTTCCTCTTTAGTTTTATTCAGATTTCTTTCAATAGAACATATATGCTGTAATATATGCATACATGGGAGGGGGTAGCTCCCATATATGGGAGGGGGTGTGGCTCAGTGGTCTAAGGCGCTGGGCTCCTGATCGGAAGATCCGGGTTCGAGCCCCGGTATGGCCAAGCTGCCGCCCTTGGGTCCTTGAGCAAGACCCCCCTGCGCTCCGACCCCAAACTACCAACATCAAGCTGGGATATGTGAAGAAAAGAATTTCACTGTGCTGTAATGTATATGTGACCAATAAAGGATATTAAATAGTCAGTAAACAATGGTGTACTTTTGACAAAAAGAAAGGCTTATTTTATTGTGTTTAATTTAATTTGATTTAAATTGAAATTTAATTACATTTAACAAAATTTTATTAAATGTAATTACATTTAATTAAATTAATTTTATTTTATTTTCTATTTGTTTTCTTTTCTTTTATTATATTTTATTTTATGTCAAGTCATGCTAATGTCATGTTAATGTTTAAAATGTTCAAATCTTTAAATCTCCCTGACAATAAACATCAATTCAACCACCATTGAATTGGAATTGTTGAGAGGGCAGGAAAAGTCTCCAAATGTTAAAATGTTTGTTTTATAAATTGTTTATGGTCTTTTTTTTTTGCTGTCATGCTGATTTTGAAACCTCGGTGCTGCTTAACTATGTATTATTGAATATCTTTTATCACCGTGTACAATCCTCACACTATTCCCTCTATTCCACCCTAATACACAGATTCCCCCCTTTATATATATTCATTTTTTTTTTATCCGTTCCCATTTTCTTTGTTTTCCTCTTTATTGGATAAAAGAAACACAAACTATCAGCAGCAACAAATTGCTCGTCTTTCATCTCTGTCAGAAAAAGCGGAGTAAAGGAGAAAAAAACGACGCAATGCGACTCGGCTCGTCCATCTTCCGAGCCTTCTGTGTGATTAAAGGTGTAAAAGATTCACAGCATATCTGATGGACTCGTGTTTCATATCATTGGAGGGATTTTTTCACCCCGTTTTTGAGAAAGCATGGAAAACTAGGGATCAGTGAAAAACAGGACGGCGTGAAACACTTTCAGGTGATTGATACGTAAATATATATTTTATATTATTTATAAATAACATCATAAAGGTTCTATAAAGTCTAGACACGACAAGTCTGGTACATCTGTGTATTTGTACCATTTAAAGTCATGTGACCTATTTATTTACTGTAGATGAAAAAAAAGCATTGATTATCAGATGCGAAAAGTAAATATATAGGTAGATAATTAAATAAGTAAACAAATAAAGGTAGGTAAATAGTATGACATAAATAGTTAATAGTACATTAACTCTACTGAAACTGTAAATAAATAAATAAGAATGCAGGTAAGTGGTGGGATGGATGGATGGATAGATAGATAGATCTATCTATTTATTTAGAAATAAATAAATAATAAGTAAGTAGGTAGTTAATTAAGTAAATGAGTAAGTAAATAAGTAGTTAAGTAAGTAAAATAAGTGATTAAATAAGTAAGTAGGAAAGTAAGTAAATAAGCAAGTAAAGTAAGTAAGTAGTAAATAAGTGAAAGTGAGTAAATAAGTAAGTAGGAAAGTAAGTATGTAAATAAGCAAGTAAATAAATGAGTAAGTAAATAAGTAGTTAAGTAAGTAGGAAAGTGAGTAAATAAGTAAGTAGGAAAGTAAGTATGTAAATAAGCAAGTAAATAAATGAGTAAGTAAAAAAGTAGTTAAGTAAGTAGGAAAGTGAGTAAATAAGTAAGTATGCAAGTAAGTAAGTAAATAAAAGTAGTAAAAAGTAGGAAAGTAAGTATGTAAAATAAGCTTAGTAGTAAGTAGGAAAAGTAATAAATGAGTAAGTAAAAAAGTAGTTAAATAAGTAGGAAAGTGAGTAAAGTAAGTAAATAAGTAAGTATGCAAGTAAGTAAGTAAATAAATAAGTAAGTAAGTAAAGTAAGTAAGGAAGTAGGTAAATAAGTAAGTAAGCAAATAAATAAGTAAATCCTAAGTACTTAGGTAAGTAAATACATACATAAATAAAAAAAATACAAATAAATAAATAAACAAATAAATAAGTAAGTAAATAAATATATACATAAATAAATAAAGTAATTAATTAATTAACCTATTTATTTATTTATTTACTTTATGTTAACATTATGTAACTAACTAATGCACACAGTTGGCACCAGTATAGATCTTTTAAATAAAACTTATATATATATATATATATATATATATTAATAATAATAATAATAGTAGATCACCGCCACTGAAACTCGCCTAATGAGGCCTACAAAGTCCCCGTCTCTTTATCTGTCATAAATAGTGTTGGATTTCACCAGAAAACTTTCCCCTTTTATTTGGGGGGGGGGGGGGGGGGGGGGGGCGGAGAAATGCAGATGTGGATCTTATGCAGATGTGAAAGAGAAGAAGAAACCAATCTTCAAAGTATTTGAATATCCAATATCAGATCTGCAGAAGGAGTAGTGTGTGTATGTGTATGTGTGTGTGTGTCTGTGTGTGTGTGTGTGTGTGTTGATATTTAAAAACAACTTATCAGTTTTGCACTGTAACACACGTGCACACACACACACACACACACACACACACACACACACACACACACACACACACACACACACACACACACACACACACACACACACACACACACACACACACACACACACACACACACACACACACACACACACACACACACGTAGGAGCTTCTCGAGTCCTTGCAGTCATTTCAGAGATGTGCCTATTCAGCTCGGGTTTTATTTGCGTCTGACTGGGAGGATGTACGATTACTTCACCGACCCGATGTTTTTTCTTTCTTTTTTTTCCCCCGTTTTTTTTTTGTCTGCCGCTTGCTCTGATTGGCTATTCAGCCTGATTAGAGACTTTTCAAACACGGATGAATGACGAGGTGGAGCGAGCAGAATGCAAGCTGATTTGTACAAACCGTGAAATCAGGCAGATTGCTGGTAAAGCAGAGGAAGAGGCGTGTGTGTGTGTGTGTGTGTTTGTGTGTTTGTGTGTGTGTGTGTGTGTGCGTGTTAGAGAGCATGGTAACCAGGACACACACTTTGGAAAGCGAGGTGTTTTAATGCACTACTCAGAGAGTGACAGTGTAACCCTCTAACATTTTAGCTTACACACAAATCACACAAACACACAAACACACACACACACACAGCCGTTAACACGTCCGTAAATGTGTGTGTGTGTGTGTGTGTGTGTGTGTGTGTGCGTTTGCTATCTCACATACCGTCAGTTAAATACTCTAAAATAGAATAGGTAAGAATACAACACATATAAAGATGTTTACCTGTTTATGTTTATTTTTCTATACTCTCTATCTACTGTATTCTATTAACATTCTATCTGCATGTCTGCCTGTCTATTGGTCTGTCTGCCCTCTTTCTCTCATCTGTCTATCTGCCTCGATTATGTATGCATGGATCTAACTGTCTACCTATAAACCTTCCAATATCAATAATATAAACAACACCACAATAGAAACATTTAAAGTGAAGCTGTGTTCGAGGATGTATAGTCTGTCATGCCCGTGTGTCAACCCGTCATCTCATGTCTGTGTGGCCACGTCTATCTATCTACCGGTCATGTCATGTCATGTCTGCCTGTCTATCTACTGGTCATGTCATGTCTGTCTGTCTGTCTGTCTATCTACCATTCATGTCATTAATGTTTATCTATCTACCGGTCATGTCATGTCTGTCTGCCTTTCTGCCAACATGTCTATCTGTCTATCTGTCTGTCTGTCTATCTATATGTCTGTATGTCTGTCTGTCTTTCTGCCTACGTGTCTATCTGTCTATCTGTCTATCTATCTATCTATCTATCTATCTATCTATCTATCTATCTATCTATCTATCTATCTATCTATCTGCCTGTGTCTGTCTTCCTGTGTATGCTGGCACGAACGCAAAGAGTTAAGGCAAAAGATCGATTGAAAGATTATTGCGGTGATATCAGAGACCCAAACTCATCCCCATCCTCCTCATCATCTCCAGAGGACAGAGAGGAAGAGAAGAGAGAGAGAGAGAGAGAGAGAGAGAGAGAGAGAGAGAAAAGTCACAGGTAATCAAAAGAAATGACAACCTGAGAAAGAAGTGAAATCACAGACATAATTACGCAGATTAGGTCTGAAAGAGTAATTATGAGATAAACCTCCATGGGTGTCATCTCTCGCTGCTTCTCCCAACATAATCAGAGATGTTAGAACACGAAATCAATACGCAGAAAGCTTTTTAGCGAGGAGAGAAATAAAAGATCACCGTTGCGATACTTTAGGCAGATTTTTATGTTGTGTTCAAACATTATCTGAATGACACTCGAGCTGGAAAAACAACACACTATTGTACACAACAAAGATGCCAAAACTGTAATAATCCCTCAGAGCTGAGGTGTGCAGAGTCTGAATTGTGTGAAATGATGCTGCACATGACACACACACACACACACACACACACAGGGGTCATTGCTGATGGCCTTCACGCCATCTGAATCAATAGCGATTAAATCAGGTGATGTAGCCAACTATGTGGAGTCCATAGAGACAGGACACACACACACACACACACACACACACACACACAAACACACAATCAGTAAAATGGACAACATATTCTGAAACAAAATAAATGTGATATATTTCCTGAACAATAAAAATTGTATTATCGCTTTACAGCCAAATCAACATTTGAGAATATATAATATTTCACATGTTGTTTTATATGTTTTATGAAGGGAATTTGATGCATTATTGCTTAATAAATTAACGACCATTACTTATTATTCACGCTTGTGCTCAATTACATCTACAGTTGTAAAAGCTTCAGGAAAAAAAAAATTGAGAGATAGTATAGTTATAAAACTTGACGTCATTGTAAAAGTCTAACCGGGGAAGAAAAAAAAAAACAAGCTATCACACATCACGGCTGCTTTTTATTTTCGGATTGCTTTTTTCACTTTGCAATGCATCACAGGAGAAATCTCAGTAGAATCAGCCTAAGGGAGCACTTTGGAGCAGAGAATGGCCGTAGTTGTATTAATCAAATGGACACGGAATTGCAGAAAGCGGAACATAATCAATACTCATGCTTTTATTCATGAGTATCTTGTTTACAGCTTGTTACAGTAAATTTACTCTCTGTCTCCAGAGTCAATGACATTTCACTCGCAGTTCTAGAAAAAAAAAACAACAACAAACACGCAAATAAACATATAACAGGATGTCATTAATACGGTACAGCCGAGTAGTGCCTCGGGTTAGGGCCGAGTAATGCCTCAGGTTAGGGCTGAGTAACGCCTCAGGTTAGGGCCAAATAACGCCTCAGGTTGGGGCCGAGTACCGCCTCAGGGTAGGGCCGAGTAATGCCTCAGATCAAGGCCGAGTACCGCCTCAGGTTAGGGCCGAGTAATGCCTCAGATCAAGGCCAAGTAATGCCTCAGGTTTGGGCTGAGTAACGCCTCAGATTAGGGCCGAGTAATGCCTCAGATCAAGGCAGAGTAACACCTCAGGTTAGGCCCAAGTAACGCCTCAGGTTTGGGCCGAGTAACACCTCAGATTAGGGCCGAGTAACGCCTCAGGTTGGGGCAGAGTAACGCCTCAGATTAGGGCCGAGTTTCTCAGGTTAGGGCAGAGTAACGCCTTAGCTTAGTGCCGAGTAACGCCTCAGGTTAGGGCAGAGTAACGCCTCAGGTTAGGGCGGAGGAACACCTCGGGTTAAGGCCAAATAACGCTTCAGGTTAGAGCTGAGTAACGTCTCAGGTTAGGGCGGAGGAACACCTCGGGTTAAGGCCAAATAACGCTTCAGGTTAGAGCTGAGTAACGTCTCAGGTTAGGGCGGAGGAACACCTCGGGTTAAGGTAGAATAACACCTCAGGTTAGAGCCGAGTAACGCCTCAGGTTAGGGCGGAGGAACACCTCAGGTTAGGGCGGAGGAACACCTTGGGTTAAGGCCGAATAACGCATCGGTTTAGGGCTAGGTAAAGCCTCAGGTAAGAGCCGAATAACACCTCAGGTTAGGGCGGAGGAACACTTCGGGCTAGGGCGGAGGAACACTTCGGGTTAGGGCGGAGGAACACTTCGGGTTAAGGCCGAATAACACCTCAGGTTAGGGCTAAATTATAGTTCCGTTTAGAGGTGACGCTAAAATGCAAAATGTGCAAGCCAGAATGTTTTGTTGGCATCATAAATGCAGCTCAAGCTCAGCTCCACTGCTCCACTCAGCTCCATACAGGGAGATTAATGAGCTTATTTATTATTATGATTAAGTCACTAATCTTCTGTTTCTAAATGGCACCTGGTGGGATTTTAACGGTAAAAGGCTGAACAAACAGAAACAAATTCATTTGTAAATAATACACAAGTTCTTATGAAAACCCATTCATTCCGAGCATAATGGATGAAACTGGTGGCAAGTAGAATTAATAGAAATAATAACGTCTCCCGCGTGTACAGCATTAAACACGTATTAAAAAAATATACTTAATTAATCTGATAATTGCGCAAAATTAGGTTTCTACTTCAGCCATGATCAAATGATTCAGCCTCAGGACTGGACACAAGTAATTTCAACCAAATGAAAGGAACAATCCACTCGTACAAAGGACTTTCCATGTGTAAATATTTATGCTTTCTTTAAATAGTCGTCAACCAAGAAAACGCTTTTAATAGCTATCATTGGCGCGTATTAGTGCAGGGGATATGGAAATGACATGGAAATGATATGGAAATCTAGCGTTTATCTGAAAAATGTAAAAATTGGCACGAGGTGTTTGGCTGAAAAGGTTGTAAATGCATGCCGGAAGCCTTTTTGCGAGTGTGTTTGGATGTTGTTCCATTTAATTGCTGCAAATGCACCATGATTTGCATTTTCATCACAAAAAAGAAAGGGGGGGAAAAATAAGGGGTGATGTTGACTCACCCCTCTCGCAGGTACGAGACCAGTATCCTGTGCCAGTGCAGTCGCAGATGAAGCGGTTCCAGCCCTCTTTGCACACCCCCTTGTTCTTGCACGGGTAGCTTTCGCACTGCTTCCCGGACACCTTGTTGCAGGAGGGTTTGATTCCGGCGCCGTTCTGCTCTTCCGCTATCTGCCTGATGTCTTTGCTGCGTCCGTCGATGAACAGGTCCCTGATGCAGCCCACGTAGCCGTAGTTCAGCATGGCGGTCCAGAGCTCGGTGGGAAGTATGAGGCTACCTCGATTCTCAGGAAGTCCACCGAGGTACATATCACCCTCCAGGTCCAGGATCTCGCTCTCTCCGCTTGCTGTGAACGGTGTGCGACGGCTGTTCACCGATATTGTACCTACAGAAAGAGACAACACCTTGGTTGGTCGTCTGAACAACTCGGAGCCGGAGGGGCCGAATGTGGCCATGTGCAAGAGGTGTACGATTGTCTTAAACCATGCAATGACAATAAACTACATCTCCGACAATGCATGCGAAGTGACGGCGTCCCGCCACTAGAGGCAGTGTATCCCACATTGGCTTCAAGTGGGTTTGACAAATTCATTCATTCATTCATCTTCTACCGCTTTATCCGATCTTCTCAGGTCACGGGGAGTCTGTGCCTATCTCAGGCGTCTATGGGCATTAAGGCAGGATACACTCTGGATGGAATGCCAACCCATCACAGGGCACACACCCTCACATTCACACACACATTCACACACTAGGGACAATTTTCCAAGGTACCAATCAACCTACCGTGCATGTTTTTGGACCGGGAGGAAACCGGAGAACCCGGAGAAAAACCCCCTGAGACACGGGGAGAACATGCAAACTCCACACACACATGTCCGAGACGGGAATCTAACCAGGACCCTGGCAAAGTTTCTATCGCAAAATGTCCAGGAAGGGAAACATGGATGCAGACAGAAGGCACTTCCGAGACAGAATGGAAAAAAGCCCAATGTGTTTTGTGTTATAAGGCGACGTCGCTCATCAAACACTATATAGTGGCCCTTCGAGGCCCTCCATAATGCTGACCCAGGGTGACAATTGCTCTAAATCTGGCTTTGTCAGATATCTACAAGTGAGGAACTTCATTAGATCTGTGCTGCCGATTTCCCCCTCGAGGTTCCCGCTGTAACTGTTATTGATACTCTCCGGTTTGTCCTCCTGTGCATAAAGGATTCATATCTATTATCTACGGCAAGCTGATGGGGTCTGAGTAAATCTGAGGAGAAGACGAACCAAATCCATAGTAAATCCTAAAAATGGCCAAATTCCACCCGTCCGTGTGCTCGGCATGCTTTGTTACAGTTTAAGGTCGTACGCAGGGATCGTTATTCGAAAGCCAGACGCTCTTGTTTCTACCCCGATGTCGACCCTCAATGTGGTGACGCTTCCCTCATCCATATTACATTTACACCATTTGGAAGACGCCCTTATACAGAGCGATTGAGGGTTAAGGGCCTCGCTCAAACTAGTGGCGGCTTGGTGGTGGTGGGATTTGACCTAGAGATCTTCCAGTCTAAAAGCCAATGCTTTAACCAATGAGTTACTACCATACGTTCTGGACGTGTCCCAATCTGGAGAAATTCTGGAGGGACGTTTTTCAAACTCTATGATGCCAAATTCGTTTTTTTTTCGGCGTCATTATTGGAGAGGATTCCCAGATAAATGTTGCACTGCTTCCTTACATTCCAGGCGTTGTCTATTATTAAAATGGAAGGATCACCACATCGCCAACCGCCCTTTCCGTCTTTCCTTTGTTATCTTTCTCCTTTATATACTCTATGCCTGGTGTCTTGTTTGTTGGAGGGGGGGTCTTGGCAGAGGGAGTGGAGGCCTACATAAGCAATGCACTGATGCTACGTAGATTCAAAACACAACAAGCCTACTTGGGTGTCTTAAGGTGCAAAAATACAACATGTTGTTGTCGTCGTCGCTCATATTCCAAGCCCATATCTCTCCGGTCTCTCATTTGGGATGCTTTTCATGCCAAACTCACCGACTATCCCTGGTGTACAAGGTGTATTCTTTGTCTTCCAAGGGCATTTCCAGAAAACACTAAGTAGTCTAATGTACACTGATAAAGTCGCTACTGATTACAGTCTGGGAGAGAAAGAAATCAGCCGCAGCCTCACGTCGCGCCACTTAATGGCATCCTGCGAAGAGTCTATCGCAACTCTTGGTGAGACGTGAGACAGTCGATGATGCGAGGTGGATTTCCAAAAAACACGGGCCCTCGTATTGACGTCTTGTTTATCTTTGAAAGGCAGAGAGAGTTTATCCCTTCTAGAAACATTTATACAGGGGTAGCGGGTCGGTCTCTGGTGTATTCGAGTCTTATCCGGTGTTTATGACCTTGCTGTGGCGGGTGTGAAGTGTGTAAACCTAGCTTTTGTAAACACACACACACACACACACACACAGATGTACTAAAGTGTAAACCAAGCAGCCGGAGTGGAGAGGAAAGGATCAATAGAGCTAATCTCTGCAGAAGTGACATCGGCCCGGTCCCGTGAACACCATTGTCTAATCGACTTGCATTATTAATATCCCTCGAGACTTTTCCCGCAGGCATGTGGTATGGACTGATACGGGGTCGTTACCGATCGATTCGGCGGTGCGCTGAGAGAATCAAGGCGGAAAAATAAAAGGTTAGTAGGAATGATGTAAGAATAAATGGCTATTTCTCAGGAAACGAGTCTTATGCAATCCGGGTTTGCGCAGGTTTTTTCTAAATCTACTTAAATACGAATAATTAACTGTTCATTCATCTTCATTAATCTTCCACCGCTTTATCCATCTTCTCTCTTGGGAACCTGTGCCTATCTCAGGCGTCTTTGGGGCATCAAGGCAGGATACACCTTGTATGGAATGCCAACCCATCGAACACACACTCACTAGGGACAATTTTCCAAGGTGCCAATCAACCTACCATGCATGTTTTTGGAAAGGGAGGAAACCGGAGAACCTGGAGAAAATCCCACTGAGGCACAGAGAGAACATGCAAATTCCATACACAAATGGCGGAGGTGGGACTCGAACACCCAACCCTGGAGGTGTGAGGTGAACGTGTTAGCTGATGTTTGATTATTTATTTGTTTAGTTTGTGAAGACCCACACACAAATGCGGAAACACGCACTGACCTGATCGTCCGTCTCTCTGGATGTCCACGTGGTACCACGAGCCATCGTTCACTTTATTCTGCGTGGCTTTGACCTTGATGGTACCCGAGCCCATGTCCAGCAGCAGGTACAGGCTTCCGTCCAGCAGCTCCACCGCAAAAAAGTCCACCTTGGCGTTCTTCTGGCTCCCTGTCACTTTCCTGTCCTGGGGTTTGCCGTGCGTAAACAGGATCAGGCCGTTGGGCTCCGAGGTGCGGAAGTCGAACGAGATGGAGCCCATGCGCTTGGTGTTCCACTTCGGGAGGCTGATGTAGGCCTCGGGGGTCTCGAACGATATGGGGTCCAGAGTGGCCACGTTCTCACACTTAAACACAACATCGCCCTGGATCTTCATCTTTGGGTCCACGATGCGCGCCAGCCGAGAAAGCTCCAAGCGGATGTCGTTGTTCTTGTATACGACCTGCATCAATACGGAGAAATGCGGCGATTAGTGGGATGCAATGATGCGTTCCATAATATCCGTACTCAGGACTAATAACAGAGGTTATGAGCAACTGTGACCTTGAAAGAACGGTATATAATTATTAGCATTAGTTATTGTATTATGTTATTATGATGTCTTTTATATTCCGTATTACGCAATGAAGCGCATTTTTACTGAACGCAATAAAGCGCTTCCGTATAACCTAAACACCGTATCACCAGTTTATATGGAAAAGCAACCGGAACACAATTCTTAAAGGAGCCACGTCCCATATTTTACACTTCAAACCAACACTAAACAAAATAACATTGTCATTAACAAGAGATTAATATTAAAAGAATCATTGCCATAGTAAAATAAAAACAAATCGTTTTATAAATAAATAGTAATAAATAGTTTTATTAAAGGTAGAGATTTTGAGTGAAATGTATATAATTATAACATCTGTTACAGTTAGTTACAGTAGTAGAAACATGAAACATTTATTTATGATATATATATATATATATATATATATATATATATATATATATATATATACTTCTATTATAAAGTTTCTAATCTTATATTAATGATTAAGATGCGATTATGCAAAACGTGCAAATAATTCACGCAAATGATTCATGTAAATGATTCATGCAAATGATTCACGCATATGATTCGATTCGATTCATTCACTTGTATAGTACTGTTCGCACTGGACATTGGCTTGTAGCAGCTTTAAATAAGAATTAAAGAACAGAAATGTATATAGATATAAGTGGATGATGTGTATTTATCCATTATGTTTAAGCCTGGACTGGAAGATAACAAGTTCGAATCAAGCTGCCTACAATGGGCCCTTGAGAAAGGCCCTTAACCCTCAACTGCTCAGTTGTGATTTGCTCTGGATAATGGATAATGTAAGTATGGGCTGACTTTGGAATGGAAAAAGATCCAGGAGGAGGAAGAAACCTGATGCAAAAAGGAACCCATCCTCATGTGGGTGACACAGAGAGTGTGATTATAAACCGTTGTAAACAGTGGACAGTGAGAATAATCATGAGTATCTGAGTGTGTGATTATCGGCGTTCCGATAAAATCCATGACCACATTCCCCTCAAATTCCTTCGTTATCCATCGTCTATTGGAAAACAGAATGGAAAAGATATGACAGGTGAAGGTGGGAGGAGAAGTTTTCCAGAGTGCTGAATATAGCAGGACTTATAGCCAGAGCGCCGTTAATACCAATAAGGTCAGGTCATTCCTTCCCAATGAATAGCGCTCGACGGTAAGTGACGACGGCCGAGGTGGAGCGTGTATCTGCTTTTCCTGATAGCTATGCTAATACAGCGGAGAAAAGGAAAAGGAAGGGGGGAGCTGCGATGGCACTCGCTATCACAAAGAGCGCAGAAGCACCAGACTTTCCCCTCGACTCGTTTAAAAATATCACGTCACTGGGTTGTTTTTGTCAGGTAAAGTGGAAAAAAAAAGTCTACAGTAAGCACACACACACACACACACACACACACACACTCCTACACCAGCAACACCTTGGAAGTGCAGCGTCAGATTCTCCGATTCTGTGGAGGTGCAAAATCACCAGCTTTCCTCTCGGAATGGAGAGCTTTTCTGTGCCGCAGGGCCGTCTGGATTTACTCTCGGATTACTCGCAGTCATCAGCCACATTTTCCCAGCCTTCGAGATTATAGATAATCCCGGCTGTAAAAAAAAAAAATCAAAAATTACGGCCATCGCTCTCCGGCCGCCCGGAGGAAACGGGAGCGATCTGAAGGATTGTTCGCCGTCCCCACGGAGGACAAGTCTCTCTTCCAGAAGCCTTTATCAGCGGGATCATAAATACCATCGTCCCTGTAGTGATCCATTCCTCAAGCACGGCCGTGCATGGGTCAAACGCTACGTATCACACACACACACACACACACACACACACACACACACACACAATACACTTCCTGTAACACTCAAAGGCAAAATGTTCACCTTTTTATTCAGATTGAATGATTAACTGCTCCCACCCTGTATGTGTTTTATTCCTCTTGCACCACAGCGGGTACATTTTGATCGAATGCACATTTTTGCGTAGTTCCTGAACAAATTCCTACGCCTGTTGTATGTTAAAATCATTTTAAATAAATAAATTTATTTAATTACATTTACATTGATGTGACCCCTCCCCCCAATATTTGTTTATTTATTTATTTATTTATTTTTAAGCTCGAGACAGCTGATTTTTTATTTATTTATTTTTTTGAAGTGTCCTAAAGCGCTGTCACATTGACGGACTCAGAACGCCACCTGAAATGTCAGCTGGTTAATTCCAGCTGGGCCGCTGCCCGCGAACTGTCCGCTCTCCTCTCGGAAAAAGCCGATCTGCTCCGGACTTCAGAAATCACATTTCATGTGTCGAAAGCGTTTAAACTGTTTGTCAAAAACGATCCTCTGGAGAGCCCCAAATTGAATTAATTGACTTTGAGAGGGGGTGATTAATCGCCGCGGAAAGGTTACCGCCATCATCCGGAGGTTGAAAAACACCGCTTTTGCAGAGAACAAATATTCGTTCCCCCTCGGGCGTGAAGACTGGGGGCCGCCTTGAAAAAAAGCAGCAGCAGCAGCAGCAGCAGCAGCAGCAGCAGCAGCGCCATCGTGACATTTGAATGGAATTGCGTGGCTTTATCTATCTGCACCTGGTGTAAGGTGTGTCTGCGGGGACACGAGGTAACAGGACGGGGAGTAATTGAGCCTTCTTCTATAGACGAACAAGAACAGACTCGGCGCGAGCATGTGCCTATTTCAAGTCGGTAGATGAAACGGATTTGATCGAATGTGAAGGCCGCCGACGGGGCGCAAAGGCCGAATAAAACCTGTTTGAATATGTGGAGTCGAATTTCATCAAGCTGTTATCTCACCTTGCAGGCTCGCTTGGAAATAAACTGGAAGCGGTGAGAAAGGACGGAGGCGGGGCGGGGGGGGGGGACGGTGGACGGTGAGTGGAGGAAGGGGGGGGGTGGGGGCTTGCTGTACAGGTGCACTACAGAGCGAGCTTCTCCTGACTGACAATCTTATACACAGAAAGGCTCCACTGTACAGGAGCAGGGTGATGCCAGTTATTATACAATCACCTCTGCAATTATAAAGTCTATTTTTAATCAGAGAAAATGCACATCTCAGGTATATGAATGAACAAATATAGCGCTGGTGCAGCAGACGAGAGCCTGCTCAGTGATTATCTGTTAAACTACCCTCATTTCATTGCACTCTGAACATACAAATATCATTCAAACAAAAATCCACATCCTGCACTTATTCAATTTAGGGACATTGGTTGTTTGGGAGTCAACTGTAAACGATTCGGATTCATTTAAGTCGTCGCCAAAAGTGATTCGTTCATTTAGAATCATTCATAATAACTAATGTCATTAACGAGTGATTAACGCATTACTATGTGAGCGATCTGCTCCTTCACTCTGCGTTGTGCTGAACGAATAAACGAAACCCAAACAACAAACGAATAAATAAACGTTCAGTGCATCCACTCACGCTTCCTAAATTTCCCCCCGAATTACGCCTCCTAGCTGCGCATTCACAACAGGTACGATCTCCTCACTATATTAGCGTATATTACCGTATGAAACCTTACGCAAGCGCATCGCATTCCCAAATCCGTATTACGCAATAAAGCGCATTTTTACTGAACGCAATAAAGCGCTTCCGTATAACCTAAACACCGTATCACCAGTTTATATGGAAAAGCAACCGGAACACAATTCTTAAAGGAGCCACGTCCCATATTTTACACTTCAAACCAACACTAAACAAATAACATTGTAATTAACAAGAAATTAATAAGAAAATAATACTTTCGAGTGAAATGTACATAATTATAACATGTGCTACACTTGAAACATGAAATGTGTCCATTAACGGTTCGTTAAAAACGTGCAAATAATGTGCGATTAATCACGATTAATAACTAATGGCAATTTTCGTGATTAAATATTTTAATAGCACTTGATATCCCAGTATACATATGTGTATATATATATATATATATATATATATATATATATATATATATATATTATATACAAATATAGTTGGTGTATGTAGACATGTTGGTGATGTGCTTATTAAAAACGTAACGCTTTATTGTATTTCTGTTATTATCTTGATTATCTAAATGACTCGTTCATTTTGATAAATGAGTTTTAAAGGGTCAGTAAAATATTCCGATCTTCCCATCGCGTCAGGGTTCCTTTTTTTATTAAACCCGTGTCCCTATTGGTCCCTTCACGACGGATCCAATAGCACAGGAAAGATGGTACGGAGGAGTGGGAGACTGTAGGTTGTTGTTTCGATTGGCACGGAGTGTGGGTGCTGGGAGAATGACCATGCATGGCCCTGTGAGTGCCCGTGGCCCCCTTTTCTCTGTCTGCGGTGGGCCTGCGGTGACGTGCCAATTCATCATCCACAGCTGTCTGCCTGCGCTATAAATCTCTGCCTACAGAGCCTGCCCACCGCTCGCTTAGAATTAATGGCTCCCAGGTCAAGCTGTAGAAAAGTTGGAAATTGGTATAGATTATTCACCAGTCAAGGATGCCAGGTGGCACTCGGTTGGTGCTTTGCATCAGCTCTCAAGGCTGAGAGAAGACAGACAGTTCGATGCCGATTCGTGTTTGTGCTCGCTGAATTCCGCGAGTCGCATCTTGTTTTCAGCGCCTGCTCCCATATTAAGCAGGATCCTTAATGAAACTCACGCATTTACTTTCGGCAGACGTCCTTATCCAGAGCGACTTAAGTAACTGAGAAATTAAGGGTTAAGGGCATTGCTCAGGGGCCCAGCTCGGGGGCTTGGTGGTGGGATTTGAACCTGCGATCTTCCAGTTCAGACCCCTAAACCACTGAACCACCACCTCCATTTATATGTAACGATCAAAGTCTATCCAGGTTTCTAGTGTAGTAAGGAGTAAAACAAGCTATATATATAGTATATATATATATATATATATATATATATATATATATATATATATATATATATATATATATATATATATATATATATATATATATATCTATATATTCAGTATGAGTATAGTATACGGCGTGGCGCTAGCGTAAAAGTTGAATCTAAACGTCCAATCCATTCTGCACCAAAAACTGTCACTCCGAGAGCCCTTTAAACCCATAGCTGCCTAGTTCAGGGTTTCTGTGGGGTCTTAAATTAAATAAATAAATAACAATCTTTAAAAAGTCTTACATTTCATCGTTCTAGGTTTCCGTAAGGCTAGCTTCAGATTGCATTGCACGTTAGTATGTTGTGCAGTAGTTCTTACTTTCGCCAATTTAATTCGCTGTATTACAACTACAAATGCGATCAACGTGCAGCGGCCAATCAGCTCAAGGGCCTTGTAGCTTGGTGGTGGTGGTGGTGTTTTTGGACTCTGTGATCTTATGGTCCTGAGTACAATGCTTTACCCACTAAGCTACCACCTCCCCTCGACCTCCTGATCAGTAACCCAATCCACTGAGATCCTCCCTCCCTCTAATTATAATGTTATTATAATAGTTATTATTAATGTAATTACGCACACGGAAATACAACGTATAGGACTAAACGGCAAAAATGTTCTGCTACGACTTCCTGTGTACCCGGCACGCCGTCTTCATTACGACCAGAAACAGCGGTGGGCAAAACGCTACAGCTGTTTCCGGAGCTGGCTACATTCCTCGGTCACGCCCGCTCTGAACCTACGCCAGACATCGCTCTCCTAACACTACTTATTAAACTGAACATCTGGAGGGGAAAGAGGGGGTTTGGGGACGAGAGCGAAGTCCACGCGGTGGTTCGACCCATCTGTCCAAACCTCGACCCGCTATGACCCACTTCACAGCTGGAGAGGAACAGGTTCCAGGAGCTCGGACAGCAGGGCAGGAGTGTGTTTTCAGAGGCCAGCATGGTGATAAATGATAACCACCAATGCGAGTGTGTGTGTTTGTGTGTGTGTGTGTGTGTGTGTGTGTGTTCTCAGTACCTCAAAAACACATACACAGGAATTTATCCTGAACCCTATTGGGTCAAAAGAAACACTGATTTACGTTTGAATATATTTATATATATGTGTGTGTGTGTGTATATATATATATATATATATATATATATATATATATATATATATATATATTTTTTTTTTTTTTTTTTTTTTTTTAATATATTTTTAACTTTTTTTTTTTTTTTTTATAAAAAAAAATTGATTCCAGCACAGATACACTTACTTGGGGAGTTACTAGTTACATGTAACGGCATCATTAATTACAAAATAAAAGTCATTCGTTACAGTTACTGAGGAAAAAAAAACATGTAATTAAACAACAGTTACTTATGAAAATAATAAAGATTACAAATCCCGCCTTACATGCAGCCCCCCCCCACCCCCCCCCACCGACCGGACAAAAATATTCGTCAGAGGTTTTGACATTTATTTCCTTAGAATGTTAATTTCATTAAGCGCCACCTAGTGGACAAAGGAAAGTAATCAAAAAGCAATCAGTTACTTTACTTTTATAAAGTCATCGAAAAGTTACACTACTTATTACATTTTGAATAGTTATTTGTAACCTGTAATCTGTTACATTTCCAGAGTAACATTCTCAACACTGACTTACATTTACATTTACAAGGCGGACTTTTCAACAAAATCTGCGAGGAAAAAGACGTGAGTTAAAGGTTAAAGGCGCTTTCTATCCCGCGGGAAAACACGCAATTCAAACCCCACAGGAAAATGCACCGTGATGCGCCGAACGAAAACGCTTTGTACGGTAAATATCGATGAACTTTTTGAAAACAGCCTGTAAATGTGATTTGTGATCAATTTCTGCCCGGCAACAGACGGAGCGGAAAACCGGTGTAATAAATGCGCCTTCATCGAGCGGAAACGGCGCATGAAATGCAATCAGAAGTGGCCGAGCGCGTCTGATCGCAATCCGATCACCTGGGAACGATTGGGAATGCCAGGCCTATGTAAATGCCTATGTGAATTGTGATTAGCTGTAGTTGGCATCCCGGGCCACAAGGTGGAGCACTTCTCAAATAACAAGGGATTTGTCTATGGGTGATGCTGCTGGACAGATTTATTCGAGATTGATTCGTCAGCAGGTTCCCTCATAGTCCTATGGTCCAGGGTTGTTCCATACCTACAGAGGGGTGTATCTCAGTGATTTAAAGTGATGGGTTACTGATCAGAAGGTCGGGGGTTCAAGCCCCAGTATTGCCAAGCTGTCACACTTGGGCTCTTGAGCAAGGCCCTTAACCCTCTGTGCTCCAGGAGGCGCCGTATCATGGCTGGGATATGCGAAGAAACATGTCCTGTGATGTATATGTGACAAATAAAAGCTATTCTACTGTGTTTAAGGTTTTATTCTGGAGAAGTTATCACCATTATTTTTGTCCATTTGCGGTTACGTTGCGATTAATCAGGAGTTTGCTCATAAAGACCATGCGATTAATTGCCATTAAACGGTTTAAACGATCAGCGGCCCTGGAAGTTATCTCCCGTCACCATTATTTTTCATTTGCTTATTTTTTTTGTCCATTTGCGATTACGTTGCGATTAATCACATGTTTACTCATAACAATAGTAAGATTAATTGCGATTAAACTGTTTAATCTATTGGCAGCCCTGGACGTTATCTCCAGTCACCGTATTTTTGTCCATTTGCAATTAATCATGAGTTTAACCATAACAATCATGTGATTAATCGCGATTATAATGTTTAATCGATTGGCAACCCTGGAAGTTATCTCCAGTTACAGTTATTTTTGTCCATTTGTGATTAAGTTGCGATTAATCACAGGACTTCCTCATAACACTTGTGTGATTAATCACGATTAAACGTTTTAAGCTATTGGCTGCCCTGGAGGTTATTTCCAGTCACCGTTATTTTTGTCCATTTATGAATAAGTTGCGATTAATCACGAGTTTGCTCATAACAATTATGTGATAAACCGTTAAAACGATTGGCAGCCCTGGAAGATATCTCCAGTCACCGTTATTTTTGTAAATTTGCGATTAAGTTGCGATTAATCATGAGTTTGATCATAACAATTATGTGATTAATCGCGATTGAACAGTTTAATCGATTGGCGGCTGTGGAAGATATCTCCAGTCGCCGTTCTTTTTGTCCATTTGCGATTGAGTTGCGAATAATCAAGCGCTTGTTCATGGCGATCGTACGATTAAATAATTGATGATTGACAGCCTTACAATTGATCTCCAGTCACTGTTTTGGGGTGACTCTAAGCAGGGTTTGAGAGTGGCCTGGTCACCTGGCCTTTACAAACTGCATATGAACACAACACGTGTTCAATTAGATAACGCAATTTTTATGTGGGATTTTTGGACTTGCTACAAATGTGATCACCAAAAAGAGACCCGACTGGTAAACAAGGCTCCTGATATTTTTGTTTCGAGGACGTCATTAAATGCATGGAAAATAAGCAGCTTAACCATCTTGGAGGTCCAGGAGCGTAAGCAGCCGCACGCCACACTGCTCCTAAAGATAATGACTGTAATCACAGCAATGGGATCAAGTTTTTGGGGTAAAAATAGGTCGCAGCATCCACACTGCGCTCGCTGATTGATGGACTTCTTTAGATGTTTACAGACGTGGTGAAGGCGTGAGAGGCGGCGTAATGCGATTTTTCCGGGCCAAGTTTTTTTTTACGCAAAATTCCTCAAATTAATCTCTTGTGCAGATTAACGACCCACCATCAGCTAAATTAAGGAATGATCCTTTTAATAACTATGGCCTTCAGGCCGGAAAGGAGATCCGATGTTGGGTGGGGGATGGAGGGAGGGAGGGGAGGGGATGGTGGTGTTGAATATACGGTCAATACTGTAAATGATCTGTTATATAAAGTCCATCTCATGAGATTAGTGGGTTTTTTTTCCGAGGAGATTTCTTCCGTCGGGATTACAGGCCCCTCGCAATCTCGACGAGTATCTCATCCCGGCCAATCATCCGAGCTTCTTTTCCTGGGCGAGCCGGACCTTAATCAAATGATTTACAGCAATTGAAAAGCCAAATTAAACGCGGCTGAAACAATTTGGTGTCGCGGGAAAAATGTAGAAGTCCAGTGAATTCCATTAGGCGGGGAGGCGCCACGGAAAACCCGTGTCCACTCTCCGAAGATAAGCTTTATTAAATCTATTACTCCGCTTCAACTTTCCATTCCATTTTTTTTTTTTGGAGCTCCGAGAGAGTGCGAACCAGACATCCTAAAAAAGCTTCCTGTTTGGCACGGGCTTTGGCACGTTCTGCGTTACTCTGGCACCGTTACTCGTGATCACCTGAACCTGCTTTGTAGTTAATGCTTTCATTATGTCTCATTAGCCTTTGATAGATTTATGCACTTTTCGAGCCACCCTTGGACAATGCCGTTCAGCCTCTGTGCTCCAGGGGGCGCTGTATCATGGCTGACCATGCGCTCTGACCCGAGCTTCTTATACAAACAAGCTGGGATATGCAAAAGAAAAAAAGCAATTTCATTGTGCTGTGATGTATATGTGACAAATAAAAGCTATTCAGGTTTTCATAGCTGTTAATAACACGTTAATGCAAATTCATTGCTTTGATTAAATATACAAATAAATAGAGGACAAAACCTTCAACGCAACACGCATTTATTCATGACGTCCTACCTTTAATCAGAATAGTAAACAAAAATAAGTTGTTTTTAGTCGCTAAAGTCTCAAATCAAGCACCGAAATCCTCCATAAGAGGTACATCTGGCAATTAAATATACAGCAATTAAGTGTACTGTCAAAGATAAAACACATTAACGCAAACTCGCTTTAACGGCACTATTGTTATTAAGGCGTTATAACGCAGCGTGCGTTACTATGTGAGCGATCTGCTCCTTCACTCTGCGTCGTCTTGTGCGAATGAACGAAACAACAAACGAATAAATAAAGGTTCAGTGCATCCACTCACGCTTCCTAAATTTCCCCCGAATTACGCCCCCTATCTGCGCATTCACAACAGGTACGATCTCCTCACTATATTAGCGTATATTACCGTATGGAACCTTACGCGAGCGCATCGCATTCCCAAATCCGTATTACTGCAATAAAGCGCATTTTTACTGAACGCAATAAAGCGCTTCCGTATAACCTAAACACCGTATCACCACTTTATATGGAAAAGCAACCGGAAGCGGAACATAATTCCGTACCATATAAATACGCAGGCATGTGATTAAAAAAATGACTTTTAATTAATCGCAATGAATTAATTAGCAATGAATGAATATTTAAAGAAGAATTCACAGAGTGAAAGAATGAATTATTTTGCCGAGAGATTCGAACCGCCCAACCCTGAAGGTGTGGGGCGAAGATGCTAAGCCACCACACACCCCTAAGAGCATCCTTATCGGGTTTAATAAAGTGACCTGAAGATCCGTGTAATATTCCAGATAGGATTTTAACGAATTAATTTATTTTGATGGAAAACGGTCTCCTCCGACGCAGAAAAAGAATATATACGTACTCATTTGGTTCCTCATAGGGTTCCTCACCCTGGACCTCATAAACCAAAGGTCCAAGGTTGTTCCATAGCATACAAAGTCCATATCAACAGATCCATGGTGCTGTTTATGGAACCTTTGGTTTATTTTGGCACTAGGACTTTATTTTTTCCTCCTGAGCGTTGTTTAGATGGATGTGAATGGGTGTGTGTGTGTGTGTGTGTGGGGCGGGGTCAGCACCTACCTCTTTAAGGCAGCCCATGAAGTTATTGCTGACGGGCGACCCGGGTAAGTCGGCGGTGCTTGGACTTCCCCCGACGTAGAAGAAATCGTCAGAGCCCAGCATGGTGTAATCCTCCTGCGTGTATCCCGTGGTGGTGAGGATGCCGTCCACGGAGATGGTGACCTGTCAGGGTGGACATGACAGAAAGGAAAGAAGGGGGGAGAAGACATCCGCTGATGACCCTCATGAACCTGTGCCTGTCTGAACGCCACCGGTAGGAGTAGGGAGCAGTTGTCTGGGGATAAACGAGCAGCACTGGGCTCTTATCAGTCACTTTCTTTCTTTTTTTTTCCGCAGGTAAAGAAAATATTTCGGCGGCATATTTTCTTTATCTTTGATGGAAATGGGTTTCCTAACACTGGGATCTGGGCGGTTAGTACAGAACAAGGTGCGTATTATTATTGTTTTGGTTTGGTTATGATTTGTTTGGATTGGATTGGTTAGTTCAGACATTGATAAGCATGCGTCCAAAATGTGCTGCATGGTTTACTAGTTCTAGTAGGAGATGAACAAGCAGGAGTGTGATCTACTGGGTTGGTGTCATGTGTAAGGGACACGGATGCTTTTTAAAACACACACACACACACACACACACACACATGCACCTGAAAGCGGTGAGGAAGGGGACGAGAAGCATGGACGGTCATGCCATGGTGGGGTGTTAAATTGTTAGTGGTGAGAAGGAAAATAAATAATAAACATATAAATATATAAACATATGCATGCTTATTTATTTATTCATTTATTATTTATTTTAGGTTTATTAAAAAAAAAAAAATTTAAAATAAATAAAAAAATGCAGATGGTTTGGCGTGCCATGCAAAATCCGTACTGGAAACAACTGTCAGAGCTCCCCCTGCCTACTGGCTGTTCATACTGCGCATTTTATTTATTTATTTAATTAATTAATTAGTGCACTCTTTGTTGGAAAGCTTCTGCCAGTTCCGTCAACAGTATCCCCGCACAAAAACAACGAAGGCTTTTTAATTCAACCACTACAGCCTGCTTAAAAATAAATAAAAATAAAAAATAAATCACACATCAAGGTTTTTTCGGAGAAAACGAGATTCAGAGAGAGAAAGAAAGAAAGAAAGCCAGGAACTAATAATAATAATAATAATAATAATAATTTCAAAAAGAAGGCAAAGCCATGATGAGGAAACAGGGCGAGGAAGAAAAGTGCCGAACACCTAGAACACCCATTTTCCTTTTTTCTGGTCGATTATTAGGTTTAGAGAGAAAAAAAAAAAAAAAAAGAAAAAGAAAGAGAAAGGAAGAGAGGCCAGGAGAGCACACGGCAAACCAAAAAGAAAAAGGACAATAGGAATGATATCTACCAGACAATGTAGTTTGTTTACCATAGCGTGTCCAATGCCTGAATGCTTTGTGAGGAACAAAAAAAAAAAAAAAAAAAAAGGAGGGGGGGAAGAAAGGAAATTAAACAGTGAACAAAAAGAGAAACCCGTGATGAACAATCAGGGAGGTTGATTAGTCATTAAGGTAGGGGTTAGTCTTCCATGAGTGGTTAGTTTTTTTTTCCGGATTTTTTCCAAAAGAAAGAAAGGAAGAAAGATTCACGATCCTACTGCATGTGTGTGTGTGTGTGTGTGTGTGTGTAAGAAAGAGGATACTTACATTGGAACATAATGCTCTTAATCGTATTGTCTATACGGATTTGTTTGGGATCTACTGAACTCCTCCATTTAGAGGAAATAAAGTGTGCCGTAAACAAGATACAGGGATGTGTGCTGAGCTCAAAGGAATGGGGTGAAGAGGGTGGAGGTTTGGGGCTCCGTCGCCTCCATGTTGGCCGGAAAAATCTCCACTGCTGAGGAGCCACCCGTAGACATTTCCATATTTTTAAAAAGCAAAAAAAAGAAACAAAATAAATGAGTAAATGGTGCAGTGGAGCTCGGCGGAAGCGTCTCCCTGCCACCCTGATAAGAAGCGTTATTCACCCGAGTGAAGAGAATATCTAGCGAATGAGAGAGAGAGAGAGAGAGGGGAGAGGTGGAAATGCGAGCGGAAGGCAACCTCCGGAATCCATCACGCCACTGATGGTCTATGACGGAGGTTAACGCTGGAAAGTAAAGACCCTGGGGAAAGAAAATAATCCAACACAACACAACGCAGGCCAAAAGCTTCCACATCGCCGCCTTACGGAACGTTACCTGTCTGAGATTGCGCGTCACTTTGACGTCGTGCCAGGCGTTGTCGTTGAATTTGCCGTTGACCGGCTCCACGATGGCCTCGAAAGCTCCCGAGCCGAGGTTGATGACCAGCGAGACGGCGCCGTCCTTCAGCGCCAGGTTGACGTAGTCGGCCGACTTGCCCGTGTGCAGGATCAGCCCGTTGCGCTGCCAGGTCTTGAAGGACAGCGTGATCTCGTCGCTGCTGCTCTGGATGGGGTTCTGCGAGAGATCGTAGCAGAAGTATTCCGAACCTCGGAAAGTGGCCACGTTCTCCTCGCGGGCTAGGAAAAGAGAGAGGAGGAGGGGGACGTTATTCGAATCACATACACAGGAACGTCTAACGGACTTTCGATACGATACCGAGATTAAATAATCGCGATACCGATATCAAATCGATACCTTATTTATTTATCGTTTTTATTTATCAATAAACACACCACAATTAGAACTGTTTAAGCTTAAAAAAATTTATTTTTTATTTGCCAGTTTCATCAGCATGAAAGTAATGAAGCATGCGCACAATGTGCACACACTGCCCCCTATAGGCCAATACTCTAGAACAGCTGCTATTTAAAAAACAAAAACATCGAAAAATCATATAATCGTATTGTTTTTAAAAGCAGGGTATCGCGATACCCTTTCAGGTGCGGGTATATCATGCAACACTAGCATGTACTGCAAAAACCAATGTCACCAAATCGTGCACATTCAATTTAGAGTTTCGATGTTTACAAAATCATAAAAAATAAACAGCAACAGAATAAATAAAGTACACCACCTGCAGAATTTACGAGTGCACTTATATAAGGAAAGTGCATGAATAAACATGTTCTTAGCAATCAAATTTGTCGGCAGCTGCATAAAAAAAAAACAAACAAAAAAAACACTGCATTTCATTAATACTAGAAAAACAGCGATTGCGTCGAATCTACCCGGAGTGAATATTTTTTAGCAGGTTGATTTCGCCACCCGTCACCTGATCCATAGTGATGGAAAATCTTACTTCTTATACACACACACACACACACACAAAATCTATTTGTCCGAACTAATCAACATCGATACTGGTGTAATGCAGAGAAGGAATGCTTTTTTTTTTTTTTTTTTCGTCTATTCGCTCAGGCCTGAAAGCTGATTGGTGGCTCTTCAGCTGCTGGGTCTGATTTGCTCATCATGGCCAGCGCTGGAGTCCAGCTGTGGTGCACTCTGCATGGAGATGTGGATAGCCGTATAGGCGCTTAGGTCAGAAATCACTTCTGTCTGTATAACAGGACTTCGGTCACAGTATATTTTAATAATATAATCATATATTATTAGTAAGAACATCGAAAAAACTCTACATCATTACTGTATTAGCTTAATTAGATAATAACGATAAAGAAATTACACTGTTTATGCTAAATATGCTTAATATTACTTTATATATTTGTCTTATTTTATTTATATTGTACATTATTTAGCTGCAGTTATAATATATATATTATATGCGAACAATGTGCACACGCTGCCCCCTATAGTCCGACACTCAAAACAACAGTTGGCATTTTTTAAATAAACATTACCAATAAAATGAAGAATCGTATTGTTTTTAAAGGCAGGGTATCGCAATATCCTTTCTGATACTGGTATATCATGCAACACTACAATGTACTGTACTAATAGACGTCTTCAATTTACAGTTTAGATGTACACACACACACACATATATATATATATATATATATATATATATATATATATATTTTTTTTTTTTTTTTTTTTTTTTTTTTTTAACAAACCACTTGTAATAAGACCTTTATTATGTGACATACTGTGTTTGGATGTATACTAAATCTGAATTTCTGGGATAATAAAGACAAATAAATCCCTACACATTATAAAGATAAATGTATTGGTACAGTGGGGCACGGTGGTTTAGTGGTTAGCACGTTCGCCTCACACCGCCAGGATCCGGGTTCGATTCCCGTCTCGGTCATGTGTGTGTGGAGTTTGCATGTTCTCCCCGTGCCTCAGGGGGTTTTTCTCCGGGTTCTCCGGTTTCCTCCCCCGGTCAAAAACAAAAACATGCACGGTAGGTTGATTGGCACCTTGGAAAATTGTCCCTAGTGTATGAATGTGTGTGTGAATGTGTGTGTGTGTGCCCTGCGATGGGTTGGCATTCCATCCAGGGTGTATCCTGCCTTAATGCCCATAGACGCCTGAGATAGGCACAGGCTCCCCGTGACCCGAGGGAAGATCGGATAAAGCGCTAGAAGATGAATGAATGAATGTATTGGTACACTAGAATTCTTTTCCAAATCGTTATCGCGGAAGGTTGGAGGATATACTGGGATTTGGAGACCCAAACCTTTTCCAGCCTAACAATGTCCCTGTGCACAAATCCAGCTCCAGGAAGATCTGCTTTCCATGGGCTGGAGTGAAGGATCTCCTGCTTTACTTTGGGCTCCACAGAGTCTAGAGGAACATCTTCCCAGAAGCCCAGAGCTTATTATACCAGCCAACAAGGACTCGGTTATCTACACGCTTATTTTATACAGTGCAAAAAACGATTGCAAGACGAAATTCCCTGAAGAATCCCAAAGTCTGCTCCACTGCATTAACTTTGGACTTGCCTACACTACAATACTGAGCCAGGAGAGATTATGGGATTAGGCCAAACCGAGTCCAGAGGGAAAAACAACAAGAAAACAACAGAATCTTCAGAAGACTTTGTGTTCTTCCGGAATTTTACGCAGGTTTCATGATATTTTCGTCCTGACCGGAGTCAGAACACATCTCAGGTACTCATTGCATTAATGTGTGTAAATAGCATGTGTAAGCGTTTACTTCAATCCATGAAATAGACGTTCAACGACCTCGAGGAACAAAGCCGAGCTCGGAGCGGCGAGTTTCAGCGACCGAGTCTCTCCCGACCTCTTAACACAGATCAGATGTCACCGGGAGTCTCTCTGGATGGATCGCTGATCAATTATTAATTAAAGCGAGTGTTGTTTTTGCTAAAGACACCGGCCCATTTTACCACCAGCTGCTTCCCTCCGCCGTCAATCCAACACCACTTAATACTTAATGACTGAGTGACTGCCCACACTGAAGAGTCCAATGTGATATTACAGAACAGGAAACTACACGCCCGGTGTGTACAAGTGTGTATGTAAGTGTGTGTGTGCATGTGTGTGTGTGTGTGTGTGTGTGTGTGTGTGTGTGTGTGTGTGTGTACGGTGACGGAATCGGCCAATTTTAGTCAAGTCTAATATTTCTAAACCTAATACACGTATAGAATTAAACCCTTTGACATGCTGTTACATAAATAAATAAATAACCAAATAAATAAATAAATAAATGCATGAATAAATAAATAAATAAATAAATAAATAAATAACGATGGAATGAGTCCTCTGTGGTCCTGGGGATAATTTACAGTCGACCTGAGCTACGATGCATGCACTGATCTCATATGTAAGCAAGAAGGATCAACAACAACAACAACAACAACAAAATATTTCTTAAAGAAATTGCTTTCTGATATCTAATGGAATTATTTTGTAATATTAAATGATTTAATAAATGAATTAAATTGTATTTTGTTTACTTTTGCTATATTTAATGAAATAAATTGTGCAAATAAAATATATATTATTTATTTATTTGTTTGCTTGTTTATATTTTTGCAAAGGTACTTTTACCAAAGGGGATAAAATCAAGTGCGCTGAACTAGATGTCCACATATTTCTGCTCCAGGTGGAATATTTAACGTTTTAATAAATCAAATGGGCTACTTAGACTTATTTAAATCCTATAAACAAGTCATATAAACATGGAACTATAAAAACCTAAACAATACTGATCATATTATATTTCGTAGTAGTAAGTATTAGGATTGTTACTTTGGAAATGTAATAGATTACAAATGTCCTTATTCAAAATACGTAGTGTAATAAATAGTGTAATAAGTAGTGTAACTTTCCTTGACTTTATAAAAGTAAAGTTACTGATTACATTACTTTCATTTGGCCACTAGGTGGTGCTTTAAGTTACCGTTCTAAGAAAAAAAGGAAAATCACGCCATCATCTAAATCGTTGAATTACGCGAAATTGTTCGGATGGAACCCTATTTGTAACCTTTCGCATTTTCACAAGTAATTTAACGACACATTTTTTCTCCGTAACATTAACGTGTATTTACGTAGCGCAACAAAACGAGGTGAACATAAAATTGAAATACAATAATAATTTTTTAAAAATGTAATAAAAAATAATATATCTGTAAATTATAAATAAAATCAAATGACAGTTTAATATAATGAAAGTCCTTATAAAAATAAATAGAGCAACAAAACAAAAAATGCTGTTTAAATACAAACGGAGCTATTTCATGCATTTTATTTATTTATTTATTTATTTATTTTATTTTTTATTGAAAGCCAGCATGAGGAGATTACAAAAAAAATCATGGGTGGGAAAAAAAAAGCATAAAAACACCTCAGCCTTGTATGTGTAAGAGAAAAAAAAGAAAGAGAGAAAGAGAGAGAGAGAGAGAGAGAGATTCGGCAGTAGTATATAATAATAGAGATGAGTAGCGCTTGGCGTATGGGTGAAATGACATTCTGTGGAAGCAGAAAATGAAAGGCGTGTGAGAAGTGAACATGGCCCAGCATTTTTCCCTGAGGCTCCCTTTCAGCTCGAAACAAACCTATCTCAAGAGATTTCGTTTTTTTTTTTTTTTAATGAAAAATCCTTACTAGGAGAGGGACAAAGGGCTTTTAATCTGCGCTGCAACGACGAAATAGACGCAGACGAGCGTCTGAGCCGCGTCCCGGACGGCTGAATTGTGAAATCTTAATGAAAACGCCGTTATACGTCTGAATGGACACCGGGGAGCGACAGTGTTTATGGAATCGTAATGGTAATGGTGTCGTAGTGCGGCGTGTGTATTCGAACACGCGTGGAAACATGTGGTCGGTGGCAGAGGCCGCGAGAAGCAGCGCAGTTATGGCGGCCGTAAATCCAGCCGGCTTTAGGAGGGAGGCCATTACGGGACGAGAGCCCTCGAC
This sequence comes from Kryptopterus vitreolus, assembly GCA_030449085.1. Classification (NCBI taxonomy): domain Eukaryota; kingdom Metazoa; phylum Chordata; class Actinopteri; order Siluriformes; family Siluridae; genus Kryptopterus; species Kryptopterus vitreolus. The sequence continues at coordinate 14,117,665 of JACRUU010000015.1, forward strand.
GCGAAGGCAACATTTTGATCAATTGCACTTTCAGCCCTCGCAGGACAAAATGGACAGTTGCCAGAAAGTGCTCTCTGTACGGATTTATGACTCCCACTTGAATCTTTGATGGCGGTGCGCTACAAACGCTTGTCATCATCAAAGGCGCGATGTCAAACGGGGGAGCGAGCGGCGGCGGTAACGCGGCCGGCATGGGAGACAAATAATCAGCTCGTAAATAATCAAAGCGATGAGGTAAGGAAACGCTGAGCGGCTCGGCTAAGAATAGGTCGCAGGACTGACTCGGCAGTGCAGACTCGGTACCGGCGCGTCTTTTTACTGGGCCGCGGTTTTTCTCACGCTGACATCGGAGGAGCGTTTTTCACCACAAATGCGGCCCGGTGAGAGATCGCTCTGACGTTTGTGTTCGTTTGTATATAAATACAAACAAACAACTCAAACCCTTGGAATTTATTTACAATCAAATAAATAAATAAATAGGTGTGTTTTTGATTTCAAGCTAATTCAAATTTTATTGGTCACGTACACAGAAAAGGGGGGCACGGTGGCGTAGTGGTTAGCACATTCGCCTCACACCGCCAGGGTCCGGGTTCGATTCCCGTCTCGGCCTTGTGTGTGTGGAGTTTGCATGTTCTCCCCGTGCCTCAAGGAGGTTTTTCTCCGGGTTCTCCGGTTTCCTCCCCCGGTCCAAAAACATGCACGTTAGGTTGATTGGCACATTGGAAAATTGTCCCTAGTGTATGAATGTGTGTGTGAATGTGTGTGTGTGCCCTGCGATGGGTTGGTATTCCATCCAGGGTGTATCCTGCCTTAATGCCCATAGACGTCTGAGATAGGCACAGACTCCCCGTGACCCGAGGGAAGATCGGATAAAGCGCTAGAAGATGAATGAATGAATGAACATACACAGAAAATAGAATAAAATCAAATAAAAACATGCTTAATAATAAAAAATGTCAATAGTGTATAAAGTGACCAGTGTGGAGTGAAATTTGACACTTTAATAATATATAATAAGCAGATACGATAATTGGTGCAATGAGTGCTTCCAATATGATCTATGGTACGTGTCAAATATGCATCAACAGGCATTGGAGGGATACGGATATTAAATTTGGCTGTGTTTAGAGCTGGAAGCAGTTGGATGCAATTTCGCGACAATCGTCAACAAGGGGTTAAAAGTAACAAATAAGGTCCTGTACCTAAGATGTTGTAGATCACTTTTATGACCGACACACACAAGAGTTTAAAAGGTGTATCAACATAAAATAAGGGGATGCTGGTTTAAAGCATGCATTAACAATGAACTACACTTCCCACAACGCAACGCAGGCAGAGACAAGAACCCAAATCAGTCCAATGACCAGATACTGGCAAAACAAGAGTCCAGAGTCAAAATCAGATATCATGCAGAATAGGGATCCAAGACAAGACCAAAGGAACATGAACCCAGGCTCAGGGGAACAGAAACCAGAGTCAGGGGAACAGGAACCAGGGTATAGGGAACAGGAACCAGGGTTCTGGGGAACGGGAACCAGGGTACGGGGAACAGGAAACAGGGCCAGGAGAACAGGAACCCAGGCAGGGGAACTGAAACCAGAGTCAGGCAAACAGGAACCAGGGTATAGGGAACAGGAACCAGGGTTCTGGGGAACAGGAACCAGGGCCAGGGGAACAGGAACCCAGGCAGGGGAACAGGAACCAGGGACAGAGGAACAGGAACCAGGGCCAGAGGAACAGGAACCCAGGCAGGGAAACAGGACCCAGGTCCGAGGAACAGGAACCAGGGTTCTGGGAACAGGAACCAGGGCAGGGGAACAGGAACCGGGAAGGGAACAGGAACCAGGTAGAGGAACAGGAACCGGGACGGGGGCAAGAGTAAAGTCAGGGGCAAGAAAAGGATATCTGGCACTGAGTAAATGTCTTTGATGTTTTTAAATACCGAGCCGATGCGGGAAAAACGGTAAGATGGCCGCTGACCCGAAAGTGCCTGAAAGTCAGTTTGGCGTTCCCGGGAGATCCTGTTACTAACGCGCTAATACTGTGGTGTAAAACCATTACACCAGTAACGCTGTATAAGACACCACACAGTGAGGAGCATCGAAATAAAACCTGTTATTTCCTATACCATATAAAGAAACATTTAATTGGTTTGTAGAAAAACGCAAAATGTTCCACATCCAGACGTGATCTCGAGCCTCTCCAGGCTAATAAAACACAAACACACAAACACACGATGTGCATTTCGGGGATAATCCACTGCTGCAATCCTCTCGGTGGTACGTCACAGGCATCCATCATGCAGCATTGATGAACAGATCAATAGTGACAGTAGAAATACTCTCCTCTGCTCTGACCCACAGAGATCCAGACATATCCACACTAACACTCCCACACACACACACACACACACACACCAACAGCTTTCACATCATGCTGATATTAGTAAATAATCTGTGATGGTTTTTGCTGAGTTACTGTTTGTATTCATCAATTCTTCAAACATATGATTATATTTTTATTTGTCCAGTTAATTAATTAATTAATTATTGATTCATT
>JACRUU010000015.1:14125223-14132723 GCA_030449085.1 Kryptopterus vitreolus
TTTGCTCATAACTGTGCAATTTCATTCTCTGCACTGCAATTCTCAACTTAAAGATAAGCGCCTCGGAGCTAAAAACCAACCAAACAAACAATGCAATCAGCTGAGAGAGAGGGCGGAAAAAAAAAAAAAAAAAGGAAAAAAAAAAAAGGATCCGCTCGGTGCGATCGTATAGAGAGATAAAATAAGGTGAGAGAAATTAGAATGCATTTCACAATCCGGGTGGATGAGGCGAAGGAAAACGGAGAGCGAGAGGAAGGATGAGAGGGGGAGAGGGACGTTTCTCCATGCGGCACAGCCCTGATAGCAATCAGCAATTTCTGCACACAATCCACTCCTCATTTGTTAGCGGCGTGACCGATGCGGCGCTCGCATGTCGAGGAATTTAACATTGGCGCGCGGGAAGAGAGATCGGCCTGCTCCAACGCCGCTGCGGCGGCCATTTTGATTTCTGCAGCGCTGCATCTGAAGGTTATTACAGTTTGCTGCCATTTATAGGCGTTTAAGTGCTGATTAATTCAGGATTTTGATTGGTCAGGAGAGATAGGGATAGATTTTTCCATAACAGCGGTGATGTGGGGGGGGGGGGGTATATTTTCCAACATGCTGTTAGAGGAAAAGGAACTCACTGGAACAGGAAGTAAAAAAAAAAAAACGCTACAATGGCAGCCATTTTGATTTAGTGCTTGGACATTTTCGATATAAATAAATAAATAAATAAAACCGATGCATTAATTGTGTTCGATTTGTGACCACCAGTGAAACAAACCAAAAATTATAAATAAATATATATATATATATATATATATATATATATATATATATATATATAAATCTATTCCGGCTGATTCGGACGTCAGAGAATCAAAGTCGCATGATTAATCAGTGTTATTCCATTTTTTGGGTTTTTTTTTTTTCCCTCCTCTTCTCTCTCCGAGGACGTAACATTTCAAACGAGGCGCAGCCGACGAAGCCCGGAAAAATAAATATTGAACATGGGCTCTGGCACTAAACGCCTGTCTTATCTGGTTCAAGTAGAAAATGATGTGCCGAGCCCGGCTGCCCTCGCCTGGCACGTCTCCATAGCGACGGCGCGCCGCTGAAAAATGGCACCCAGACATGGATGCCCCTTCATTAGACATCAACGAAGAGGCTGACAGCAGAGATAATGGCCAATAACACGCTCTTATGTTGGGAGTAACTAAAAGACTCCAGGGATTCGGAAGCAGCACAGAACACACACATACATTATATGTGTATATACACACACACACACACACACACACACACATACATATACATATATACAATTAAATTACATGTTTTTTTTTTTTCGCTGTAACTGTAAGGGATTACTGTCACTATTATTTTGTAATTAAATAAAAAGTGAATATTTATTTCTATTTACATAGAAATTAAAAAATATATATATATATTGCAAAAATATTTCTGTAAAATATCATTCTTCATGGCTAATAAAGATACATTTGCTTTAAGGGCATTCATTTTAACAAGCGATACGAACGTGCGATTATGTTGCGAGTAATCACGGGTTCACTTGTGATTAACCACGATTAAATATTTCACCGGCCGCTGTGAATATATATATATATATATATATATATATACATTCTTTTGTGTATGAAATGAAAAGAGCAACCATGAAAATATTATTATTATTTATTATTTATTTATTATTATTTATTATTATTATTATTATTATTATTTGGTGGAATTTATTATTACACGGTGGAAATTTAACAGCAAATGACTACACTGTAAGAGGCACGGTGGCTTAGTGGTTCGCCTCACACCGCCAGGGTCCGGGTTCGATTCCCGTCTCGGTCATGTGTGTGTGGAGTTTGCATGTTCTCCCCGTGTCTCAGGGTGTTTTTCTCCGGGTTCTCCGGTTTCCTCCCCCGGTCCAAAAACATGCACGGTAGGTTGATTGGCACCTTGTAAAATTGTCCCTAGTGTATGAATGTGTGTGTGTGTGTGTGATGGGTTGGCATTCCATCCAGGGTGTATCCTGCCTTAATGCCCATAGACGCCTGAGATAGGCACAGACTCCCCGTGACCCGAGGGAAGATCGGATAAAGCGCTAGAAGATGAATGAATGAATGAATGACTACACTGTAATGTGTATAGGTAAAAACACTATCCAATTATTTTTACTAGAAAGTGAGCAATGGGGACATAATAAGTACCGTCGTTGTATTTTATTCCCGTTATTCCTGGCGATTTTCCTTCTCATTTTAAGCACATTATCTGTCTATCTGTCTGTAGCTCCTCTTTCGTTGTTAATATTGCTTGGCGTTATCCCAGCGGAACAGGAAATGGCTCTTTCCTAGAGATTCACTCGATATAAACACGCATTCACGCACATGCCCAGTACGATCATTGTGTATCCACATCACATGACTCGTTTCCTGTTAAACCGCTCATTAGGACGCACCTTCGCTCGTGTCTGTCGTCAGTCTCAATCCAAGCCTTGATGTGTGTGTGTGTGTACGTTTTTGTTTTTGTTTTTTTCCACTATTAAACAGTGACTTTCGCGCGTCACGTGACACTGTAAATCGATCGCTTTTTAATTGACAGATCAACCTGCCCTGAGACGCTCAGTGTACATGTCACACATCCAATACAAGACGAACCAACAGGACTTATTCGGGGCAGAGGATGACACGAGTCTTCCTCGGGGGACGTATACGTTACAGATCGGCATCAATAGACTTATAGTGCACAAGCGGAGCTCATCAAACACACACACACACACACACACACACACACACACACACACACAAGTCGCATTTACAAAAGCAGCCACGGATCACGCCGAGGGGGAGATCGATTACTGGTGAGACCCATCTGTCGTCTGGAAATCCAACTATCCGTCCATCCACTCAAGCATGCAAACTATCCATCCATGCGTCCGTCTGTCCACCAACGAGAGGCGCGGCATTAAGAATTAAAAGCCCGCCGCAGTCTAGGGGTTAATATGCAAAAGCGACCAATGAAGTCACGGCTCGAGTCCTACAGGTGACCGGGCTCTGAAAACACAGACGATTTGATGTTGGGTATTCTCATTTTATTCTTTAAATGGAGCTTCATGGAGGCAAAAGAATGTGTGGAAATTTTGTGCTCATTTCAGGGACAATAATAATAATAATAATAATAATAATAATAATAATAATAATAATAATAATAATAATAATAATAATAATAATAATAATAATAATAATATAGCTGCGAGCAGCGATGACGGGCCCAAGACATTCCAACCAGACTGCCCAATAAAAATTATAATTTTTGCATGTTAAAAACCCCAAAAGTGCCAGAAGGGCTGAAATTAATTAATTAATAATAAATAAATAAACCAACAAAAGGGTCCTGCGCAGTGCCCTAAATAATAAAGTAATCAAGCGAGCAAACATTTGGTCTGGCCTTTACACAATGTTTATTTTATTATTCTTTATTTTTATTCTTTTATTCTTTTATGTCAGTTTATAAGGCGTTTTTTTTTCACCATGGCGACCTCACGACGGTACTCTCTACACCATTTTGTGTAAAGGAAGTGTTTCAGAGTTCAGGGATCGATCCTGGGCTTCGGGTTTCTGTCTGTGGGAGTTTCAGGTTCCTACACTGACTACACTAAAGACTCCCTGTGGATAGACAAATAAATGACTGGATTTTTTTCCCTTTTTTAAAATGTTTTTTTTACAAATTCAAATGAATTTGCAATTGTTAAGTTAGTTAGTAAGCTCTTAATAAACTGTGTGAATTACCTCATCATTACCTCAAAGGCACTTCATTTCCAGTTCGTTACTACATTATGATATTAGTAGGGCTGTCAATGATCTAAAATATTTAATCACGATTAATCGCACAATTGCCTCAAGTTAACCTCAAGTGACTAATCACACTTTCTAAATGTTCCATAAATGAATACTTTTCAAGTTTCTAATAGCTATTTATAATTATATACATTTCTGTCAAAATCTCTCCCTTTAATAAAATTATTGATTATTTAATATTCATTTTACTTTGTAAATGATTCTTTTAATATGAATTTCATGTTCATTTCAAATGTTACTTTGTTTAGTGATTGTTTTAAGTGTAAAATATGGGACGTGGCTCCTTTAAGAATTCTGTTCCGGGTTGCTTTTCCATATAAACTGGTGAAGGAGCAGGTCACTCACATAGTAATGCACGCTGCATTAATCACACATTAATAACATTAGTTGCGTTAATGCGTTAATAATGCGATAACTTTGACAGACCTGGAAATTAGTCAAATTTCTATAGTGCAATGGTCATTTTGCAATAATCTACATTTGGCATGTGATTGGCTGAAAGTTATGACATCACAATCTGAACTGTGAACTGATTGGTCAAATCAAGGAAACAATTTAAAAGGGAAAATTCCAGTGTGTGTGTGTGTGTGTGTGTGTGTGTGTGTGTGTGTGTGTTTTGTCTGTGTGAAAGACAGCAGTTTATCCCGGGCCTGACAGATATTGCCTTGATATCTCATAATGTGTGTCCAGCGACTCTCCCGAGAAATAAACTAATTGCATTTTGACCTGAGAGATAACACATGTTAAGATTAATCAAAATGTTAAACTAATTTAGCGAAGGATTTTCACTGTTTGTAATGAATCACGGATATCAGCGTCGGGACGTCGCTCTTAAAAGTCGATACCAGCGGACGAGTGTGAGGGGAAGCGGCGAACAATTAGCCGTCGGCCGGGAAAGGTCATTCCGTATTAAACCTGCGTGTGACAGGCCTACGCAAGCCCATTTTGCGTTTCCAATTTCTTTGTCGGAACCAATTTCCCCGTCAGGGGACGTGTCAAAATATCGTCATGTCATAACGGCGAATGGAAGCGATCGTCATTTGCGTCCTGCGCGGAGACGCCGCAGTCCGAGGGCTTCAATTAGGCGGCGAAGTCACCTTTGTGGACGTTATTTCGTTCGTTTCGCAGGATTCCGGGAAAAGAAAAGAAAAGTGCGCCACAGCCTATCGCAGTTCGAACAGATTATCCGCATTATTTCTAACGTTTCGTAATTACAGAGGTGCCTTTTTTTTTTTTAAACACCTTTTGTGACATTACGTTTCAGATGTCTGACCTGGCAGCAAAAAAATGCAAGAGTAGCACTTTCTTACTACTCCTGTATTTATAAGACATTATAAATGCTATTTGGATGCACTAATCATAGAAACCTTCATGTACTTACAGTATTATAGTGCATTATAAATGTAGCGTTTTACCGAGCATAAGTAACACTTACGCAGCAAACAAAGCTTATATTTCATTATATGCATGTCAGATCCTCTTATAAGTTTCATAATGCAATACAATGTTGTCATAGGAAGTTTATCTATCTTGAACTGCAACAAATTATTTAATACTATAATATACCCGTATATTTACACTTTATATTGATGCATAAGTCATTATAGCAGCTGTTTATAACAACAATTTAGAATGAATTGCCTATAATGTATAATGCATTATTATTATGCATTATAAGTATGTAACACTTTATAACGCATCGTTTTATTAATGTATACGAGTGCAATGGTGCATTTATATGCAAGCAGATTATATGACATTAAATCTTAGGCTAACTACTCCATTATTATAACTGTTTATAGCCATGCATTATAATAAAGACGTCAGTAACACGAGGTATAATGTATTAATATACAGAATAATGTTATATGCTTTTATTCTTTTCCGTTCAGTTGAACTCTCCTGCAGTGTTCATTATTTTATATATAATATAATGTATACCTGACACATGCATGCAGGAGCGTTGATACACAAAGTTACAATGCATTATAGCATCCAAATACTTAAAACTTCACTACACGCATGCCTTTATAAGATGTTTTTATGTATAGAGCATTGCAACATTACAAGCCACAAGTACAGGCTTTTGGTGAAGGGACAAGTTATAAAAAAAATAATAAATATGACACGTTATTAAATGACTACGATACGTTATAATACCATGCCTTATGTGGTGTCCTGAATGCTCACTGCATTAAACTGTGTTGTGTTATGTGGGGTATCATAAGGGTGTAAATAATATCACATGCACATTTTGTTAAGCATTAGAAGGCATTATGGATGTTCTATAACATGGACGTAAGGCATTTATAATTCATTACGAATGTTGGATCATAGAAAGTGCTGGGTTACAGACTGGGTTTCTTGTCGTTAAAGACTTTGAAATTTGAAACAATGAATGCACAAGTCACACACACACACACACACACAGCACAACACACCACACACACACACACGCACAGACATACTACACACATGCTCACACACACACACACACACACACACACACAGATACACTCCACTAATTACACACCACACACACACACACACACACTAGCACACATACACAGATATACTAACTCACTAATGCGCACACATAAACACACACACACACACACACACACACACACACACACACACACACACACACACACACATACACAGATATACTAACTCACTAATACACCACACACACACACACACTCACTAATGCCCACACAACACACACCCACACAACACACACACACACACACACACACACACACACACTAGCACACATACACAGATATACTAACTAACTCACTAATGCGCACACATCACACACAACACACACACACACACACACACACACACACACACACACACACACACACACACACACTAGCACACATACACAGATATACTAACTCACTAATGCACACACACACACACACACACACACACACTAGCACACATACACACACACACACATACACAGATACTACTAACTCACTAATGCGCACACACACACACACACACACACACACACACACACACACACACACACACACACACACACACACACACACTAGCACACATACACAGATATACTAACTCACTAATGCGCACACATATAACACACACACACACACACACACACACACACACACACACACACTAGCACACTACACAGATATATACTAATGCGCGCACACTCACACACATACACACACAGACACACACACACACTAGCACACATACACAGATATACTAACTCACTAATGCGCACACACACACACACACACACACACACACACACACACACACACACACTAGCACACATACAACACACACACACACACACACACACACACACACACACACACACACACACACACACTAGCACACATACACAGATATACTAACTCACTAATGCGCACACATAAACACACACACACACACACACAGACACACACACACACTAGCACACATACACAGATATACTAACTCACTAATGCGCACACACACACACACACACACACACACACACACACACACACACACACACACACTACACACATACCACAGATATACTAACTCACTACATGCGCACACATAAACACACCACCACACACACAGACACACACACACACACACACATACACAGATA
>JACRUU010000015.1:14137723-14142723 GCA_030449085.1 Kryptopterus vitreolus
TCACAGACTGGGAGTCCACTAATGACTAATGAGGTTCGCCTAGCAGGCGATTATGGAGCTACGGAAATCACAAAGCGCCGCTTTAATGGTATTCCGAGCTTACGGAATTCCGAGTGCACACATCTGTATTTATGAGGGTAAAAAAAAAAACGACAGCGCGTGACGCGAGTGTAAAGGCTCTGGAAACCGGATGGGACCGGATCCTGCAGGTTTGGTCAAAGGTTTTCATCGAACTTAATTACATCTGAAGCGCAATTTACATAACAGCCACTTCAGAGAGCAGAGACAGGAGAGGCGAGCGCTCGGCGGCCATGGTCGCTCCGAGAGCGTGCCGAGCTGTAACGAGCGCTGAGGGATAGAACGCGTAGAAGGAAAACGCTTATCTGCCGGAAACATCTGGTCGTCTCGCAGCGTTCGCCTTGACATTATCTGACCTTCCGCTGACAAACATGAACGTTCCCGTTCCCAGGCTTTCACACGGACGGAGGAAAGCGGAGAGGGTGGCAGTCATGACTTTCATATTCAACTCATATCATACTGAGCAGGAAACACTACAGGTACACACACACACACACACACACACACACACACACACACGCACACACACACACACACACCACACACACACACACACACACACACATAGTCATGACACATGGACAATCCCTGTAGTTGTTGTTCACTGAATTTTTTTTTTTATTGTTTTTCACAAAACGTAAATAATATGAATTTTTTTTATTCACATACAAAAGACTCATATCAATATTAAAGTAAAAGTCTTTATATTTTTTTTTATCTTTTTTTCAGTTTTATTTATATATTTATTTATATTATTATTATTATTTTATTTTATTTTAATTTTTTTTTTATTTTTTTTATTGTTTCTTTTTTATTTTATTTACATGTTTGTCAGACACCTCCCCCCTCCCCCTCCACAATGTTTATCAACATGAATAGTAATTTTGTTGTTGTCACTGTTGTTGTTTATTTGTTGTCGTTTTATTTCAAAAACAAAACACACAGCAGGTCAATAAAATGCAAATAAAAAAAGGTTTCATTTCTTTTTTTTTTGTGCCTTGATAAGTTTTTACTTTGTTGTAAATCCTGACCAACCTTCCCGTAAAATAAAAAAATAAACATTTTTTTTTATATATTTTTAAGAATACATTAATAAATAAACAAAGAAACCAACAAATAAATAAATAAAATGAGATTTAATTTAATATTGATATACTTTGCGTTTGAAAAATTATATCAGTTGGTTCTGATTGGGTTCAAATCAAAATGCAAATTCTTTTGATCTTTTCTGATCTATTTTATAACAATATTTGTTTTTTATTTGTGATTTTTTAACAACAGATATATTTATAAATAAATACAAATCCTTACGATCGATTATTTTTAGCGTTAAATACTTTATTACCGTCGCGAGCCTCTGTTAGAACACAAACGTAAGCTGACATGGCCGACTCTGCTTAGCTATGCCCGTTCACATTTCACTGATGTGAAGAGACAAGAGGCTTTTCCTCTCCCTCCCTCCCTCCCTCCCTCCCTCCATCTCTCCCTCCCTCTCTTTCTCTACCTCACACACATTAAAGTGCACTTTTTCTCCCACTGCCTTCCTCTAATACAAATCCTCCTGTTTGTACTCAACACAGAGTGTACATCGCTCAATCTGTCCCACGGCGAAAGAGAGAGAGAAAGAGTGAGGGATAGAAAGAGAAAGAGAGAGAGAGAGAGAGAGAGAGCCTTGTGGTTTGTACCATTTCCAAATTACATAACTGTCTTAAGTGGTGCACACAAGGCAAATTGAATTGAAGCCCAGGAGACACGGAACACGGTGCGAGTGTAAACCGGAGCTCGCCGGGTTCCCATAAAGCGGGAAAACTTTTACACTTTAACATTAACAAAAACGTCAAACCTTATTTATTTACCTAAACAAACAAACAAACAAAGACGGGAAGCAAACAAAACGTGGCCCACGCTAAAATTCCATCGCTAATAAACTAAAAGCAGCGCAAAAGCGTTCTACTATCCTTCATTTTACGTCTTTCCTTTTTTTTTACGAAAAGTTTTACGTATTTCTTTCTCTTCTTCCCTCCCTCCTTTATTGCCACGTTCCCCTTTTGTATTTCTCCTTCGTTCTTCCTCCTTCGTCAATCCTTTTTCTTTGCTTAATTCTTTAATCCCTTCCTTCCGTTTCTTCCTCATCTCTTTTCCCTCCTTTTCAGTTTCTCCCTCATTTCATCATTCTTTCATCCTTTTCTTTACCTTCCTTAGTGTTTCCCCCCCCCCCTACATTTTTCTTGCTTCCATCCTTCCTTCATTTTATGTCTCTTTCCCTGTCTTCCTGCATTTTTGTCCATGTCTTCCTTTCTGTTTCTCCCTCTTCATCTTTCCTCCTTTTCTTTACATGCCTTCCTACCGTCCTTAGTGTTTCCTCCCCCTTTTCATACCTTACCCACCCCTCCATTCTTCCTTCCTCCCTTCCTTTTATTTTTCTTTCCCTGTCTTCCTGCATTTTTGTTCATGTCTTCCTTTCCGCTTCTCACTCTTTTCATCTTTCTTCATCTTTCCTCCTTTCTTTACATTCCTTCATACCTTCCTTAGTGTTTCCTCCCCCTTTTCATACCTTACCCACCCCTCCATTCTTCCTTCCTTCCTTCCTTCATTTTTCTTTCCCTTTCTCACTTCTCCTTTCTGTTTTTCCCTCTGTCGTCCTTCTTTATCCTTAACTTTTCCCCCCCGACTTCCTCCTTTCCCGACTTTTTTATTGCCACAAATCCCTTCCATTCTTTTGTACTTTTCCGTCTTTCTTCCTTCATCATTCCTTTCGTTCCCCCTTCTTTCTTTTCCTAATTCTTTAATCCTTCGTGCTTCCCCCGACTCTTCCCTCCATTTCTTTCTGATCTCTTTTCCCTCCTTCCTGCTTGTTCCTCATTCCATTCTTCAACTTTGCTTTCTTCCCTCCTTTCTTTACATTCCTTCTTACCTTCCTTAGTATTTCTTCCCCTTTTTAATCGCTATTTCCCCCCTCCACTCTTCTTGCTTCTGCCCTTCCTTCCTTCCTTCCTTCCTTCCTTCCTTCTTTCCCTTTCTTCCTGCATTCTTGTTCATGTCTTCCTTTCTGTTTCTCCCTTTATCTTTGTTTTCTTTCCTCATTTCTTTACTTTACATTCCTTCCTACCTTCCTTCCTACCTTCCTTCCCCTTTCCCCACCTTCTCCCTCCTCCATTCTTCTTGCTTCCGCCCATTCTTTCCTTCCCTTTCCTCCTGCATTCTTGTTCTTCATGTCTTCCTTTCTGTTTCTCCCTTTCCCTTTCCTTCCGTCTTCCTCCCAAAACCTTCTGCTTCTCCTCCATTCTTCCCGTCTTCCATTCCTTCCTTCCTGCGTCATTCTTTCTTCACCCTTCTTTCCTCTCTTCCGCTACACAAATCTTCCACGCCTCATTTACCCGGAGATATATTTTTTTATCCATTTATTGTTACATTTACTGTGACGCTTTACAGAACGATGTATTTCCCGTTACGTTCTCGCGTGTAAATAGTCATTCAATCAAAACAGAAAAATGGCACTTTGCCAACAGCGATGTCAGAAAATAGACGCTTTAATACATCCGTTTTAAACTTAGTGCCGCTTTAATTGAAAATAAAGTGACGACGCCTTCTGACCAATCAGCTCCCAGAATTCAACAGCGCTGTCACATAAACCAAATTACACCAAGTGAGAGGAAAGACAGGCCTGCAGGAAAATACATTTTAATTTATAGCGCACACACACACACACACACACACCACACACACACACACACACACACACACACACACACACACACACACACACACACACACACACACACACACACACACACACACACAGCCAGGTTGTATGCTAGAGAAAATAAAAGTGCTGACTGAAGGGGTTACACTGATATTTTCAGCCAAACATGCGAGCCTGCTGTAAATACACCACTGTGCAAGTGTGATGGCTGCTTCACGTTCAAGAGCTGAGGATATCTCACACTGTCAGCACACCTACACACCCACACACACACACACACACAATAAAACACACACACACACACACACACACACACACACACACACACACACACACACAGCACAAATGCTGCTGTTAAATGTACAGTACGGTATAGAAGCTTATACCTCTTTAACACCTCGCTCATATCTCAGGAAATACAGCCTCAGCCCCACTGAAAGGTTTCCCTAAAACTGCATGACTTGGCAACCCATTTATTATTTATTTATTTATTTTGTACAGTATTTGACGGGAGAATGAATTGCACGAGGTAAACGTACAGACAATCTTGTGCCCAGACTCTCCTGCAGCTGAACACGCACAATGCACCGAGGCCTGATTACAGTAATTGGCTGAGCATTTGTGTGACGTCCCGGTCCCGGAAAAAAAAAAAAGACAGTAGAAGGAGGAGTGGAAGAGGAGGAGGAGGAGTGGAGCACCACCTCGCTTTTCAAAGCGTCAAACGTGGCCTACAATTAGACTCTTCTGGGCAGGTGCAGCCTACTGATTACGGCCATAATTGGGATTAATTTCCTCTCGGCTGTGTGTGTGTGTCTGTGTGTGTGTCCTGAATAAAAAAATACACACACACATATATATATATATATATATATTATATATATATAGGCACAAAAAAAGGAGGAAGGGGTGATGAAATCATTAATAAAAGACCCACCAAACAAAGGCGTACGGTGTGAGCCGGGTCTGAAAAGCACCTGCAGAAAATGACCAGGATGTCTGAGGAAACGGAGATACGAGGAGCATCCGGTATTCGATTTGTTTAATAGCACATCCGGAGATGTTCGGCTCCATGAAGATATGCTTTACATGGTGGACGGTTATTACGGCGGCGATTGACGACTAAATATGGGATTGGACGATGGAGGGAAAAAAAAAAGATCAGGCGTATATATATATATATATATATATATATATATATATATATATATATATATATATA
>JACRUU010000015.1:14147723-14160223 GCA_030449085.1 Kryptopterus vitreolus
ATACGGCTTTGTCGGAAAGAAAGAAAAAATATTCATTAGAAGAGAAAACTTTGCAGGAGTAACGTTGATGTCAATAATTGTGATTTAAAAGGAAAGAAAATGATATGAACGTTTTTGGAATTGGAGAATTGGAAAGGAAAGGGGGAAAAATGAAAAGAAAGAAAGGGAAAGGAAAGGAAAGGTAAAAAACAATTTGAAAGGACAGAAAAGAAAGGAAATGAAGGGCAAAAAAGAACTGGAAAGGAAATGAGAGGCCAAAATGAGGATTAGAAAGGAAAGAAAGGAAAGGATAGAGAAAGGGGAAAAAAGAACTGGAAAGGAAATGAGAGGTAAGTAAAGGAAAGGAAATGAAGAATTGGAAAGGAAAAGAAAGGAAAGGAAAGGAAAAAAGAAAGAACTGGAAAAGAAAGGAAAGGAAAAGGAAGAAAAAAAGAAGAACTGTAAAAGAAAGGAAAGGAAAAAAAGGAAAGGTAAAAAACAATTTGAAAGGACAGAAAAGAAAGGAAATGAAGGGCAAAAAAGAACTGGAAAGGAAATGAGAGGACCAAAATGAGGATTAGAAAGGAAAGAAAGGGACGGAAAGAAAAGGGGGGGGGGAAGAACTGGAAAGGAAATGAGAGAGGTAAGTAAAGGAAAATAAAGGAAAGGAAATGAAAAAAGAAGAATTGGAAATGAAAAGAAAGAAATTGGTGAGAAAAAATAGAAAAAAAAAAACAAAAAAAAAAAAACAAAGGAACAAGGAAAGAAAAGGGAACAAAACCCAAAATGGCTACAAACTGATACACAAAAATAAGAATAAATAAATAAATATATAAATAAGGAAAAAAATATATACAAAAATATATATTAAAAAAGAAATAATAAATTAATAAAAAAAACACATTAAAAAATGTAGTGCAATATTTAAAAAAAAATGTCTGTATTGTATAGTTTTTAGAGGAAGATCTTGTGGGAGAAAAAAAAAAAAATATATATATATATATATATATAAGAACAATAATGCAATAATGAAAGATATTGTTTTGGAGACACACACTGTCTACCATTAATCATTTGATAATTTCATAACCAGGTGAAATAAAGAGTGTGTTGCTGTGTGTGTGTGTGTGTGTGTGTGTGTGTGTAATATGCCCCGAACCTGGAGCGCAGGAGCGGACGCTAATCGGCTCTGGCTGTGAACATGAAAGGGCACAACGGCACCTTTGATGTCTTTCATTTCATAAATAGAGCGTTTGGAGAGATGAAGGCAGACGATGTTTATTAATAGCAGACGCTTTTTTTTTTTTTTCGCCCCCCGAGTGCATAAATGGAAGGTAGCTGTACGGCTAACGGCTTTAAAACACTGATTTATACCTTTTAAAAGCTAGAATTGATGAGTGTGGGACTTTGATTACGCTGATCGAGCGTAGGAGTTTTTCAGCTGGGTGGGAAAAAAGAAGAGGAGGAAGGAAAAAAAAAGAAAGACTTTCCCATATTTGTGTCAGAAGTGTCAGATACGTCCGCAGTCACAAGCAACAAAGTGTGTGGTCTGATGTTCCGTCGCTTCCGGGACCGACGCTTCCCACCTGGGATCATTTTCAGCAGAACATTGATGTGTAGCTGACCTCTATAATACACCATTCCGCTTTATTATCATTCCAACCGCCGTATTCTACATTTATAACATCAAATATGGTTTTATCACAAACAAAGATAAAATATTTTAGAGTAACTTTGATGTCAATAATCGTGATTTAAAGGGAAAGAAAAGGATATGAAATTGGAAAAGAAAGAAAAGGAAAGGCAAGGGGAATTTTTTGGGAAATGACAGAAAAGAAAGGAAATGAAAGACAAAAAAAATTGGAAAGGAAATGAAAGGCCAAAATGAGAATTAGAAAGGAAAGAAAGGAAGGGGAAGGATGGGGGGGGGGCTGGAAAGGAAATTAAAGGTGAGTAAATGTGAGGAAATTAAGAAATATAAAGGAAAATAAGGAAAGGACAGGAAAAAAGAAGAATTGGAAAGGAAAGAAAGGAAGGGGAAGGGGGGGACTGGAAAGGAAGGAAAGGAAAGGAAAAAAGGAGAATTGGAAAGGAAAGAAAGGAAGGGGAAGGGGGGGACTGGAAAGGAAGGAAAGGAAAGGAAAAAAGGAGAATTGGAAAGGAAAGGAAAGGAAAGAAGAAGTGGAACTGGAAAGGAAATTAAAGGTAAGTAAAGGTAAGTAAATTAAGAAATATAAAGGAAAGGAAAGGAAAAGAAAAAAGAAGTAGAATTGGAAAGGAAAGGAAAAGAAAAAAGAAGTAGAATTGGAAAGGAAAGGAAAAGAAAAAAGAAGTAGAATTGGAAAGGAAATGAAAAAAGGAAATGAGATGAAAATGAAAAAAGAAGTAGAATTGGAAAGGAAAGGAAAAAGGAAGTAGAATTGGAAAGGAAAGGATAAAAGAAGAAGTGGAACCCTGGCGCACCTCTAGTGGGCGCTAATCTAATCTAATCACAACGCATTAAAGAAGCTAAGCTAAGCTAATCAGAAAGCCGACACCTACAGTAGACCCCTACAATCAGACACTTCACAGCCACTTGCTTTCCACTACGAATCCGCAGCGTTCTACAACAAATCCCTGTTTATTATTAGCCCCTAAAAAAAGCACTACATTAGCAAAAATCCTCAGCGTAACGCGCTCCTTACTGCTCCTCGAGCCCGAGATGAATAATGTCCTGCCCTCTGCTACTGACTTTGCCTGAAGTAAAATTCTCCTCTGGACCAAAGGGATTTACAGCCTCTGTGCTGCAGCACTGGTTTTATTCTCGGCTCTGAACAGACATTTTGTTACGGTGTGTATGAGAAACTCGACCACGAGCGACCGAGCGATCGATCGGACACCAGTGTTCGCCGCAGCGGCGCAGACGTCTGGACTGGTCGGGAGTCGCGTGGACGTCTGGACTGGTCGGGAGTCGCGTGGACGTCTGAGATCCGTCACTAGTGCGGGTTTAAGTTCCGCCGCTGTGTAGTTATCGTTATAGCAACTGCAGTACAGAGAGAGAGGAGTTACACAGAGATTACAAATGGCGGCTTTTGGACCGAACTATAAGTGACTATAATACAAGAGAAGGAAAGAAAAGAAAAACAAAAAGAAAGGGGAAGAAAAGGACAAAAGAAAAGGGAAGAAAGGAGAAGGTAAGAAAAGAAAAGTAAAGAAAAGTAAAGGGTAGAAAAGAAAACGGAAGGGAAGGGGAACAAAAACAAAACAAAAGAAAAAAGAAAAGGGAAGGGAAGGGAAAAGAAGAAAAGAAAAAGAGAAGAAAAGGGAAAAAAAGGAAAGAAAAAGAAAAGAAAAAAGAAAAATGGAAGGGAAGAAAAGAAAAGAAAGAAAACAAAAGAAAAGAAAAGAAAAAAAAAAGAAAGAAAGGGAAGAAAATGGAAGAAAATGGAAAAGAAAGGAAAGGAAGAAATAAGGAGGGAATGAAAAAAAAAGGAAAAATGAAGGGAAAGGAAAACAAAAGGAAAGGAAAAGAAAAGAAAAGAAAACAGAAAAGAAAGAGATGAAAAGAAAAGAAAACTAAAGGGAAGAAATGAAAAGAAAATGGAAGGGAAGAAAAGAAAAGAAATGAAAAGAAAAGAGAAAGAAAAGTAAAGGGAAGAAAAGAAAAGGAACGAAAAGAAAAGAAAGGGAAAGGAAAAGAAAAGAAAGGGGAATAAAGGAAAAGAAAGGAGAAGAAAGAGGAAGAAAAGAAAGGAGAAGGAGATGGAAAGGGAAGAAAAGAAAAGAAAGGAGAAGAAAAAGGAAGTATAGTAATGTAATGAAAAGGATTTAATGCAGACATTGCAGACTCTGCATATTCCTGTGTTGGTATAAGGGGAATAAAGCACTCATTTCTTTCTTGTGAATTCATAAACACGGTATCATAAAATCCATGTATTTTTCTCAAAATGTATTTTAAAGGACTGACTCTATATTCTAATGAAAAAGGGAACCCTATCTGACCTTTACAGGAGTCCGACTAGCAAATAAAACCCCCTGTAGGAAAGACGTACATACAAATCCACAATAACGTTACGGTCTGACACGACAATGCAACGCAACACATCTATAATAGTGTTAAATCCAGCAGCACTTCAGACCAGAAGGTATCTCGCGGTTTTATACCGAAACCCGTATAAAGGCTCATCGATATAATACCGACTTTGCTTTTCCTGTCATTTAGATTATTGTTTGGCCCGGTTCTGGTAGACAGGCATCACATTTGGCGTGAGGTCATAAACTCCATCTCGTCAGGCAGAGCGGGTCGCGTTACCGGCTCGGGCTTCGGCGGCTCTGAAAGGTATCAGTGTGAAGCTCTAACGCCGCATCTGTCCCGCTGTGAAAACAAACACCGCTTACTCTGTAACATCGCCCCTGCTTAGAGATGACACCGGGGCAATTAACTGATGATGGGCTGGGTCAGTGTGTGTGTCCACAAACAATACACAAACACAACCCATGTGATACGATACATAAACATGCGTACAAAAGCGTACACAAGAACCAGGAAATCAGGATCTGTCTCCACAAAATGGATATATATATATATATATATCTATATATATATATAGATATATATATATATATATATATATATATATATATGTGCGATTAATCACGATTAAATATTTTTATTTACAAAAATATAAAACAATGCATTGTAAATTTTAGCAATGTTATAATGGATTATAAATCGCCATAAACATGTAAGACTTATACTTTCGAAAACACTCTTAATTTTTAATGCCTTCATACCATATTATAATGTCTGTAAAGAATTTTATAGCACCAGTTATAACGCATTATTAATTGCTGTAAACAGGAAGATATGGAATCGTGCCCCTATAGCATGTATGCATTTCATTGACAGCAGTAAGTGAGTTAGGGATGCATTATAACACATAAGGAACATGTTCATAAAAGTCCAAGGAAAGTTCTACACACACACACACACACACACACACACACACGACCTTCGGGGCAAAAAAAAAAAAAAACAATCACGATGCCGTGTGACCCGAATCAATAATCGTTACGAGGCGTAAATGTGATCATTTTGTCCGCGTCGTAATTAAAGAGCGGCTACGGAGATGGTAAGACCTCTGTCACCTGCTTTCACACGGCCTAATGAGGATCAATACGAGTTCTCCCAGGCGCCATATGCTCACCTCTGCCTGTGTCCAGAACCACAATTACTGACCTCAGATCAGGTCTATTCGCCGCAGGGAGGGAAAAAACTCAGATAGCACACTACACAGGTATCTGCGATGAAGCCTGTTGAAGGTCGAAGGTCTAGTGATCGGAAGGTCGGGGGTTCGAGCCCCGAGATCGTCACCCCTTGAACAAGGCCCTTAACCGGCTCCAGGGGCGTTGTATCATTGCTGAGCCAGGCTTCCGAACAAGCTGGGATATGCAAAGAAACAATGTAATGTATATGTGACACATAAAACCTATTCTATTCAATACAATTGCTGCGATGTTTCTATGATGAAAGAAACAGGAGTGCACATGTTCTATCCCTATGCACTCCCAAGTGTCCTCTCAGAAGTGCTTTTCAGATTTTCTACCGTAAGCATGCCAGATCCGTATTCCGAATTTATGTATGGGGGAGGTGATAGCTCGGTTATTAAGGCATTGGGGTATTGACCTGAAGGTTGCAGGTTCAAATCCCAGTACCACCAAGCTGCCACTAGTGGTCCTTTGAGCAAGGCCCTTGAAACCTCAATTGCTCAGTTGTAAGAGGATCTAGATAAGGGCGTCTGCCTAATGCTGCAAATATGTATATATTTTTCATTCATTTTCTATCGCTTTATCCGATCTTCCCTCGGGTCACGGGGAGTCTGTGTCTATCTCATGTGTCTATGGGCATTAAGGCAGGATACACCCTGGATGGAATGCCAGCCCATCGCAGGACACACACACACACACACACACACACATTCATACACTAGGGACAATTTTCCAAGGTGCCAATCAACCTACCGTGCATGTTTTTGGACCGGGAGGAAACCGGAGAACCCGGAGAACCCGGAGAAAAAACCCCTGAGGCACGGGGAGAACATGTACAAACTCCACACACACATGGACCGAGACGGGAATCGAACCCGGATTCCTGGCGGTGTGAGGCGAACGTGCTAACCACTACGCCACCGTGCCCCCAAATATGTATATATGTTACATTTAATTAATTATTTTCAAATCCCATAAACCCATATTCTATTCACAAACAAACAAACAAACAAACAAAAGTGTTTAGACTGGGGAAAGGAAAACACATTTTTTTGTTGTTGTCTAGGACTTGAGCAAACCAGTAGATACAGAATTGTAACTGCAGTTCTGGGTGTTCTTTGTTGTGTTTATCACTTGTTTTGCAAAATGTTTAGACTGTAAACTGGCCAGTATTGCAACGTTTTTGTTTACCCTTGTCCCTTGTGCACAGACAAATCTCCAGGTTCATGTTGACAAACAGCACGCGGTAAACAACTCTGCCACTCGAAGATACACTATTTATTCCCAACCATCTTACAGGACCCATCAGGCCCTGCACTAGTCACGGTGGTAGCATGGATTTGAGTGTGCTACATTCTTGGCATCATATTAGTTTTTCCTTTTTGGTGGTATATATATATATATATATATATATATATATATATATATATATATATATATAAGCTCATCTTACACAAGCTTTTTTATATGCATTATAAACATGTCTAAAGCTTACATAACATGATCGTTCTCTTGTCAACTAATAACGATAATACTGTAAACACAGAGTTTGTTATATAAGAATAAAATAGCAACCACACGTTTGAGTGTAGGTTTGTAAATAACACTTTTGCTGTTTTCAGGTTTTAATAAATAAATAAATAAATAAATGCCGAGGCATTGCGCTCCATTATGTCTTATGTAACAGCTTTTACATTGAGGATGTCATTTCTGAATCAATTCACATTATACAAACATGGCATTTATTTATTTATTTTCACTCTCAGTCCTTATAACCCATCTAAAATAAACAACAACAACAACAACAGTATCCGCATTTTATCGTGGACCTCGGTTCGAGGTTAATAGAATCCAAAGCGCACGCACTGATGCTTCGGAATGGAGGTCCATCGGTATTCCGGATTGGAAAAAACGAGTGAGGACGAAACCTCCAGAGGGTCGTGGGAGATTTAAGGGATCAGAGTAAACAGCCGCGGGTTTTCGTAGCGGAGTTAATCTGAGTTAATGCAGCTCTGCTCGTGTATTAAAAGCATTAAAAGCCTGCCGCAATTCACTGCGTAGGATCTGTTAACCCGGAATACTCTGCTCCATAACGCACCCTGACTTTTCTACACATGGAGCAGGAGGCCAAAACCTGCTCCGGCATGACGACGCCCCTGTGCACATGGCATGGACACCTCCCTGGAGATATACTTTACATGGCTTGGACAGGAAAATCTCGTTGACTAGACCACAGGCCTGCTCACCTCCCAACTCCCTCGAGACGCAATGAATATCCAATAAGGGTGTCAAAAGTATTGAGATTCGCTCCTCAGGTAGAAGTATAGATATTACAGTTTAAAAAGACGTCCGTAGAAGCTGAAGAGCTTTTTTTACTCGAGTAAAAGTGTTAAAGTACGGGTTTCAAAAAGTATAAAAGTAATGTAAGCGGGGGAAAATGCCCCTAAGGACAAAAGCTTAGGCCACACCTTCCAAAACATCTGGTAAAAGTGTGGTAAATACTTGGCTTGACCTCTGCACGAAATGACCAGGACATCGCAGGTTATTATAACAGCATACGTGTCCTAATATGTCTTTCAGTAACCGTATGCGCACAAATACAGAACGCCTCATCCCATAAGACTTTATAACCCATCTATAATGCCTTATAAAATCAAAAGAATTACTTACGAATGGCCTACGAATATACACAGTAAACAACGTTTTGTCATGCTGTATTTGTGCGCACAAGGTTATTGAAAGACATAAGACCTTATAACCCATCTATAATGCCTTATAAAATCAAAAGAATTACTTACGAATGACCTACGAATATTCACAGTAAACAACGTTTTGTCATGCTGTATTTGTGCGCACAAGGTTATTGAAAGACATAAGACCTTATAACACATCTATAATGCCTTATAAAATCAAAAGAATTACTTACGAATGACCTACGAATATACACAGTAAACAACGTTTGTCATGCTGTATTTTTGCGCATAAGGTTATTGAAAGACATAAGACCTTATAACCCATCTATAATGCCTTATAAAATCAAAAGAATTACTTACGCATGACCTACGAATACAGACAGCAAACAATGTTTTGTCATGCTGTATTTGTGCGCACAAGGTTATTGAAAGACATAAGACCTTATAACCCATCTATAATGCCTTATAAAATCAAAAGAATTACTTACGAATGACCTACGAATATACACAGTAAACAACGTTTTGTCATGCTGTATTTGTGCGCATAAGGTTATTGAAAGACATAAGACCTTATAACCCATCTATAATGCCTTATAAAATCAAAAGAATTACTTACGCATGACCTACGAATACAGACAGCAAACAATGTTTTGTCATGCTGTATTTGTGCGCATAAGGTTACTGAAAGACATAAGACCTTATAACCCATCTATAATGCCTTATAAAATCAAAAGAATTACTTACGAATGACCTACGAATATACACAGTAAACAACGTTTTGTCATGCTGTATTTGTGCGCATAAGGTTATTGAAAGACATAAGACCTTATAACCCATCTATAATGCCTTATGAATCAAAATAATTACTTATATAAGCACCAATGCGTCAATGCATTTCACTATTAAGCATGCTCGTATGTATTTGTCCTGATTGTTTCCAGCTTATAAACACCAGCTTAACCAAACCCGTTATGGAAAAGGGTGACATTTGTTTGGGCTACACACACACACACACACACACACACACACACACACACACACACACACACACACACACACACACACACAGGGCCTGCTGATTGCCTATTTGAGCCAATAATTATCAGTTTGCTGTTCATTTGGCAGCTTTCAAGTCAAGCCAGACTGCTGCAATCAGGGAGTCCCCTTCATCCCCCTTATCTTCATCGTCCCTCTCATCCCCCTTGTCCCTCTCATCCGCCTTATCCTCCTCGCCACGCTCGCTCCCCCTCCATCTGCCCTCGTCCCCGTCGTGTCCCTCGAGACAAAAGACCGCCACAGTACACTAGGGGCGGGACAAGAATCACATCTAGTCATAATCAAATGGCACTTGTTCCCTCAGGGGCTGTAAAATAGGAACCTGTGTGTACAGTAGCTGAATTTGTCAGGCGTTCCTCAGGGAAACCGAGCCAATCATGAGCCCTGTGTGTGTGTGTGTGTGTGTGTGTGTGTGTGTGTGTGTGTGTGTGTGGTGTGTTTGTTACTGGGCTTTTTCCAGGTTTTAGGATCTGGGGGTTGGGAAGCAAGCTTCAGGCGGCGATTGGGCGAGTGGGTCGGGAGGCGGGGCTTATTTGTGTCGTCTCAGTTACAGCAGGAAGCAGAGAAAAAAGCGTGATGAGGATAATTGGGATGGAGGGAGCCCTGCGCTGCCTGTCCTGATTACACGAGTGGCAACGCGGCGCCGCTGATCAGCACGCGACTCACGCCGGAGAGAGCCCGGGCAGCCGGCGTGCAACCGCAAAAACTCATCGTAGCGCATCGTTGCAGCTTTAACGTACAGCTAACTTACAAAATCACAACCTCACAAACTCGCAAAATCACATCCCATCATAATCTGGCAAAATCACACCCTCGCATCATAAACTCTCAAAATCACAACCTCAAATAATCACATCCACATAGCATCACAACCACATACAACCACATCCACACCGCATACAACCTCCCACAATCACATCCACACAGCATCACAAGCTCACAATCACATCCATACAGCATCACAACCTCATACAATCACATCCACACAGCATCACAACCACATACAACCACATCCACACCGCATCACAACCTCCCACAATCACATCCACACAGCATCACAACCTCACAATCACATCCAC
This sequence comes from Kryptopterus vitreolus, assembly GCA_030449085.1. NCBI lineage: Eukaryota > Metazoa > Chordata > Actinopteri > Siluriformes > Siluridae > Kryptopterus > Kryptopterus vitreolus. Next base: position 14,157,778 of record JACRUU010000015.1, read on the forward strand.
ACAGCATCACAACCACATACAACCACATCCACACCGCATCACAACCTCCCACAATCACATCCACACAGCATCACAACCTCACAATCACATCCACACAGCATCACAACCTCATACAATCAGATCCACAGAGCATCATAACCTCACAATCACATCCACACAGCATCACAACCTCACAATCACATCCACACAGCATCACAACCTCACAATCACATCCACACAGCATCACAACCTCACAATCACATCCACACAGCATCACAACCTCACACAATCACATCCACACAGCATCACAACCTCACAATCACATCCACACAGCATCACAACCTCATACAATCACATCCACACAGCATCATAACCTCACTCAATCAAATCCACACAGCATCGCAACCTCACAATCACACCCACACAACATCGCATCACAACCTCACAATCACATCCACACAGCATCACAACCTCACAATCACATCCACACACAGCATCACAACCTCACAATCACATCCACACAGCATCACAACCTCACAATCACATCCACACAGCATCACAACCTCACAATCACATCCACACAGCATCACAACCTCACAATCACATCCACACAGCATCACAACCTCACAATCACATCCACACAGCATCACATACAACACACATCAAACACATCCACACAGCATCACAACCTCACAATCACATCCACACAGCATCACAATCCCACAATCACATCCACACAGCATCACAACCACATACAACCACATCCACACCGCAACCTCGCACATCACAACAGCTGCACCACACAATCACATCCACACAGCATCACACACAACCACAAAACATACACAACCACATCACACACAGCACAATCACATCAACACATCCCATACCACAATCACATCCACACAGCATCACAACCTCACAACCATCACATAACCACACAGCATCACAACCTCACAATCACATCCACATACAGCATCATAACCTCATACAATCACATCACAACCTCATAACCTCACTCAATCAAATCCACACAGCATCGCAACCTCACAATCACATCCACACAACATCGCAACCTCACAATCACATCCACACAACATCGCAACCTCACAATCACATCCACACAACATCACAACCTCACAATCACATCCACACAACATCACAACCTCACAATCACATCCACACAACACATCGCAACCTCACAATCACATCCACACAGCATCGCAACCTCACAATCACATCCACACAGCATCACAACCTCATACAATCAGATCCACACAACATCGCAACCTCACAATCACATCCACACAGCATGACAACCTCACAATCACATCCACACAGCATCGCAACCTCACAATCACATCCACACAACATCGCAACCTCACAATCACATCCACACAGCATCATAACCTCACTCAATCAAATCCACACAGCATCGCAACCTCACAATCACATCCACACAACATCGCAACCTCACAATCACATCCACACAGCATCACAACCTCACAATCACATCCACACAACATCGCAACCTCACAATCACATCCACACAGCATCGCAACCTCACAATCACATCCACACAGCATCACAACCTCACAATCACATCCACACAACATCACAACCCTAAGCACATCATAAGCTCACAGATTCACAGCATCACAACCTCACCGCATGAATACATAACCACCGAAAAACCTCACAGCAACACAACCTCACATCACACATCATTTAAATCCATGTTAGTAGAAGATGTTTTAATCCACAGTACTTTTAATCACCGTGATCATCCTACAGACCAGTCTGATACAGCATTTCCACTGGGCAACCAGACACTGTGTATCTGTGTGCTTGTTTTCATGCTGTGACTAATCTCCCAAACACATTCAATATGTTCATACTGAAATCTCCGTGATGCCCTTTGTGTTTCTGGTGCTAAGTTTGGCGCAATATTTCCGTTATTCCCTGTGACAAGTTAGCGGTTGTGCACTCACATCTTTCACAGTGTTTTGTAAATAAATCCACAGGCCAACATTTCTTTATTTTTTAAATTAGGCTTTTGGATTGCGATACACTTTTGAGACAGAAAAGGACTTGCTCAATAGCATTGAATAGCATTAAACAACAACAACAACAACAACAAAAACATAACACTATTACACACAAATCTGCAATGTGAGGTTATGTTTAACGAGACTAATGCAATTAATAGAACAGGAAACCCTCAGGCATGTGTCTGGAAAAGCCTTTATGCCTTTATATTTAGCAGACGCCGTTATCCAGAGCGACTTACAATGGAGCAGCTGAGGGGTTAAAGAACCTTGCTCAAGGGCCCACTAGTGGGATTTGAACCTGCGACCTTCTGGTCCAGAGCCCAATGCTTCAACCACTGAGCTCCCACCTCCAATAAAGGGATGTTCCAGTGTGAAAAAATGGCCTTGTGCACCAAACACAGCTCCATAAAGATCAC
>JACRUU010000015.1:14165223-14172723 GCA_030449085.1 Kryptopterus vitreolus
AGAGAAAGGAGAGAGAGGAGAGCGGGAGGGAGGAGAGGAGGAGAGAGGGACGGAGGGAGGGAGAGAGAGAGGGAGCAAGGCCCTTAATCGCTCAGTTGTAAAGTCGGGGTTGTTTTCGGAAAAATAAAATAAATAAATAAATAAAATGTCAACAAAATTTGGCCAACAAAAACAATAATAATACTTAATAATAATAAAATAATAAAAAAATAAAATAAGAATTAATAATAATAATTTAAAAAAGATCAAAAGACCCATTTGAACACACACAAGCAGACAAGGCGGCGTGTCTTGGACGTAAGCTACATTGATATTATGTATAAAATCGCGATAAGTGCGATGTAGCGAATCAGAAATGCGTGCGCACACACACACACACACACACACACACACACACACACACACACACACACACACACCACACACACACACACACACACACACACCAGCGACCTTGTGTTTTTTATTCTCCAGAAGAGAAGGGATCAAAAAAATCCGCTTCTGTCCCCTTGAACCTGTTCATCATCTCTGTGTAACAAGTGTCCGGGTGAAGACTTTAAAATTGCATCGCTTCATTTTCTTCTGATTTCACCTCCGGATCCAGCACACACACACACACACACACACACACACACACACACACACACACACACACACACTCAGATCACACTCAGCTGTGAGGAACAGATTGTGTTTATACCCAAGTGCCCCCTTGTCATAATTCCATCAGAGAGAAGTAAAGCGGTTAAATCCACTCACTCATGCAGTTAAAGCTGTCCTTTTTCATTTTTTTTCCTCCCTCCCTTTCCCCTTCCGTTAAAGCCCATTTAATTATCCGCTTAATCCAGGTACGCATGCTGAGCACCCATTAGCAAAGAACGCTAAATGAAACACCGCAAAAAAACACACACACACAGCAGCACAAGAAGATGTTTCACTTCTCCAAACCACACGGCAAAGGAGAGAAAGGAAAGGGCAGTACCTTTGCTCTTGGCTACAGACATTCGGCACAGAATGTGGAAAGAAGAGAGCAGGAAAATCCGGCATTAAAAAAAAAAAAAAAAAAAAAAAAAAAAAAAAAGTTAGTGCTTAACAACACACATCCAATGCACTAACCAGTATAAAAGTGTTCAGCAGAGGAAAAGGTCAGCAGAGGAAAAGGTAAAGCGTACCTTGTTCGGCCATCATCATGTGTGCCAAGCCTTTGCGGAAGACAAACATGGAGGAAAAAAAAGAGAGGAAAAAGAGAGAGAGAGAGATCTCAATACACACTCTTTATGATGTATCATAAGGATGATACATTGCTTCACAAAGCAAACACGGTTTGTATCTTCGCAATACAAAGCAGAGAGCAAAATAAATAAATAAATAAATCGCCAAAATAAACACATTAGCATTAATAACATGACATAAGCTAAAAACAATCGTTTAGTGCTAATAACGAAATGACTTTAAATCGCGGTATTATATAACAGGTATAATGCTATCTAATACACTGTGTGATCTGCTAGCAAAAGTGTGCTATGAAGCCGTTATTCTCTCTAATTCGGAGTGTATGCTAATAACAGCAGGCATTGTTGAGGGTGAACTAGGAATTAAGCAAAAAGTTATAAATGTTCATAAAGTAGATTGATTCAATAAAATCACTATAAAGTTTGCTATAATGCATTATGAACTTGTGAAAGAAGTTTTCTATCCATCTATCGCCTTCGATTTTTATAACAAGCTAATATGACACACATGCAATAACGGCTATAAAGTAGCTAAGAAACATAACTGTATGTATAATGCCTTGTAAATGCATTATAGCATTTGTATTATGACCTATGCTATATACAAAGGCCATCTGTAAAAGGCAGTGATTTTTATTTTGAAATATAAGCAGGGCATTATAGTGCATTACATCAGTGCCAAAAGCATTTTATTCCCTAATGGGGTTATGAGTAGATATGAATGATGTGTATAATTTCAACATATTCGTCTTATGTATGAACTATAAGCGACTTATAATACCTCGTGAATATCGTATTCATAGCCATGTTATATACTCTAAATTTCATCATCGTCATCATAAACATGCACATAACGTGTCTTATTGCTAGTGTTAGAACATATTTCCTGACATGAACTCACCTGGGATGCTGTTGGCCTCTGTGTGTGGAATCCGAGAGAATCAGCAGGGGGGGGGGACAAAAAAAGAAAGGAAAAGAAAAAAAAAACACAAGAAGAGAGAAAGATTTCCGACATTAGAGAACACTCTGGTTGCCGTTGCATGAGATCCATCATGCAAACCCATGGCACACCTGCCAGCATGCACGAGGCTTTATAACAGCCCTGTGCATGTTCATAAACGATCTTCAATTCGACCCATAACACCAGAAAGATCTATGCGCTTTCCTGGGTTAACACACTTTCCTGTAACCCACATCCTCATCTGAGCCATAAATCCAAACAGGCACTAGGACAGAACCTGCTCCCTTTAGAGAGGGGCCGTGGATTTATGAGATGCTGATGCTTGCGTGGACGTGAAAGTCCACGTGCGTTCAAGCCTGCCATGAGTTCTCCTTCGCTGCAGACACACCTTCAGCCGTTACTTCACGCTATTTACGTAACGGAGTTTCTCTGGTTCCCTCCCAACGAGATCTTAAGGAGCGCTCGGGATCGCGAAATGCTAATTAACTGATTATTAATGGCACGTAGAGAGGACGTTTGTCATAATGATTACACGCTATATTATTATTTAAATCAATATTCATTTCTAAAAGAAAAAATGTTGATTTTACTTATGCATGTTTATTATATTTATAGATATATTTATTATTTCATTTACCACATACTATACTATATATATATATATATATATATATATATATATATATATATATTATATATATATATATATATATATATATCGCATATTGCTAAAATGCATTATAACATTATCCCTTTTTTACGCAATATATAGCAAACACTCTACATCTTAATATACATATTATAATCCTGTATAAATCCTCATGCGCTGTTATAACTACTGGCATAACACTGTCCAAACTACATAATGGCAGATGTCATAACACATTAGCTAGGACATAACTATATACACCCTGTACATGTTCATAATGCCACGGTACATTATATGCATTATAACAGCTGTTCATAAAGTAATTGTAAGCAGTGGCGTTATTCAATAAATCCCTATAAACTTTGCTATAATGCATTATGAAATTATCTATTTATCGCCTTTGCTTTTTTTTTATAACAAACTAACATAACACGCATACACTAATGGTTATAAAGTATACGCGATCTGTTACAGTTTCAAACATGATGCTCTGTGAATGCTTATAAGACTTACACTGCAAGCACAGAATATAGCATTTATATGAATGTGTATAATAAAGTGTAACGTGTTTACCAATTCTGTTTATTTATAGGTATGTGTTATTTGGGAATAACAGTTTATGTCACCTATATGAAGGGTGTTCTCTGAATTTTTCCGAACAAGGTCCAGTCTCTTCTCCTCACGTCTCGCTGTTCTCACATTCCTTCCCGTGACCCAGTTTCCCTGTAAGTCTAGAAAATATATATTTTTTCCTTCCCCACCAAAAATCGATCAGCGTCCCGACAGCTTCACGAGTCAACTTGCACCCGGCACCATTTTCATCTGCCTGCTAATCCCGCTAATAATTCGATTTTAGTCAGGATTAAATCCAAAATCCGAGTTGCGTTGCGTTGGAAAGCCCTCGGCTCGGGACGCAAGGAAAGAACAGACGGCGCGATCGTTTGGCAGCCGAAATTGGTTTGTTATTGCTCGCCTGTAAAAGACTACACACATTTGCAAATAATGTAAGTGTACGGCTGTCACATTTGCCACCGAGCGAGGAACATACGCTACAGCGACAGCAAATAGTTCCGAGGCCATTTTAGCCATCTGCCTGTCGAGGGAAGTGTCAGGTTCCCGTTGCTGTTCCTGCGTTCGGAAAAGCGAATGCATTCTCTCATAACACACGTCGCCTGATCGTTTCTACGCTGACGACTAAGCGTTGCCATATGGAACCAATTCGAAGGCGTATTTTTGTGCGATTTCTTTTTTTAATAATGCGTCATAGGGAATTTATTAGGCTTCGCACACATTGTTATAATCATTCATAAACGGAAGTGCTTCGGTTTGCTTAACATGTATTCATAAGATGGTCAAATGATCATTATAACTGCTACTTATCGTAGCATGCTATAATCATTCTTATAATTCATTATAATGGGTTATAATCGGATATAATGTGTTCACATTCGATTTTAGATTAAAGCGTACACTTACATTACTGTTCATAATGTATAACATAGTATAGGTACAAAATACATAATAGCTTATAACTATTTCTGTACAACTGATCATAAGCAGTTAAAGTTGCATGCATAAACTTTAAACTATATCACAGCGCATGACTTTACAATGTCAAGCTAATTATGGCATTATGGTGACACTTTCTCTTAAAGCCATACCTATGAACAACTATGAAGGCTATGTCATAAAGGGCTATATACCTATTGTTATAATTATTTATATATATTAAAAAAAAAATCTTGACAATTTACAGCATTCTAGCTATACGATGCATTATAAGCAGTGTTCAGGACACATGATTCCAGCATGCCGGACTTTATATCTTCTTATAGTCTTATACAATGATGCTACAGTTCTTTCAGAGTCACTTATAACATGTCCTTTAACAACGTACAATCTTTAATACCTATTTATGATGCATTATAACATTGTTTTGTGAAATGGACACATATGTTTCATCATGACCAAAGTAATCATATATACTTGCTTATAATTAGTTATGTCTAGCTAAAAACTACCTGTTCATAAGAACATACACTATGTCATAAAGCATTATAGCAAGGAATCATGATAAGCACACGGTCTGTTTTACAGTACAGATAAGTATAATATATAAAGGTATATAAAACTAAATCCTTTTATATTGTTATAAGGGAATCTATAACCAATTATGAGCATTCATACAGGACTGTGTTAGGTGTTCTGAAAGATGATCATGACTACAGCTTTATTATACCTGCTGTAAACAATTCACATTATATTATATGAGTAAAGAATAATGTCAGGGTGCGTAACACATTCCTACGTCTGCTTATAACTTTGCACACAGTAATGATACTGCAATTATAAGCATTTATAACACTCTAAGGTTCTGTAGTTACACATTCGCTTTAGAAATAATTTGGAAGGGCCTATAATATTTGGAAGGGTTATAATGCTTGACATTATGCATTAAATTATATTAAACTTTATTATTTTTATGTGTTTTGTCACCTGTTATAACTGTTGTAATAATCCATTACTGAATGAAGCCTTTTGCTACAGTAGGCCTTGTGCGTTGAATGAAGAGCATTTATACTACATGAAAGTACAGTGTTTTCTATATAAGCGATTTATAAGTAGTTATAATGCTTCGGGGCATTTATTAGGTTATAAATTGCTACAAACGTATTGAATCCAGGACATATTCAGGATCTTTATCTAGTGGGCCGCGTCCAGGTATCATAAAGTACTCTACGTATGAACAGCTACGAACGCATCTACCCTATGACGCATTATAGTCGCAGAATGAACTTTGAGCATGCCGCGGTTCGACGCTTGGTAATAAATTGAGGGGATTTATATTTGAATAACAGAAAAGCGAGCGAGTCGTGACGCGATATGATCTCGGGGCCAGAAGGGCAGAGTTTTTTAAAAGCATCCCGGCTCCCCGGTGGATCGGTACAAATTGCGCCGGCTCCCGTAAATTAGGTTATTTATTCTTTTACGATGGTCTGCACTCGTCCGCCGAGGCTTTAGAGGAAGCAGAGCTGCTTTTACTAGCACAGGCTCCTATCAGTGGAGGCTGCCAACCAAACAAGATGGAGAGGAACCACAACAATAAATCAAGGCTTAAAATTCTGTACGCCCCCCCCCCCCCCCACACACACACACACACACCACCACCGCCCAACCCCACACTCCTCCCACCCCTCGACTATAAATTTGGGCGCCCGTATACGAGCGATCCGCCTGCCAGCGCCGGTAGTGGATATAATCTCCGCTGGAGCGCTGCTCTGCATAGATAGCGACAAAAACCCAGACAAAAGACTCTCTCCGCTTTATCCAATAGCGCATGCGGACTCCCACTCCTCCCGACATCGGACACAAAGCTTCCGCGTTGAACAAAAATCGCTTAAACAAAGCATAATCGCTATTCAGCCATTTTGTGTTACAGGCTAGGAAAAAAGGGTTCGCGTCTGCAGCGAGGAGAACTAGCAACATGGCACGGCACACTCCACATTCATCACACACCCAACTCTTTATAGAAAAAGCCTTGTAAGGTCCGAGACCTTTTTGTTTTTGTTTTTTGTTTTTTTTTTTAAGGGAGGGGGGGGGGTTTGTTGTTGTTTTCTTGTTTTCCCAGCATTTAATTCAGTGTTTCAAAATAGACATTTTAATGAAATGCACGAGTTTGTGGGATAGGATCGCTACATTTTAGAACACAAGAATAATTCACAAGTAAAAATCAGTCAAACCTTGCACTGGGGTTGAGGGGGTTGGGGGGGGGGTCATGCACCAGGGTCGAAAGGTGCTTTAGGGAAAACTTCCAAAAAAAAAAAAATACAAAATACAAATTATTATTTGTTTCTAGTCAATGAAAAAACAGCTGTGAACATCTTTTTTTTTTCTTTTCCTCCCCTCGCTGGAAAACGTCCCTCATGGATTCAAGTACAACACAATATCAGTGTGACCTTCATGAAAATGATCTGCTTGAACAGGAAGGAGAAAAAAAGAGGGAGAGATTCGCGCGCTCGTATCGAACCGGCAAAACGCCGGTGCGTGAAGCTGTGAAATGGCCACCAGCCACCTTGAAATCCCCAGAGAATCTAAAATGGCTACAGCAGGAATGCTGATACACAAACACCCCCCTCAACGTTTTCACCGAAGGAAAAAGAAAGAAAGAAAGAAAGAAAAGCTTCGGAACACGATAACTTGCGTACGATTTTTTCGTGCATGCTATAAACTGCACGTAACGAAGAGGAATAATCGAAGAGCTGGAATTCTCTCACATCTAAATAAATAAATAAATAAATGGCAGAAACGTCTTCTATCTTATGAGCGTTGTCAGGAGGATGTTGTTTTCTGCAGAAAGATTGTTGTTAATGCAGGTTAAAATAATAATAATAATAATAATAATAATAATAATACAAATAAAGCTTCGTTTTCCCTCGTCACAGCGGTGGTGTCGGGAATGCCGCCAATGTGGTGAACTTTGGGAAAAGGAATGTACAAACTTAATTCCCAGGTGAAACGAACTTAAAATCAGTCGACACCTAATGATCTTAATGTAGCACCAACGTGTGCCGGATCTACTTTATGGCGTTACCTTCGCTGCAGAATCGTCCGACGTACTCCGTCTTGGTACAATCGCACAGCGGTTCCCCATCCACAAG
>JACRUU010000015.1:14180223-14182723 GCA_030449085.1 Kryptopterus vitreolus
CATAAACAAACAAACAAACAAACAAACAAACAAACAAACACGTGCACACCTTCACAGACTAGATGTACATGACATACCATGTTAGAATGTATTTTAACCCACATTGTGCAAGATCAGTAGAAATATGAACAACATTACGAACTTAATAGTTTTGCGCAATGTACAGTTTCTGTACGCGTTTTCTCGTCTATATCGCGTAACCGTGACGCTATTTTTTTGCCAAAACATGCCTGATATATTTCACACTGGAGGAAATAAAGGTACTTTTCCCAGGAAAACTCGTCTTGACTCATCTTCACCCCTGAATATGTAGAGTATTGGACCTTCAGAAGCAATCTGGGTTGGCAAGAATAAAGTGCTTGTTTACAGTAAAACGCCGCAATATAAAACACACACACACACACACACACACACACACACACACACACACACACACACACACACGGTGTGGTCACACACACACACACACATTTTTTGTGTGTGTGATTTTTGGGATATAAAAGAACTGCACTTACCCAACCATGGATGCTTTATATTGCTGGGATTTCCAAACACAACCTACTGTTTCCAAGTTCCGCAGCCCTGCAAAACAAAGAGCAAGAAGTCATGTCATGTATTATGTGGTTAATTACAGTATTGTACGGTAAATCTTATTTTATACAGTTCTGGCAACCTAAATTTCCAGTTAATTACTGCATAAATATACACAATCTTATTCTTATGGAAGAAGCTGTCCGAACCCTGTAGAAGCACACCAGGTTCTGTCCAGTAGCTAAGCAATGAGAAGCATTAGAAATGATCCTCCCAGTCTGTACTGGTGAGGCACGGGAACTATAGAGTATATAGTGTATATAGTGTACTTGTTTTATTACTACTTCTATATACGTCACATGATCAAAGTCACAATTTGGTCATGTTGGACCACCACTTTGAGCGCTCTGATTTAAAGAATCTATACTTAGACATGAAAAAAACAGATAAATAAATAAATAAATATAGGGGAGGGGGGGGGGTTCCACATTTAATCGATCTCCAGAGGATCCACTGATAAGATGATGTGATTGCTGTGCTGTCCTGTCCTGCTGTCCATGTATCTTCTTGTATCTGCTGTATGTCTTCGCTTCTCATTTCGCTTGTCATTGCTTGTATGGTCTTGTATCTCTCTCTCTCTCTCTCTCTCTCTCTCTCTCTCTCTCTCTCACACACACACACACACACACACACACACACATCCTCAAGGGCCATGTGTTATGAGGTCTTGCTCCAGACACACAAGGCCAACAAAAACAGACTGTCCATTCCGAGTTCCTCACGTTTCCTGTCCATTTCCGCCCACGCTAGCCTACACGCGGGCCATGTGTTGTGGGTCACTTCAGTCACATCACCACGCCAACTACAACAAACAACAACAACAACAACAACAAACCCTCAAAACGTAACCCTTTTTTTTTGTTTTTTCAGGGATTAATCTGTAAAAAAAATCTGCTGATTACATGCACGACTAATACGAATGAATTCATGAATAAACTGAAATCACTCGTTTCATTGCTTATTCTAGTGAATTGAGCATTTGTAATGAAACACACAAACACCGTGCACCTGTAACACACCACCTATGAGGTTCTGTAGGTGATCTGCCATTATAAAGACACAGTGATGTCATAAGAACGTAGGCGAAGGTCGGTATCTTTTTAGTCATGTGATGCAGCCATGTGACCCATTCGACGCAAAGTCCGTCCTGATGTTTGTTGGTCTGAGAGAGCTGTTATGCTGTTAAACATTAGTGTGTGTTATATATATATATATATATATATATATATATATATATATATATATATATATATATATATATATATATATATATATATTCATTCATTCATTCATTCATCTTTCTACCGCTTTATATCCGATCTTCCCTCGGGTCACGGGGAGTCTGTGTCTATCTCAGCTGTCTATGGGCATTAAGGCAGGATACACCCTGGATGGAATGCCAGCCCATTGCAAGGCACAACACACACACACACACACACACACACACACACACACACACACACACACACACACACACACACACACACACACACACACACACACACACACCACACCCACCCACACACACACACACACACACACACTCACAGACTCACACATTCATACACTAGGGACAATTTTCCAAGGTGCCAATCAACCTACTGTGCATGTTTTTGGACCGGGAGGAAACCGGAGAACCCGGAGAAAAACCCCCTGAGGGAAGGGGAGAACATGCAAAGTCCACACACACATGGCCGAGACGAGAATCGAATATATATATGGATTAATATTGAAGAAAGATGGATTAATTTCGACGAAAAGGAAATAACGGAGAAGAAACGCTGGCCTTAATGTAAACAAAAAAACCATTATTATTACACACACACATTTCTAGCAGAGGTTATTATAAAGCCCCAGGTGTTATAAACCCTAATATTTTCCTCTTCAGTTGCGTTTATTACACACTAAA
>JACRUU010000015.1:14190223-14197723 GCA_030449085.1 Kryptopterus vitreolus
TAGAATGACATTTACAGAAGATCTTGAAAAGACTTTTCTTCAGTTTTCTTTGTTTAGTTGGATTATTTTAATCTCTCTGTATTGTTGAAACTGAGATGAAATAACCATTTATTAAAAATGTTACAAAAAAACCACATGCTTTCAAAGGGTGTCCTAATTTTTTCACATGACTGTAAAACATCTGGAAAAACATTAACAATATGACAAGTTGTAAAGTTTTCTTAAACCTAAAGAAATAAAGAAATAAACAATCTCTCTCTCTCTCTCTCTCTCTCTCTCGTCCTTCTCTATAAGCATGTGCTGTGTGCTCTTCATGGTTTTCTTAGAATAGGCGCATTATCAAAGCTTCATTTCCTTAATGTCTAAGTAGCTCATTACCTCCACGGTCACACTGTCATCACGAGTGCATTCCACTAGACATGTCTTTCCACCAGACTGCTCCGTCTCCCATTAAATTTCCTCTAGCCATTCTGCTGAGATTATATCACTCCAGCGTCGCCCGCTCTCGGGCACTATCCGCCTGCACACAGAAAGGACAGAGAGAAAGAGAGAGAGAGAGAGAGAGAGAAAGCGTTAATGTTGATGTTCTTCCTTCACCGCATCAACAATTCTTTAATGTCAGATCTCCTTCTACACCTGATCACTTCCTATATCCTGTTACACACCTTCATAACCATATACATACACAACTGCAGTGTTCTTTACTAAAAAAAACGTCAACAAAACATAGACAATATCTATTTAATATTCTATCTAAATAAATTTGCAGCATGTTGCATCTTGGGCATCAGATTTATAGCAGAACCAGGGCAGAGTAGAAGCACACGTTTAAGTTACATTTTAAACTAATCTCAAATATCTGCAGGGGTATATTTAATCAAAGGATTTTTATACCCAAATCTTATTACATCCTGTTCCTTTATATCATAACCAAACGCTTACTACTGCATTACATCATACCCCACGCCTGCCTATTACATCACACCATACCCTAAAGCCTGCCTATTACATCACATTACATCATACCCAAAGCCTGCCTATTACGTCACATCATACACCCAAACCCTTCCTATTACATTCCATCATATCCATTCTATTACATCCCATTATACCACACTCCCTTCCTATTACATCCCATCATACCCCATACCCTTCCTATTACATCCCATCATACCCCAAACCCTTCCTATTACATCCCATCATACCCCAAACCCATCCTATTACATCCCATCCCATCATACCCCAATACCCTATCCTATTACATCCCATCATACCCCAAACCCTTCCTATTACATCCCATCACCTTAAAGACCCCATACGCCAAACCCTTCCTATTACATCCCATCATACCCCAAACCCATCCTATTACATCCCATCATACCCCATACCCTTCCTATTACATCCCATCATACCCCAAACCCTTCCAATTACATCCCATCATACCCTATACACTTCCTATTACATCCCAGGTACCCCATCCCACTATACAACCCATCCTATTACATCCCATCATACCCCATACACTTCCATAACCCATCCTCCTATTACCATCTTCCAATTACATCCCATCATACCTTCACGCCCTTCCTATTACATCCCATCATACCCCAAACCCATCCTATTACATCCCATCATACCCCATACCCTTCCTATTACATCCCATCATACCCCAAACCCTTCCTATTACATCCCATCATACCCCTTCCCATCCCACATACCCCATACACTTCCTATTACATCCCATCATACCCCATACACTTCCTATTACATCCCATCATACCCCAAACCCTTCCAATTACATCCCATCATACCTTCACGCCCTTCCTATTACATCCCATCATACCCCAAACCCTTCCAATTACATCCCATCATACCTTCACGCCCTTCCTATTACATCCCATCATACCCCATACCATTCCTAGTACATCAAATCTGAACCCTTCCGATTACATCATGCCCCAAACCCTTCTTATTACATCATGACCCAAACCCTTCCCCATTACATCATACCCCAAACCCTTCCTATTACATCATACCCCAAACCCTTCCTATTACATCATATCTGAACCCTTCTTATTACATCATACCCCAAACCCTTCCTATTACATCATATCTGAACCCTTCTTATTACATCATACCCCAAACCCTTCCTATTACATCATATCTGAACCCTTGCTATTACATCATGCCCCCAAACCCTTCCCATTATGTCATACCCCAAACCCTTCCCATTACATCATATATGAACCCTTCCTATTACTTCTTCATTACATCATTACATCATACACCATACAAGTCACATGACTCTCGCTTTTAGTGACACAAGGGCGTATAGTGTGTTTTAACCGGATGCATTTCCATCTGTATCTTTATATGGCTAATATTTACATAATCCTGTGTGTGAGTGTGTGTGTGTGTGTGTGTGTGTGTTCCGCAGCTGCCGAGCTTCTCTGGTTTCTCTTCCCTGTTCTGTCTGTCCTCCTACCTTCACGCTAATTGCAATAATTACAATGGCATCGTTTCGAGCCCTCATTGGCTCGGTCTTGAGCACGGCTATTAATTTCCCGGCTGAAAAGAGCGTATACACGCATGCTCTCACGTTATCGACTTAAAAACATATTAATAACACCCATAATAATAATAATAATCATCATCATCATCAACTCATCGTGAAGCGAGTCACGTACCACATACCTGAGCACACAGGACGTCGGGAGCGGAGTAAAGGTTATAAACACACTCATCCAGCAGTGTCGCTTAACGATTAATGAAACGGGCGAATGTTGCTGCGACGTCCTGGTGCGGCGTACAGTAATTAAACGAGCAGTAACAGGAGTTGTGCGATGTACCATATGCCACAGGGTTCGATACGGGAAGGGGATGATGTATACGGACAAGCAAAAATAAAAACATCTACAGCTTTTAGTTTAACAATGGGCAAAAATACACTATGCAGTATATCATAGCTTGCCATAAGACGTCTTATGAACATCCTATGTCATCATTTTCTGGTATAATAACCTCCAGGGAAGGTCTGGTGTATGATTACACAAAAGCACTTAAATATAAATATCAATCTAAACCAGTGGATGAGTGAAAGGCTGCAGATTCCAGAACGTCCAGTAGTTTTGTGGGTTCAAATCCACTAGTGGGCCCTTGAGTCAGGCCCCTGAATTGCTCTGGATAATAGTGTAAATGTGATCAATGAGACCTTCCACTCAAAGCCATCTTCATACAGGGAAGGGGGGTTTCATGCAACGGCGTTCAAAGATGATCCACTGGACTTTGGATTAGAGGTGGATTCCCAAACCACACCAAGCTGGGCCCCTGTGCACGGCCCCTAATGCATTAAAAGGGTGAGCTTCATCTCACCACCGTTGTGTGCTAACGTTGACAGGAAGCGTCGACTGACCGCGGCTATTTCTGCGTCTCGTCTGCCCTTTGATGATCCACTCTCCTTTCCCCTCCCACGCCACTTCCAGACGTCCAGCTCCGGCACCTTTTAACCAACCCCCCAGGGGGTTATGTGTGTGTGTGTGGTGGGGGGGGGGGGGGGGGCAGTCCAGGAAAGGTCACGGTGAAGTGTGACGCGTCAGGAAATTAATGTCTATTTAACCTCCTTACTGTAAACCTCTTTGCACACACACACACACACACACACACACACACACACACACACACACACACACACACACACACACACACACACACACACACACACACACACACACACACACATGATTGATGCGGAATGTTTCATGTGCCCACGCGGGAAAAGAGCGGATTGTTTATCCTTTAACTTCTGTCACGATGCTGATCTGGGGTCAGTGTTTATCGTATCTATCCCCCGACCCCCGATACACACCCCCCCCCCCCTACAATACATCGTCTCACACACACACACACACACACACACACACTTTTCACACAGGTATTCCCTGTGTAAAATACTGCGCAGTATTTCCAAACTGAGAATGCAAATGAGCTGTGGATTTCAGCAGCCTTCTGATGATTGGCCAGAAAGCACGTTCTAATATATATATATATATATATATATATATATATATATATATATATATATATCGAATTTTGAACGATGCATTTTAGATCATCTTATTTGGTCCTGGATGTCGGAAATCGGTATTTTTTGACGGTTCTTTCTTGACTGTATCAATTTGGCGTTGCGAATTTTTTTTTACTACGTTTTTCTTTTCTATTTGTTGAATATTAAAACGCAAATCTCTTAAGCGTGTTGACTCCCACAGGAAACGGTAGAGCAAATAATGTGGCTCACTTAGGCATGTACACACACACACACACACACACACACACACACAGCTCGGATCATCTGTGTTCTGTTTGACCAGTTGTTAAGTGTGTTAAGAGTGTTTTATGAGCTTTGTTTGCGCAGGATTTAATGCACCCAAAAGAGTCAATTAATCCGTGTGTGTGTGTGTGTGTGTGTGTGTGTGTGTGTGTGTGTGTTCGTGTTTGAATGAGAGAGTCCAAACAACTTTCAGGCAACCATGACTACAGGCTAGAAACCATTTTATCACGCATTCATGGAGTGCAAAGAGGCACACCACACACACACACACACACACACACACACAGATGGACTTGTGAGGACCTTTCACTAACATAGGTATTATTGCTGCTCACAAACATCATACAATTTGATACTCAAACCTACATATAAGCAAAATCCAACCCAATCCTGAGACGCCAAAACCTGTAGCTGTGATTTTTTCGGTTCTGATGTCTGGACCCGCGCTCGCTGTCTCGCACAGTGCACTATCATGTTGCGGCGCTTCCCGCCTAGTCCGATATTTAAGGGCTCTGGCATCCGAAGTCTGTGTCTATCTCAGGCGTCTATGGGCATTAAGGCAGGATACACCCTGGATGGAATGCCAACCCATCGCACACACACACACACACACACACACACACACACATTCATACACTATGGACAATTTTCCAAGGTGTCAATCAACCTACTGTGCTCATTTGCATTCTCAATAATCCAGCAATTATTATAGCTGGATTATTATTGTTGCGTGTCGTCTGGTGACGTGTTTTTGCCTTAAAGATGAAAGGTTGATGTTTGGCGAACGAAATGCGAATCTTCACTATATGATAATCTGCTAACGTATATTTACTCTATAGAAGTGTATATACAGTATATGCCATTTAAAGTAGTGTATACAGAGATTCATCTTCTCCCTCGATCTCAGGCGTCTTGGGGCATCAAGGCAGGACACACCCTGTATGGAATACCAACCCATCACAGGGCACACACACACACACACATATTCACACACACATTCATACACACATTGTGGGCCGGGGAGGAAACCGGAGAAAAACCCTCCTGAGGCATGGAGAGAACATGCAAACTCCACACACACACACACACACACACACACACACACACAGCGTTTGTGGGAATCGAACCCTCAACCCTGGAGGTGCGAGGCGAACGTGCTAACCGCTATGTACTTTAATTTAACATGTTAATATTTAACAGCAATATTATAAAAAAATAAGGCAGTAAAAGTAAAAAAATGGTATGGGACGAGGTCGGGGAACAGATGCATTGGATTTCCATCATTTCTTATGGGATCATTTGCTATGTCCGTCCAAAGAGTGGATTGTTATTATGGATTGCCAAACGGAGACGTAATACGCCGTTTATTCCGTCCCGCAATCACTACTGACATAAAGATCAAAGCTCTTGCGTCACCGAAACCCCGGAGCGCCGCTGATGGTGCGTGTGTAAACGTCCAAACCCGGATATGGCGCCCCGGAGCCACTTCATTAGCCGACACTAGGCAGTATGGTGGAAGAGGAAGACAGAGTTGTTAAGTCGGTGTAAACGTGTACGAGGCGAGAGCCTCACAGAGCCGCCGTGCACAGAGAATAGTGTGTCCTGACATCCAGGAGAAAGATCCGCATCAATAATGCATGACGGCAGTGTGCAGGAAAAAGACCTGATGGAAATACTGTATGTCTCGGTCCCGAGACCAGGAGGACGAGGAGGAGGAGAGAAACACGAGAGTCACCACAGGGTTTTCCAGAAGAATTTCCTTTACCCCTCCCCTCATCACCTTCGTTCATTTTTAAATGTATTGCCGTTTGTTTGACAATTTGATTGTGGTATTTATAGTTGATTAGTAGTAGTAGTAGTAGTAGGAGGAGGAGGATGAGGAGGAGGATGAGGAGTAAGAGTAGACGCAGTGGTAACAGGAGTAAGACGTAGAGTAAGGATAAGAATAGGAGCAGAAACTGGATCAGGAGGGAGGAGAAAATGTTGTAAGAGGAGGAGAAATTGGAGTAGAAGTGAAGGGGGAGGGGAAGGAATACTCAGTGTAATTAAATATATATATATATATATATATATATATATATATATATATATATATATATATATATATATATATATATATCAATATCACGTTCGCCTCGCACACACCGCCAGGGTCCGGGTTCGAGTCCCGTCTCAGCCATGTGTGTGTGGAGTTTGTGCATGTTCTCCCCGTGCCTCAGGGGTTTTTTCTCCGGGTTCTCCGGTTTCCTCCCCGGTCCAAAAACATGCACGGTAGGTTGATTGGCACCTTGGAAAATTGTCCCTAGTGTGTGTGTGTGTGTGTGTGTGACGGGTTGGCATTCCATCCAGGGTGTATCCTGCCTTAATGCCCATAGACAGTGCCCTGACATAGACACTCCCCCGTGACCCGAGGGAAGATCGGATAAAGCGGTAGAAGATGAATGAATGAATATTAATTTTGTTTATTTATTTATTTATTTATTTTTACAGATCATTATTATTCCAAGAATAGGCGTCGAACTTTTATCCTATATTTCGGCACACTTTATCTCCATTTGTTAACGCTACACATCTATACATCATTGATTTTGCTGAGTTATTCCTTGACTATTCGTTACCGTTGTAGTTTTTATTAATAACAATAGTAATAATAGTGTTCGTGGTGCTCACATTGGTGCTGAGGAGATCCTAACAGGCCTGCGAGACACCGAAAGCATTAACTTTAAATCAATACGAAAATGAAACTGTCAACACTTGGCACAGAAAATGGCATCAAAGTTGCGTTGGGTGATATTTTTCACGGTAAAACTCAGACAGCTCCATTACGGCGGTAATAATGGGCCATAATTACGATATCTGATGCGCTGCGAGACTTAATGAAAATGAACGCTTGGATGGATTTAGTCCATCGAACAGCAGGAGAGCAGCCTGTAACTTTTTTTTCCCTTTCAAATAATCTTACTTGAAAAAGATTACAGCTGAGCGGGGGTTTTTCTGTGTCAACGCGCCTAAACTAATACGCCGCTTCACGGGTCCAAACAAACAAACAAACAAACAAACAAACAAAGAAATAACCAAATAAATTTTTTTCCTTTGCTAATAAATAAATTTTTTTTCATGTCTAAGGGCTTGTTTTATTATTATTATTATTATTATTATTATTATTACTAACT
>JACRUU010000015.1:14202723-14220223 GCA_030449085.1 Kryptopterus vitreolus
TTATTTGATTTTATATTAAATTACATTATATTATTATTAACAATATATTACATATTATATTACTTATATTATATTATATGTTATATACATCACATTAAATTATATTATATTATATAAAATAACAATGCAGTACATTACATTGCATTACATTATATTATATTACATTCCAATGATTATTAGATTATATTACATGATAGGACATTATTATATTGACATTATATTACATATATATTACAGATAATTATATTATGTTATACATTAAATTACATTATATTATATTATATAACAATATATTACATTATATTATATTCCATTCCATTATATTATATTATGTCATGTTATATTACATCACATTAAATTATATTACCTTATATAAGATTATATCAGCCCTCACAGTCCATATAATCTAAGAATGCTTTTTTATTATTCATGTATTTATTTTACTCTTTATTTGTAATTAAACAGACACACGAGGACAGTTGAGTCCCATGTAAATTTAAGTCAATTAAATTTGTTTAAATGTAATTTAAATTGTATTTTTTTTTTACTAAATTGATACTAAAAAGGAAACAAAATACAATTCAATAATTAAATAAATAAATAGAAATTTTCCTTTGCTTATTTTTTTACATGTCCAGTGTCTTGGGGCGGTGTAGGATAAAACGTGGAAGATCTCCCTGCTATAGAGCTGCAACTCTACTGAAACAGCCCCAGGAACCTCCTCACCTCCCTGGCTTTACGAATGTGCTAACCACCAAGCCACCGCGCCTCTCCAAGTGGAACATCGTCCCGATGAAAGCATCCGCGAACCCTAAGGTCATGTGTCCACAAACTTTTGACCTTATAGTGTAAATGCAACACCCTAGAAAATTGCTAAATAGCTCCAATCTATCGATACTCATGTGAAGTGAAGAGATTCTTTCTGGAACAGCTTTTACAGAGGCGATCGGCCTATAGCGTGCTCGGCTAATACGCGTTAACCTCGCCAGTGCTGAATAACGGATAATAACGGACGATGAAGATGGCCTGCGAGGCTACGTAAGGACAAAACAAACATAATCCTATGGAGGTCTTAGTCACTGGGAGGGAATTAATCTCTGGCTCCAATGCCAGGCTTTCAAATATGTGGACAGCTATATATATATATATCTATATATATATATATATATATATATATATATATATATATATATATATATGAAAAAATATATGAAAAAAAAAGACTATATTATAAGTCTATATTACTTCACAGAAGAAGCAAATTGAAGAGGGGAAAAAAATGTAATGTGATTTTCCATTAGCAGATTAAAAATGTCTTTCATGGCTGCTTTTCCACTTAAATCCCGAGCTGTGCTCAGTAAAGCGGCGTTTCCCCCCCCCCGATTTCCAACCCCCCAAATGTCACAGAGCAGTGAACGTTCCTCTGCAGCGTGCGCACACGGTACGGCTCGCTGAACGGCTACGGCGTTCTCTGCTGCTGGGAAAGGCATCGTAACACTATACGGGCAAAGAAATATATCGAGACTTTTCTCTATATCCGCTATACATTCGCTCTATATCCACTCTATATCCACTCCACATTCACTCTATATCCACTATACATCCACTATATATCCACTATACATACACTATGCATACACTCCACATTCACTCTATATCCACTATATCCACTCTATACATCCACTATACATATACACTAT
Source organism: Kryptopterus vitreolus (assembly GCA_030449085.1). Classification (NCBI taxonomy): domain Eukaryota; kingdom Metazoa; phylum Chordata; class Actinopteri; order Siluriformes; family Siluridae; genus Kryptopterus; species Kryptopterus vitreolus. Next base: position 14,204,424 of record JACRUU010000015.1, read on the forward strand.
AGCATACACTCCACATTCACTCATACACTCCACATTCACTCTATCCACATCCACTATATCCACTATACATCCACCACTCTATACATACATACACTATACATACACTCCACATTCACTATATCACACATACATCCACTATATCCACCACTCCACTCTACATACACACTATACATACACACATCCACTCCACTATACACTATACACTACATACACATACACTACATACATACACACTCCACTCTACATCCACATACACATACACTCTACATCCATCCACTATACATACATCCACATCACCACTCCACACATACACATACATATCCACTATACATACATCCACATTCACTCTATATACATCCACTATACATACATATCATACACTCCACATTCACTCATATTCACTATACATACACTCCACATCACTCTATATCACTCTATATCCACTATACATACACTACATACACTCCACATCCACTCATATCCACTATATCCACTTTACATACACTATACATACACTCCACATTCACTCTATATCCACTATAGATCCATTATACATACACTCCACATTCACTCTATATCCACTATATATCCACTATACATACACTCCACATTCACTCTATATCCACTATACATACACTATACATACACTCCACATTCACATATCTACATACATCCACTACTCTATATCCACTATACATACACTATAGCCACATACATCACTCTAAAGCCACTCTACATCCACTACATAACCTCCACATACATACACTCCACATTCACTCTCCATATACATCACTATACATACACTCCACATTCACTCCACTATATCCACTCTATACATACACTATACATACACTCCACATTCACTCTATATCTATATCCACTATACATCCACTCTACATCCACTATACATACACTCCACATTCACTCTATACATCCACTATACATACACTCCACATTCACTCTATATCCACTATACATACACTCCACATTCACTCTATATCCACTATACATACACTCCACATTCACTCTATATCCACTATACATACACTACATCCCACACATATCCACTCCACATACATATACACTATACATCCTACTACATCCACTCTACTCTATATCCACTATACATACACTCCACATCCACTCCACTACATCCACTATACACACTCCACATTCACTCTATATCCACTATACATACACTATATATATCCACTATACATACACTCCACATTCACTCTATATCCACTATACATCCACTCTATAGCCACTATACGTACACTCCACATCCACTCTATAGCCACCATACATCCACTCTACAACCACTATACATCCACTATACATCCACTACACATCCACTCTATATCCACTATACATCCACTCCACATTCTCTCTATATCCACTATACATCTTTCCCGTCCACTCTACTTCCTCTAACGTCCACTATACATCCACTATACATCCACTACATCCACATCCAGAGAGAGAAGACCAGATTATATATACTCCACATTCAAGATAGATAGATAGATGAGATAGATAGATAGATAGATAGATATATAGATAGATAGATATACAGATATATCTCTATATCTGTTTATTCAGGGGAAATGTATTTGTCTCAGTTATGACATGGGAGTAAACTGTTTTGGGGCCTTTTTCACGGGTTTAATCTATTAAAAAATAGGCGTTTACAGTTTCACAATTCCCCGGCGCACTTTGTGGGTCGTCTATAATCATGACGGAATAGCAGTAGGGAGCATTAGGGCTCGTTTATATAATCAGGGGTTTCAAGTGTAAATGATTGTTTATTAAATAAGTGTGCAAACAGTATTGATTTGCAGCTCCAATTCAATCATATGGACTTTTTATTTTTATTTACGATTTCAGCTCCAACAAACATGAAAGGAATAATAATAATAATAATAATAATAATATAATAATAAAGTAATAATAATAATTCCTGTACAGCTACTCTGTAGCCACATTATTAAAAGCGCTCTACAAATACAACGTACACATCCACAGCTCTGATTGGTTCTCTCATTTTTTGTTTTTTTTTTTCGTTGTTTTATATCTAAAGTGTATTTTTGGAGGCAGAGCCTGACAGAGTAATGGGCACCTTTCACACCGGATGAAGACGCAGCACATTTCTACGCCGACTTTGCTGAAGTCAGCCGGAGCGTCGTTTTCGTGCACTTCCTGGAGGAAAGAGTCGAGATTAAGCTCCGCTACTTAGAAGCGATCGATTGTGGCGTTTTAATTTACTCTTCCACAATTCTCTCTCTCTCTTTCTCGTCCTTCAGCGGAAAAACAACGAGCACAACGCTACTAACATGTGTATATGTGGATATATATATATATATATATATATATGTGTGTGTGTGTGTGTGTGTGTATATATATATATATATATATATATATATATATATATATATATATATATATATATATTCATTCATTCATCTTCTAAACCGCTATATCCGATCTTCCCTCGGGTCACGGGGAGTCTGTGTCTATCTCAGGCGTCTATGGGCATTAAGGCCAGGATACACCCTGGATGGAATGCCAACCCATCACACACACACACACACACACACACATTCATACACTACTAGGGACAATTTTCCAAGGTGCCAATCAACCTACCGTGCATGTTTTTGGACCGGGGGAGGAAACCGGAGAACCCGGAGAAAAAAACCCCCTGAGGCACGGGGAGAACATGCACAAACTCCACACACACATGGCCGAGACGGGTCTATGACTTCCCCTGGTACATAGTGTTGGATACGTTTATATGTTTACTCCACATTGTGTTGGTCATTGAGCCTGCAGAATTACCTCCATCATTACGTTCTCCATCTCCTGCCTCTGCTCTGCCATCAAGACGGACGGGTTTTTCATCCGGTTCCCCGTCTGACCCCGTCTGACCCCGTCCACTCCTCCTTCCCTCGTTCATTTCTTTCCTCTTCTCCTTCTACCATCTTCCACTTTTCTCCCATTTATTTCTTCCTCTCCTTCTTCCCTCTTCCACTTCTTTCTCCCCTTTCTTTCCTCTTCTCCTCCTTAGCTCCTCCTCCTACCCTCTTCCACTTCTTTCTTTCCTCCATTCCTCATTCCTTCTTTCATTTCTTCCTACTTTTCTTTCTACACTCTTCCACTTCTTTCTCTCCTTTCTTTCCTCCTCTCCTCCTTCCCTCTTCCACTTCTTTCCTCTTCTCCTCCTTCCCTCTTCCACTTCTTTCTCCCCTACTCCTTCAACCTTCCGCTTCTTTCCTCTTCTCCTCCTTCCCTCTTCCACTTCTTTCTCCCCTTTCTTTCCTCTTCTCATTCTCTCCTCTCCTCCTTCCCTCTTCCACTTCTTTCTCCCCTTTCTTTCCTCTTCTCATTCTCTTCTTCTTCTTCTCTTCCTTCCTTCCCTCTTCCACTTCTTTCCTCTTCTCCTCCTTCCCTCTTCCACTTCTTTCTCCCCTCCTTTTCCATCTCTTCCATTTCTTTCCTTCCCAAATTCTTTTCTCTCCCCTATTCTTTCCCCACCCGCTTGTCTCCTCATCTCTTTCTTTCCTCTGCTCCTTTCCTTTCTTTCATTATCCATTTCTTTTCACTTCCTTCTTGGTTTTTTTTCCATCTTCCCTTCTTGTTTTGAGGAAATAAAAGATGAAAAGTAAAAATAAATAAATAAATAAATCGTCGATCCCTGATAATGCAACAGAAAGAGTGTGTGTGTGTGTGTGTATGTGTGTGATGTATTTCCTGAAAACAGGGCCAACAAACATCACATTTTAGCAAAACAATATGGAATTATGTCATTTCCCCCCCGAACAACATTAATTGCCTTTAGTTCCAGCACTTTTCCAGGAAACGCAACGGCGCGAATTTACTCTGCGCGCGGCCAAATGGCACATTATCGCCGAGCGTAAAGCCGCGTCTCTGCAATTTCATTTCGGCTGCGAGGCCAAAATAAATAAATAATTAAATAAATAATTTTTCCCACAAAAAAAAACACCATTTGGTGCTGAAACCTGTTGAGCAGATAAAGTGTGTCCATCACACAGACGCTGGTCGCCGGAGGGATATAACTAAACTCTCTCTCTCTCTCTCTCTCTGTCTATCTTTCGACGCTCCGGGGGATCCGGAAATTCGCTCGGATGCCTGCTGCAGCCTTTGGGTTCTTCGTGAAAAACCTGCCAGAGGAACCGATCCGGAGATTTATTTATTTATTTATTTATTGGCACTGAGGGTGCCATTACTTTTGCTTCACATTGGCTTGATTTGGTCTCTCATTATTCCCCATTTTCGAGCTTTTATACGCAAAGTACACAATCTCCGCCATCATTGACCTGCTACGTTGACTTGTGAAGGTCGGTGCTCCTTGCGACTGTGCGTGCATTTTTTTTTTTTGCTGCCATCTAGTGGCCTGTTCGGAAACTACTCTTGAAACTTTTGATATCGGGTCATTAAGAGTACAGGAGGTCTTTTCGGGTTTGGCGGCGTGTGGGCGGAGTTTGAGGGTGAAAAGGTGGCCCGGGTCCGTCTTTAACCTCCCCGATGCGCGGACGACAACCGGACCAGAACGTTCCGCATCCACTTCAGCAACGACGAGCTCCGGATCCACAGAACCACCTCGTACACACCGATCTGCCACAGAGAGAGAACCTCAGACACGCTGATCTGCAGCCTCCTCATCCGCGAGTCCGTCTTACTCCTCTTATACCTGAGAGAGAGAGAGAGAGGGGGGGGGACATGAGGGAGAGATGAGGGAGGCAGAGTGACCGAAAGAGAGAGGCGTCAAAAAAAAGAGTGATAAAAAAACACACACAGGAAGATGGAAAAAAAAGATGGATTGATAGACATAAAAAAGTGTGATTTAAAGAAAGAGAGAAACAGGCATAGAGATAAAAAAGAAGGAGATACAGAGACAGACAGAAGGAGAGGTGAAAAGAGACAGATTTGAGGGAGAGACAGATAGTGTGACGGAAAGAGAGAGAGAAAGGTGGCAAAATAGACAGGAGGGAGAGAATGAGGGGAAGAAAGGATGATTTCAACAAAAAAAAAACGGAAAGAGAGTGAGAATTAAAGAGAGTGAAAGATGGATATACATAGAAAAGTGTGACGGATGGGATTTAAAGGAAGAGAGAAAATGGCATAGAGGAGGAGTGAAGGAAAGTAAAGGAGTAAAGGAAAGAGAGACAGAAAGGAGGACAGAAGGAGAAAACCAGACAGACATGAGGGAAAAGAGTGATGGAGTGGATTTTAAGAAAGGAGGAGGAATGGTGCGAGAATAAAAGTAAGATATGAGAGAAAAGACGGACGGAGAAGGGAAAGAGACAGATGGTAAGACAGTGAAAAGGATACCGGGAAAGGAAAAAAGAGAGGGGTGTCAAAAGAAATTAGCGGAGAGAATGATTCGGGAGGAAAAAGAAGAGATTGAAAGAAAGTGACAAAGAAGGAGGGAGGAATACCAATAGACAGACAGATGGATGAGAAAAAGTGTAATTGGGGCGAGATAGAAAGAAAGAAAGAAAGAAAGAAAGAAAGAGAGAAAGAACAGTGTGACAGTAAGAGAGAGAGAGAGAGAGAGAGAGAGAGAGAGAGAGAGAAGGAAGGAGGGAGAGGCGAAAATGGAAAAGGCCGCAAGGAAATGGAAAGGACGCAAAGGAAGAAAAAGAGACAGACGTGAGGACATTGAAAGGGACAGTGGAACGAAAGAGAGAGTGGGGGGGCAAAAAAGACAGGAAGTCAAGATTGAGGGAAGGGGAGGAAGCAGAAGGGAAGGAACATACAGGGAGAGAGAGAAAGAGAGATAGAGAGAGAGGGAGAGGGACAAAGAGAGGTGAGAAAGACAAATAAAATGGACAGACAGACATAGGGGAGATTGATTGAGGGGAAGAGTAAGACAATCATAGATAGAGAAGTAAACGGCGAGAAGAAAACAAGAAAATGAAGGAGGGATAGAGAGAGAGAGAGAGAGAGAGAGAGAGAGAGAGAGAGATTACAGCACATTAAGGTAAATGGACTGCATGTTGATTGGTGGTCCGAGTGAAGCAGCAGATCATGCAATATTAACAATGTCTGGTTAGCAGTGTGTGTGTGTGTGTGTGTGTGTGTGTGTGTGTGTGTGTGTGTGTGTGTGTGAGAGAGAGATAGCGAGAGAGAGAGACAGAGAGAGAGAGAGAGAGAGAGAGAGAGAGAGAGAGAGAGAGAGAGAGAGAGAGAGAGAGAGAGAGGAGGGAGTACGATAGGGGGAGAAGTGCGGAGCTGAATGACCGCAGGGGGAAAAACAATGACTCTTCCCAAAAAAAATAAATAAATAAATAAATAAATACACTCGCACACTTTCCATCCAAACAGCTTTAAACTGACAAACAACAACACAAACATTCGTCACGTCACACAGTCTCCTCCAACAACATCGCACAATACTCTACATCAAAATGGACACACGTACGTGTGTGTGTGTGTGTGTGTGTGTGTGTGTGTGTTATAAACGACACCCTGCGTGTGTATAAGTCAGGGTCGCAAAAAAGGTTGGCGACCTACCTAAAGATAGCCCCGCCCCTTTTTGTACCGCGGCTTCTATAAACAAACGAACGAGAGGAACTCCATACACGATACACGTATAGGCCAAAAGTTTGTGGACACCTGACCGTCATGCGATGCTTTTTAAACATTCAACATTTAATGCCCCTAAAACAGGACAAAAAAATGTGCTTATCTATTAATCTATTAATCGTACCACGTGTCCTTAAAAGGCTTAATTATATCGCAGCCCATCGCACGTATATCACGTGACCTGGAAATTGGGGAGGGGGGGTTACTGTTTTTTCACTACGGTTTTGCGAATTATTCCTTTTTCGCATCGTTTTTTAACGTTGAAAACGTTTCGGGACTACGTGTAATTTTGACGCGTTTCCATTAGGCGTCTCTTCAGTGCGGTGATAGAAAACGCACCTAGTGTACGCATAGACGAGGCGGGGATTTGATCTCATACCCTCCTGATCAGAAGTCTGAGCTGTTACGTGATCTTGTTGTCGGGAACCGGACCGGAACCCCTCCTGGACACCCGGGTAGGTTTTGCGCTGTTCCCGGTGCGTACAGTATGGACGGTCCCTGGGCGCGGTTGCGTAATCTGCGCGCGCGGAAAAAAAAAAAGCGTCGCGCGCTCAATATTTCATACGGGGACACGCAGGATTCAGTCGCGCCTCGGGAGAAGCCGATGAATTAAAAAACAGTATTTAAAACACGCAGGCCGGTGGAGAGAGAGAGAGAGAGAGAGAGAGAGAGAGAGAGAGAGAGAGAGAGAGAGGCGGAACGCGAGTGACAGCCGGCGGAAACTCCTCGGCTCGAGCCGACGCGCCCACTTCATTAAAATCGGCGCGTGCAAAGCGGTCCATCCGTCACGCGCAAAACGGGACCGTGTACGCGACAACGGCGTGGCAGCGTGTGTGTGTGTGTGTGGACACACACACACACACTCACTCTCTCTGTGTTTCGTAGATATCGTTTCTTTTGTGTGTGTGTGTGTGTGTGTGTGTGTGTGTGTGTGTGTGTGTGTGTGTGTGAATCATAGAATATTGATGATATTTTGACAGGATTTTCACATATTCTCAGGATACAGCTGTAAAAAAAAAAAAAAAAAAAAGAAAAGAAAAGAAAAAAAGAGAGAGAGTTAGGGTCAGGAGGACAGGTGAAAAAAGGAGGGCAGAATTGTTCTTCTTGCGCCAGATAGAAATTCGGATAGCGCTATTTATTTATTTATTTATTTATCTATCTATCTATCTATCTATCTATCTATCTATTTATTTATTTCCCATCAGATACATTTTTTTGTTAACATGCCTTCATGTTTAAATGGCCATTAAACAAAAAATCTTAATGCTTAAATCATTATAATATCATTCATTCATTCATCTTCTAGCGCTTTATCCGATCTTTCCTCGGGTTAGGGCGAGTCTGTGTCTATCTCAGGCGTCTATGGGCATTAAGGCAGGATACACCCTGGATGGAATGCCAACCAATCGCAGGGCACACACACTCACATTCATACACTAGGGACAATTTTCCAATGTGCCAATCAACCTACCGTGCATGTTTTTTTTGGACCAGGGGAGGAAACCGGAGAATCCGGAGAAAAAACCCCCCCTTAGGCACGGGGAGGGAGAAACATGCACAAACTCCACACACACACATGGGCGAGACGGGAATCGAACCCGCATCCTAGAGATGTGAGGTGAACGTGCTAACCACTAAACCACTGTCGCCCCTACACACACGGGCTACTGTAACACTCTCCTGGCAGCTCTTCTTCTACCTCAGAACGCTATTCGTCCACTGCAAATAATTCAACCTTGTGTTCAACCTGCCCAAATCCTCTCACAAACCCCCCCCCCCCCCAGTGCTGCACTCGCTCCACTGACTTCCTGTAGCTGCTCTCACGCATCACATTCAAAACACCGACGCTCGCCTATAAACGCCAAACATGGATCTTCATACCTCAGAAATCTCCTCATCACCGTCTATCAGGGGAAGAGCTAAGGATCAGCTCAAGAGCTCTTCTTCTCTGTTCTGGGAACCGAGGTGGTGGAATGAACTTCCCCTGGACGTCCCAACAACAACAACAACAACAACGACTGCATCTTCAAACCAGGACTGAAGACCTCAAACAACACCCCATAATAACACTTCTTTCCTTCTCACTGTCCAGGACTATGGCAGTGGTCACTCGTGGTCACTGCTCACTCACGGACAGAAAACACACAACACACACAATATGCACACACCACTTTATAAGCAACCATATTGCACAAACCTGGACTTTGTTGTTTGCACACAGATTTCTTCTGGTTTTCTTTCATTTTTTTCTCTTTCTCTTTTTTAAAGTCTATTCTATATTTTATATTTTTTATATTTTACTTTATATTTGTATTTATTTTGTAAATTCTGTATTTTTGGATTTGGTAAAACAATCCACTCTTGAGGTCAGGGCAGCTGCCCAAGCATTTCACTGCGTATCATACTGTGTATGACTGTGTATGTGACCAATAAAATTTAAAATTTGAATTTGAATTTGAATTTGAAATTTGAAACCATAAATAAATAAATAAATAAATCCCTCAATTGTGTTTATGTTTACTTTGTACCTTAAGTTTGTAATCAATCATACCTGAATGAATTAATGAATTTATTCTTCAATGGAGACCTAAAGCACTATTTGTACATCGCTCTGGATAAGCATGTCTGCTAAATGCTGTATATATAACAGACGTGGACAAAATTGTTGGTACCCTTTGGTCAATGAAAGAAAAAGTCACAATGGTCACAGAAATAACTTTAATCTGACAAAAGTAATAATAAATAAAAATTCTATAAATGTTAACCAATGAAAGTCAGACATTGTTTTTCAACCATGCTTCAACAGAATTATGTAAAAAAATAAACTCATGAAACAGGCATGGACAAAAATGATGGTACCCCTAACTTAATATTTTGTTGCGCAACCTTTTGAGGCAATCACTGCAATCAAACGCTTCCTGTAACTGTCAATGAGACATCTGCACCTCTCAGCAGGTATTTTGGCCCACTCCTCATGAGCAAACTGCTCCAGTTGTGTCCGGTTTGAAGGGTGCCTTTTCCAGACTGCATGTTTCAGCTCCTTCCAAAGATGCTCAATAGGATTGAGGTCAGGGCTCATAGACGGCCACTTTAGAATAGTCCAATTTTTTCCTCTTAGCCATTCTTGGGTGTTTTTAGCTGTGTGTTTTGGGTCATTGTCCTGTTGCAAGACCCATGACCTGCGACTGAGACCAAGCTTTCTGACACTGGCTAGTACATTTCTCTCTAGAATTCCTTGATAGTCTTGAGATTTCATTGTACCCTGCACAGATTCAAGACACCCTGTGCCAGACGCAGCAAAGCAGCCCCAGAACATAACAGAGCCTCCTCCATGTTTCACAGTAGGGACAGTGTTCTTTTCTTGATATGCTTCATTTTTTTCGTCTGTGAACATACAGCTGATGTGCCTTGGCAAAAACTTCGATTTTTGTCTCATCTGTCCACAGGACATTCTCCCAGAAGCTTTGTGGCTTGTCAACATGTAGTTTGGCATATTCCAGTCTTGCTTTTTTATGATTCGTTTTCAACAATGGTGTCCTCCTTGGTCGTCTCCCATGTAGTCCACTTTGGCTCAAACAACGACGGATGGTGCGATCTGACACTGATGTTCCTTGAGCATGAAGTTCACCTTGAATCTCTTTAGAAGTCTTTCTAGGCTCTTTTGTTACCATTCGGATTATCCGTCTCTTAGATTTGTCATCAATTTTCCTCCTGCGGCCACGTCCAGGGAGGTTGGCTACAGTCCCATGGATCTTAAACTTCTGAATAATATGTGCAACTGTACTCACAGGAACATCTAGTTGCTTGGAGATGGTCTTATAGCCTTTACCTTTAACATGCTTGTCTATAATTTTCTTTCTGATCTCTTGAGACAGCTCTTTCCTTTGCTTCCTCTGGTCCATGTCGAGTGTGGTACACACCATATCACCAAACAACACAGTGATTACCTGGAGCCATATATATAGGCCCAATGGCTGATTACAAGGTTGTAGACACCTGTGATGCTAATTAGTGGACACACCTTCAATTAACATGTCCCTTTGGTCACATTATTTTCTGTGTTTTCTAGGGGTACCATCATTTTTGTCCATGCCTGTTTCATGAGTTTATTTTTTTACATAATTCTGTTGAAGCATGGTTGAAAAACAATGTCTGACTTTCATTGGTTAACATTTATAGAATTTTTATTTATTATTACTTTTGTCAGATTAAAGTTATTTCTGTGACCATTGTGACTTTTTCTTTCATTGACCAAAGGGTACCAACAATTTTGTCCACGTCTGATATATATATATATATATATATATATATATATATATATATATATATATATATATATATATATATATATAGTGTGTTGGGCAATCCCACACTAAAAGGTGCTCCAATAAACAGATATCCATTTTTTTGGACACCTCACACTCCAGCCCCAATCGCCCCCCCCCCCGCCCCCCCCCCCCCCCCCCCCCCCCCTTCCCCTTGCAAACTATCCGCTTACGTTATGAATGATGCGTCTCAAAGGGGGAAACTCCTCCTGCCTTCTGGCACGTTTATAAATATTTAAAGCGCTGTATTGCATTACACACTGGTCATTTTGTCATGTACACCTACCACACAGGTCACTTCATAAGTGTACAGTTACCGACCCCAGCATTGTTGCTGTAATAGCGGGCGAGATATTTGGGGCGGTGGTCATTATGACACCGCGTTATGACACACACACACACAGGTACATTGTGATTACACTGACTATCCTGTCATATTCTATACAACTGTAAACTATCTATATTATTACTATACTATACTAAAAATACTATATAAATATGAATATATTCATTCATTCATCTTCTACCGCTTTAATCCGATCTTCCCTCGGGTCACGGGGAGTCTGTGTCTATCTCAGGCGTCTATGGGCATTAAGGCAGGATACACCCTGGATGGAATGCCAACCCATCGCAGGACACACACACACACACACATTCATAACTAGGGAGAATTTTCCAAGGTGCCAATCAACCTACCGTGCATGTTTTTGGACCAGGAGGAAACCGGAGAAGGAAAAAAACCCCTGAGGCACGGGGAGAACATGCAAACTCCACACACACATGGCCGAGACGGGAATCGAACCAGGGACCCTGGCGGTGTGAGGAGAACGTGCTAACCACTAAACCACCGAGCCCCCAATATGTATAATATATATAATATATATATATATTTACATTTACATTTGCAGCATTTGGCAGACGCCCTTATCCAGAGCGACTTACAACTGAGCAATTGAGGGTTAAGGGCCTTGCTCAAGGGCCCACTAGTAGTAGCTTGGTGGTGGTGGGGTTTGAACCTGCGATCTTCCTGGTCCAGAGTCCAACACCTTAACCACTAAGCCACCACCTCCCAGATATATATATATATATATATATATATAGTATATATATATATATATATATATATATATATATATATATATATATATAATATATATATATATATATATATATATATATATATATATATACACACACATACATATATAGCTATCTCCATGCAGCACACAGTGTCACGTGCAAACAACAAACAGCATGTAGCATGTAGTGGCAGTCATTCACCTCTAGAGGTCACTCTTATAATAACGGCGGTGGATTTTTCTGATGTTCCGCAAATCAATCATCAGCGTCGATTAATCAACAAAAAGTTACGTAAAATAAGTTTACGTAGTTATTTTAGTTAAGTCCAAAAAAAAAAAAAAACAAGCTAGTTCTATTTATCGCTTACATGACAAATAAATGACATACACAGACTCTCAGGTCCGGAAAAAACAAAAAGAAAAGAATTCACATCTGTTTATGTGTTGATCTCTATGTATAATAGAGCCTGTTACCATGGAAACAGTAGTGTATAAGAACGATTTGCATGTATAACGTTAAAAAAAAAAAAAATTTCCTTTGTGAAACAAGGAGAGGAAGAGGAGAGGAAAGCGATTGCTTGCTTCGCACAAACACAAACTTACAGCCGTGTTACAGATAATTATAGATCAAACTGCATCAGCGTGACAAACCTGCCATGTTCGAGTCTCTCTCTCTCTCTCTCTCTCTCTCTCTCTCTCTCTCTCTCTCTCACAGCAAAGACTCTCTCACTCTCTCTCTCTCTCTCTCTCTCATGTGTCGTGATGTCTGTGTGTTCAAAGGTCTGGTAATGGATTTTTAGATCTGCATTCTGCACTTTGCTGCCATTTGTTTTTAATAAAGACGCACTCGGGCGCATGACATCGAGTTTCATGTCTGGATGCTTCTTTCTTTCCAAAATCTCTCTCTCTCTCTCTCTCTCTTTCTCTCTCTCATCACCCCGCAACCTCCGACATCGCCCCTAAACATGCATCCGAACCCTTCGCCGCCTGTCATTAAAACCGCGCGAGGAAATCAATACGGACGCTGACTGCTGAGAAAAGTACACTATAATCGTCCCATTGAGTCGGACCATTACAGCAGTCCACACTCGGAAAGAGAGAGAGAGAGAGAGAGAGAGAGAGAGAGAAAGAGAGATCGTCGCTCAGTATTTCATCGAGCACTAATGTCCATATCTATACTCCAAAAACGTCCCATGGGGCACCTTATGAGGAGCGTGAACAGACCCAACAGGCGGTGATTGAGACTGAAGTCAGAGAAATGATGTGATCCCTGAGAGAGGGAGAGGGAGAGGGAGAGAGAGAGAGAGAGAGAGAGAGAGAGAGGGGTGGGAGGGCTATGTAGTCTTACATATGAGTAAATCAGGCGAGGAAGAGTGTAACGTGTAGAGGAAAGAACTTTTTCAAGAGAGTCAAGCGAAGGTCAGAAAAGGAATATTAATGAACTCATTAAGCTCGTTAAGAACCCTTTTTTCGGGAAGGGGGCGGGGCCAGTGATGCACATGACAGCCAATTATCCAGCGTCCGACTCCCGTCGATGTGACGAGCGTTTAGACATGCGGCAGTGATATGATCGCAACCTACTCCATCTCACCTACGAGTGAATATGTCAAATGTACATGTCGGGTGAACACGGGGCCGAACAGCAGAGCGTCAAATTTCCCCATTCATTCTCTATGGGGCCGGAATGTCGCGGATTTCCCGAAATTCCGAACGTGTATGGGGTTCAGGAGGTATATGATCGTGATCCACTCCGGATCCCCGTACGAGTGGATATACCATATGTGCATGTCGGGCGCTCATAGTCCGAACTGTGAGGTACAAATTCAGTCCCATTCATTTACTATGGGGCAAAAATTCCCGCGTTTTGGCCCCGGGTTCGGAATTCCGCGGATTCCTTATGAAAGTAATAGCACAGCTCACACCATCGGGCCGCACGATATGAGGTACGATTCGTTACGATCAAAAAAATGCGGGACGAGTTACGCGCGGAAAATTTGAGCGAAGCGAGAGAGAGATTATAATAGCGATGCTTTTGCACACGTCACTAATTTACTCGTTAAGAATCCTAACAGGGAAATCTGATTGGCTGTTGGTCATTTCTAGTTATTATTATTATTCTAGCGAATAATATTTGGACAAGCGCGAACTAACGAGCCGAAACGCCCTCGCCGAGCTTTAGCGTGGAAATCGGAAAGACCCGTTTAAAGTCTAAACCGAACGTTTTAACGTAAAATATCGACGCAGGTCTGGATTTTAAATACAAAACAACGTAGGAACGTTTGATATTTAGGCGACTTTTCCGGGAGACGCTCCAAACGACTCGGCGGGATTTTCCATTTCCTCACACGCGCTCCGAGCGAGGTGTCCTGTGAGCGGCGATCCCGATCCATTCGCTTTGTAATCCGTCAAAATGTCCGTCGTCGGAACGGACGTGTTTCGAGACAAAAAGGGAATTCGTAACGCTTTCACCCGTGTGTGTGTGTGTGTGTGTGTGTGTGTGTGTGTGTGGTACCTGGCGAGGGCGCGTATGCAGCAGCGGCTCATGCTGATGAAGGAGCTGGAGCTGGCACGGGTCTGCAGCACCGTCTCGATGCCCCTCAGGAGGTCGTTGGTCTTCAGTAGCAGCAGCATCTGCCGAGGAACCCGGTTGAGCAGCTCGCTGATCTGAGGAAGGTACAGCGCCGCGTTCGTGCGAATCTCCACATCCTGAGTTGGGACAAACACACACACACACACACACACACACACACACACACACACACACACACACACACACACACAGATTACCTCGTATAACTTCATTGCGCAGTTTTCACAACTTCTAACCCCTACTCCTGAATCCATAACACACTACACCTCTATAACAAACAATAAATCGTAATACATGTTAGTGTTATGTAGGCGCTTGGGACCACCAAGGCCTGACCAATCAGATTGCAAGTTAGTGGGCAGGCGTCCAATAATATGGCTATTTTTCCACCTTCTCTGATTGGACAGCCAGAGAGCGCAAAACTAAATGTCCATGTGTGTTTAATGTATGTTTCTAATTGGATTTCTGCTCCTCAAACCTCAGGGTCGTATGCTGGGCGCTGGCGAATGCCACACTTTGGCGGTTTGTGGCACATAATTCATTTTGACACGTTTCATCGTCCGACTCCCGTCGATGTGTCGAGCGTTTAGAGATGTCACATGACCCTGTGTCCGAGATTTTCGGTTTTGCAGATTTTTCACGTTTGAGGTCACGTGACGTAAAAATATGAATATATGAAAAAAAAGGCAATATTAATATTTATCGTAATCGGTTAACGTTAGAAATTCAGGATGATGTTTTAAAAACCGTAAATAAAATACGTTTGAATTAAATTCTCGTTGTCCCCTGTGCTATACTATCCTAATTATTATGGACATATAATGTTTTCTGTATATTTGGTGATAAAATAGTTTAGCGTTAGAGTCGTAGATTGTGTGTGTGTATGAATGTGTGTGTGTGTGCGTGTGTGTGTGGTGGCGTATCGGCTTTAAGTAAGCTGTGGGAAAACTCGCACTACACGACTCGCCCATCTGCCGTGAGATACCCACAGTGCGGAGTGTAGACGGGTCGCAGGGAGGAAACCCAGGAGCGTATTTCACAGGCAACTGAGAAGCTAAGTGGCTGAAGAGTGTGACAGTGAAGATTAGCTGTTCTGGCTCTCGACATCAGCAACCCGAGTCGGTGCCGAAAGGACTGCTGAGGGCGGAAATAAAATAGATGGCGCTTCCCTTCCTATGATGGAGAGTTGGGCGGAAA
>JACRUU010000015.1:14222723-14232723 GCA_030449085.1 Kryptopterus vitreolus
CTGTAGCAATGACTCTGTAGAAACGACTCTCTAGAAATGACTGTATAAATGACTCTGTAGAAATGCCCATAGAAACGACTCATTAGAGATGGCTCTGTGGAAACGATTCTGTAGAAACGATTCTGTAGAAACGATTCTGTAGAAACGATTCTGTAGAAACAACTGTAAAATGACTAGAAATGACTGTATAAATGACTCAGTAGAAATGATTCTGTAGAAACGACTGTATAAATGACTCTCTAGAAATGACTGTGTAAATGACTCTGTGGAAACGATTCTGTAGAAACGATTTTGTACAAACAACTGTAAAATGACTAGAAATGACTGTATAAATGACTCAGTAGAAACGACTCTGTAGAAATGACAGTAGAAACGACTCAGTGGAAACGAATCTGTAGAAACGACTCTGTAAAAATGACTCTGTAGAAACTACACTGCATAAACGACTCTGTAGAAACGACTCCGTAGAAACTACTCTGTAGGAACGACTTTGTAGAAATGACTCTTATAAACGACTCTGTAGTAATGACTGTAAAGATGACTCTGTAGAAAAGACTCTGTAGAAACAACTCTATAGAAACGACTGTAAAAACGACTCTGTAAAAACGACTCAGTAGAAACGACTCTGTAGAAACGACTCAGTAAAGAGAACGACTCAGTAAAAAGGTCCCTCTCTAAATGCCTCAGACAAAAGAATTGGCTCAGATGTTTCATCTCTCATTTCCCACTTCATCCCTACACGCGTATAATAATACCAGGCTGCTGTGATGTCACCAGGATTATAAAGCTCACTAATACGCAAAATCGGTTTCCTGGAGGAAGACAAAGAAGAGGAGGAAGAAGAAGGAGAGGAAGAAGAGGAAGGAGATTAAGGCCTTGACCAAATCGCTGTTTCTGTACCATCATGGTGTCATGATTCCGATTAAAACTAGACCATGTGACTAATCGGAAACACCGCTCCGGCTCTTCATAATCCCATCGGCATCACCAACAAACAGGCCGGGATGCAGGAACCGAGCATGTGTGTGTGTGTGTGTGTGTGTGTGTGTGTGTGTGTGTGTGTGTGTGTGTGAGCTCAGCCTCTCTCAGTCACAAATGGCTTCGGTCCCTGGAACACTGCCGTACCTATTCTAGCCGTTGGAATTCATCCAGGGATTATTTGGAGTGGAGAGAGAAAAAAAAAACAGACTTGCTTTATATACATCTCTCCCGAGCCAGGATAGAAAAAAAAAAAACAAAAAAAAAAACAGTCCCATGTGATGCACAAATATCTCATTTTTTCTGCTATATTTATATTGAATAGAATTTTAAGAGACTGACATGCCAAAGACTTGTCAATACAAACAGCCAATGAGAGTAAAGCGCTGTTAGCCCTGAGGACGGAGGCCTATTTCACAGAGAGGACCTTTTGACTGTAAGCCACACCAGCATGTGGGTTTCTCGTGGTAAAGGCCACCCAGAGTCAGAGCAGAGGCTTAACGCTGTGGCTTTAGACGAGTACTCGAGCCCGCAAAGCCCTGAAGACTCACAAGTGGTGGGCAGTCAGTAGTCAAGAGCACTTCAGATAGAGGCATCAGAGTCAGACATCTCTCTCTCTCTCTCTCTCTCTCTCTCCCTCTATCTATCTCTGTGTTTCTCATATGGGAAAATTGAGAAGGGAAAAAAATGGGATGTCTCTTGCAGTTAAAACACCAGGCATTTCTACAGAGTCGTTTCTACAGAGTCATTTATACAGAGTCGTTTCTACAGAGTCGTTTCTACAGAGTTTCTCGTTTCGTTTACAGAGTCGTTTCTACAGAGTCGTTTATACAGAGAGTCGTTACAGAGTCTACAGAGTCGTTTCTACAGAGTCGTTTAGAGAGTCGTTTTACAGAGTCGTTTCTACAGAGTCGTTTTTACAGAGTCGTTTCTACAGAGTCGTTTCTACAGAGTCGTTTCTACAGAGTCGTTTCTACAGAGTCGTTTCTACAGAGTCGTTTCTACAGAGTCGTTTCTACAGAGTCGTTTCTACAGAGTCGTTTCTACAGAGTCGTTTTCTACAGAGTCGTACAGAGTGTTTCTACAGAGTCGTTTCTACAGAGTCGTTTCTACAGTTTCTACAGAGTCGTTTCTACAGAGTCGAGTCGTTTCTACAGAGTCGTTTCTACAGAGTCGTTTCTACAGAGTCGTTACTACAGAGTCGTTTCTACAGAGTCGTTTCTACAGAGTCGTTTCTACAGAGTCGTTTCTACAGAGTCGTTTCTACAGAGTCGTTTCTACAGAGTCGTTTCTACAGAGTCGTTTCTACAGAGTCGTTTCTACAGAGTCGTTTCTACAGAGTCGTCGTTTTTACAGAGTCGTTTCTACAGAGTCGTCGTTTCTACAGAGTCGTTTCTACAGAGTCGTTACTCAGAGTCGTTTATACAGAGTCGTTTCTACAGAGTCGTTTTTACAGAGTCGTTTCTACAGAGTCGTCGTCGTTTTACAGAGTCGTTTCTACAGAGTCGTTTTTACAGAGTCGTTACAGAGTCATTTATACAGAGTCGTTTTTACAGAGTTTCTACAGAGTCGTTTCTACAGAGTCGTTTCTACAGAGTCGTTTTACAGAGTCGTTTCTACAGAGTCGTTTCTACAGAGTCGTTTCTACAGAGTCGTTTCTACAGAGTCGTATCTACAGAGTCGTCAGAGTTTTCTACAGAGTCGTTTCTACAGAGTCGTTATCTACAGAGTCGTTTCTACAGAGTCGTTTCTAGTCGTTTCTACAGAGTCGTTTCTACAGAGTCGTTTTTACAGAGTCGTTTCTACAGAGTCGTTTCTACAGAGTCGTTTCTACAGAGTAGTTTCTACAGAGTCGTTTTTCTACAGAGTCGTTTCTACAGAGTCGTTTCTACAGAGTCGTTAGTTTCTACAGAGTCGTTACTACAGAGTCGTTACTACAGAGTCGTTACTACAGAGTCGTTACTACAGAGTCGTTACTACAGAGTCGTTACTACAGAGTCGTTTCTACAGAGTCGTTTCTACAGTTCATTTATTCCAGGGTCATTTCTAGTTTCTACAGAGTCGTTTATACAGAGTCGTTTCTACAGAGTCGTTTCTACTGACTCGTTTTATACAGAGTCGTTTTCTACAGTCGTTTCTATAGAGTCGTTTCTACAGAGTCGTTTCTACAGAGAGTTGTTTATACAGAGTCGTTACTACAGAGTCGTTAGTCGTTTCTACAGAGTCGTTTCTACAGAGTCGTTTCTACAGAGTCGTTTCTACAGAGTCGTTTCTACAGAGTCGTTTCTACAGAGTCTACAAAGTTTATACAGAGTCGTTTCTACGGAGTCGTTTCTACAGAGTCGTTTATGCAGAGTAGTTTCTACAGAGTCATTTTTACAGAGTCGTTTCTACAGATTCGTTTCCAGAGTCGTTTCTACTGTCATTTCTACAGAGTCGTTTCTACTGAGTCATTTATACAGAGTCAGTCATTTCTAGTCATTTCTACAGTTGTTTGTACAAGATCGTTTTACAGAATCGTTTCCACAGAGTCATTTACACTATTTCTAGAGAGTCATTTATACAGTCGTTTCGAATATTTCTACTGAGTCATTTATACAGAGTCGTTTCATTTTACAGAGTGTTTCTACAGAGTCGTTTCTACAGAGTCGTTTCTACAGAGTTGTTTATACAGAGTCGTTTACTACAGAGTCGTTACTACAGAGTCGTTTATACAGAGTCTATGGGTTTCTACAGAGTCATTTATTCAGGGTCATTTCTAGTCATTCCTACAGAGTCGTTTCTACAGAGTCATTTATATTCTACAGAGTCGTTTCTACAGAGTCGTTCTACAGAGTCATTTTTAAAGAGTCATTTCTACAGAGTCGTTTCTACAGAGTCGTTTTACTACAGAGTCGTTTCTACAGAGTCGCTTTATACAGAGTCGTTTCTCGCTTTTCTACAGAGTCATTTATACAGAGTCGTTTCTACAGAGTCGTATCTACAGAGTCGTTTCTACAGAGTCGTTTATACAGAGTCGTTTCTACAGAGTCGTTTCTACAGAGTCGTTTCTACAGAGTTGTTTATACAGAGTCGTTTCTAGAGAGTCGTTTCTACAGAGTCGTTTCTACAGAGTCGTATCTACAGAGTCGTTTCTACAGAGTCGTTTCTACAGAGTCGTTTATACAGAGTCGTTTCTACAGAGTTGTTTTACAGAGTCGTTACTAAGAGTCGTTTATACAGAGTCTGGGCATTTCTACAGAGTCATTTATCAGTCATTTCTAGAGAGTCAGTTTCTACAGAGTCATTGCTACAGAGTCATTGCTACAGAGTCATTTTTACAGAGTCGTTTCTACAGAGTCGTTTCTACTGAGTCGTTTCTACAGAGTCGTTTTACAGAGTCGTTTCTACAGAGTCGTATCTACTGAGTCGTTTCTACAGAGTCGTTGAGTCGTTTCTACAGAGTCGTTTCTACAGAGTTAGTCGTTTCTACAGAGTCGTTCAGAGTCTACAGAGTCGTTTCTACAGAGTCAGAGTCGTTTATACAGAGTCGTTTCTACAGAGTCATTTCGTTTTCAGTCGTTTCCTACAGTCGTTTCTACAGTCATTTTCAGTTTCTACAGAGTCGTTTCTACAGAGTCGTTTCTACAGAGTCGTTATACTACAGAGTCGTTTCTACAGAGTCGTTTAGTCGTTTCTACAGAGTTGTTTATACAGAGTCGTTTCTACAGAGTCGTTGTTTATACAGAGTCGTACTAGAGTCGTTTCTACAGAGTCGTTTCTACAGAGTCGTTTATACAGAGTCGTCAGAGTTTATACAGAGTCGTTTCTACAGAGTCATTTATACAGAGTCGTTTCTACAGAGTCGTTTTATCTACAGAGTCGTTTCTACAGAGTCGTATCTACAGAGTCGTATCTACAGAGTCGTATCTCAGAGTTTCTACAGAGTCGTATCTACAGAGTCGTATCTACAGAGTCGTATCTACAGAGTCGTATCTACAGAGTCGTATCTCAGAGTTTCTACAGAGTCGTTTCGTTTATACAGAGTCGTTACTAGAGAGTCGTTTATACAGAGTCGTTTCTACAGAGTCATTTATTCAGGGTCATTTCTTTTCCTACAGAGTCGTTTCTACAGAGTCGTTTTTACAGAGTCGTTTCTACAGAGTCGTTTTTACAGAGTCGTTTCTACAGAGTCGTTTTTACAGAGTCGTTTCTACAGAGTCGTCGTTTTTACAGAGTCGTTTCTACAGAGTCGTTTATCGTTTTCTACAGAGTCGTTTCTACAGAGTCGTTTTCTACAGAGTCGTTTCTACAGAGTCGTTTCTACAGTGGAGTTGTCGTATCTAGTCGTTTCAGAGTCGTTTCTACAGAGTCTTTACAGAGTCGTTTATACAGAGTCGTTTATACAGAGTCGTTTCTAGAGAGTCGTTTTACAGAGTCTACAGAGTCGTTTATACAGAGTCGTTTCTAGAGAGTCGTTTCTACAGAGTCGTTTCTACAGAGTCGTTTCTACAGAGTCGTTTCTACAGAGTCGTTTCTACAGAGTCGTTTCTAGAGAGTCGTTTCTACAGAGTCGTTTATACAGAGTTCGTTTATACAGAGTCGTTTTTACAGTCGTTTCTATAGAGTTGTTTCTACAGAGTCGTTTCTACAGAGTCGTTTCTACAGAGTCGTTTCTACAGAGTCGTTTCTACAGAGTCTACAGAGTCGTTTCTACAGAGTCGTTTCTACTGAGTCGTTTCTACAGAGTCGTTTCTACTGACTCGTTTTTACAGAGTCGTTTTTAGTCGTTTCAGAGTCGTTTCTACAGAGTCGTTTCTACAGAGTCGTTTCTACAGAGTTGTTTATACAGAGAGTCGTTACTAGAGAGTCGTTTCTACAGAGTCGTTTCTACAGAGTCGTTTCTACAGAGTCGTTTCTACAGAGTCGTTTCTACTACAGAGTCGTTTCTACAGAGTCGTTTCAGAGTCGTTTCTACAGAGTCGTTTCTACAGAGCCGTTTCTACAGAGTCGTTACTACAGAGTCGTTACTACAGAGTCGTTACTACAGAGTCGTTACTACAGAGTCGTTACTACAGAGTCGTTACTACAGAGTCGTTACTACAGAGTCGTTACTACAGAGTCGTTACTACAGAGTCGTTACTACAGAGTCGTTTCTACAGAGTCGTTTCTCGTTTCTACAGAGTCGTTACTACAGAGTCGTATCTACAGAGTCGTTTACAGATCTACAGAGTCGTTTCTACAGAGTCGTAGTTTCTACAGAGTCGTTTCTACAGAGTCGTTTCATACAGAGTCGTTTATACAGAGTCGTTTCTACAGAGTCGTTTTTACAGAGTCGTTTCTACAGAGTCGTTTCTACAGAGTCGTTTCTACAGAGTCGTTTCTACAGAGTCGTTTCTACAGAGTCGTTTCTACAGAGTTGTCGTTTCTACAGAGTCGTTTCTACAGAGTCTACAGAGTCGTTACTACAGAGTCGTTTACTACAGAGTCGTTTACTACAGAGTCGTTTCTACAGAGTCGTTTTCTACAGAGTCGTTTCTAGTCGTTTCTACAGAGTCGTTTCTACAGAGTCGTTTCTACAGAGTCGTTTCTACAGAGTCGTTTCTACAGAGTCGTATCTACAGAGTTTCTACAGAGTCGTTTCTACAGAGTCGTATCTACAGAGTTTCTACAGAGTCGTTTCTACAGAGTCGTATCTACAGAGTCGTTTCTACAGAGTCGTTTCTACAGAGTCATTTATTACAGAGTCATTTCTCAGAGTCAGTCGTTTCTACAGAGTCGTTTCTACAGAGTCGTCGTTTTACAGAGTCGTTTCTACAGAGTCGTTTCTAGAGAGTCGTTTCTACAGAGTCGTTTCTACAGAGTTGTTTATACAGAGTCGTTACTAGAGAGTCGTTTATACAGAGTCGTTTCTACAGAGTCATTTATTCAGGGTCATTTCTAGTCATTCCTACAGAGTCGTTTCTACAGAGTCATTTATACAGAGTCGTTTCTACAGAGTCGTATCTACTGAGTCGTTTCTACAGAGTCGTTTCTACAGAGTCGTTTACTACAGAGTCGTTTACTACAGAGTCGTTTCTACAGAGTCGTTTCTACAGAGTCGTTTATACAGAGTCGTTTATACAGAGTCGTTTCTACAGAGTCGTTTACTACAGAGTCGTTTCTACAGAGTTTCTACAGAGTCGTTTCTACAGAGTCGTTTCTACAGAGTCGTTTCTACAGAGTCGTTTCTACTGACAGAGTCGTTTCTACAGAGTCGTTTTACAGAGTCGTTTCTACAGAGTCGTTTACTACAGAGTCGTACAGAGTACAGAGCCGTTTCTACAGAGTCGTTTCTACAGAGTCGTTTCTACAGAGTCGTTTCTACAGAGTCGTATCTACAGAGTCGTTTCTACAGAGTCGTTTCTACAGAGTCGTTTCTACAGAGTCGTTTCTACAGAGTCGTTTCTACAGAGTCGTTTCTACAGAGTCGTTTCTACAGAGTCGTTACTACAGAGTCGTTTCTACAGAGTCGTTACAGAGTCGTTTATACAGAGTTGTTTATACAGAGTCGTTTACTAGTTTCTACAGAGTCGTTTCTACAGAGTCGTTTCTACAGAGTCGTTTCTACAGAGTCGTTACTAGAGAGTCGTTTATACAGTCATTTATACAGAGTCGTTTCTACAGACACTTCTACAAAGGCGTTTATACAGAGTCGTTACTACAGAGTCGTTACTACAGAGTCGTTACTACAGAGTCGTTTCTACAGAGTCGTTTACTACAGAGTCGTTTATACAGAGTCGTTTATACAGAGTCGTTTTACAGAGTCGTTTCTACAGAGTCGTTTATACAGAGTCGTTTATACAGAGTCATTTATACAGAGTTGTTTCTTCAGAGTCATTTCTACAGAGTCCTTTATTCAGAGTCGTTTCTACAGAGTCATTTTCGTCAGGGTAATTTCTACAGTCATTCCTACAGAGTCGTTTCTACAGAGTCATTTATACAGTCCTTAATTCAGAGTCATTTCTAAAGAGTCATTTATACAGAGTCCTTTATTAAGGGTCGTTTCTACAGAGTAATTTTTACAGTCATTTATATAGTTGTTACTACAGAGTCATTTATATAGAGTCGTTTCTACAGAGTCATTCCTAAGAGTCCTTTATTCCTTACAGAGTATTCAGAGTCGTTTCTACAGAGTCATTTACAGAGTCGTTTCTACAGAGTCATTTATACAGAGTCGTTTCTACAGAGTCGTTTCTACAGAGTCGTTTCTACAGAGTCGTTTCTACAGAGTCGTTTCTACAGAGTCATTTATTCAGAGTCATTTCTTCAGAGTCATTTATACAGCGTCCTTTATTCAGAGTCATTTCTAAAGAGTCATTTATACAGAGTCCTTTATTCAGAGTCATTTCTAGTCATTAATATAGTCGTTACTTCAGAGTCGTTTCTACAGAGTCATTTATACAGAGTCGTTTCTACAGAGTCATTTATTCAGAGTCATTTCTAGTCGTTAATATAGTCGTTACTACAGAGTCGTTTCTACAGAGTCATTTATTCAGGGTCATTTCTAGTCATTCCTACAGAGTCGTTTCTACAGAGTCATTTTACAGAGTCGTTTTACAGAGTCGTTTCTACAGAGTCATTTATACAGCGTCCTTTATTCAGAGTCATTTCTAAAGAGTCATTTATACAGCGTCCTTTATTCAGAGTCATTTCTAAAGAGTCATTTATACAGAGTCCTTTATTCAGAGTCATTTCTAGTCATTAATATAGTCGTTACTACAGAGTCGTATCTACAGAGTCATTTATACAGAGTCGTTTCTACAGAGTCATTTATTCAGGGTCATTTCTAGTTTATACAGAGTCGTTTCTACAGAGTCATTTATTCAGGGTCATTTCTAGTCATTCCTACAGATTCGTTTCTACAAAGTCATTTATACAGAGTCATTTATACAGAGTCATTTATTCAGGGTCATTTCTAGTCATTCCTACAGATTCGTTACAGAGTCTACAGAGTCATTTCTACAGAGTCAGAGTGTTTGATACAGAGTCGTTTCTACAGAGTCATTTCTACAGAGTCATTTCTACAGACATTTTACATGCCCTGGAGTCGGTAGTCAAAAGCATTTCAGAAAGAGGCCCAGACTCAGACATATCTCTATCTCTCTCTCTCTCTCTCTCTCTCTCTCTCTCTTTCTCTCTATCTAGCATAGGAAAATATGATTTTTTTGTGTTTTTATGATTTGGGATGTCTATTCCAGTTAGAACAGCTCCAGGGCAGCCATTATAAGGCCCGGTGCTGATCAGCGGTCCACAATAAGCTCTCCCCTGAGACAAACACAAAGGCAATTACACAGGAGGAAGGCTGATTTTAATGCCTGCCAACGCTATTCATTATTAACGCGCACAGGCTGTTCATGAACGCTCAATCACCGGAAAACAAACTGGGCCTGGTTTACCAACCCCAATGTTTACACTGGTTGAAAAAAAGTACTGTGTGCGTACAAATAAATAAATAAAAACATTTGGAGGAAAAACACAATGCTTCCCGGATACATTGCTTTTACACTGTGGATACACTCCTTTTACACCATGAATACACTCCGGATACCCGCTTGAACAAGAGTCAGACACTTTCGGGCTGACATCAAGTTTCCAATTTACTAGAAATCTCTCCCTCTCTCTCTCCCTCTCTCTCTCTCTCTCTCTCTCCTTTTTTTTTTTTTCCCTTTCTTTCCCCATGACACACCCCCCTCCCTCCCCCTCCCCCTCCCCTTCACATCAGCACCAGTGATTGCAATTCACTATTCAAAGCTGAAAACAAGCGTTTCACTGCTACAATGAATGCAAATTACACTCATTTCAATCCACCAATAATGTTCTTGACTTTTGTTCCTGACTTGTCGAGTAAACAGAATGGAACGCACAGAGCGGACTTTCTTTTTTTTTTTTTTTTTTTTTTACATTTAGACACAAAAAAAAAAAAAAAAACACACCCCGAAAATATTCTGGTTTATTCTCGTCTTAGATGCTGGTGTAAAATGCAAAAGAGTAGGGACTTATA
>JACRUU010000015.1:14235223-14312723 GCA_030449085.1 Kryptopterus vitreolus
CTCTCCCTCTATCTCTCTCTCTGTCTTTTTTTGTTTCTCTAGGTTTCTCTCTTGTTGACTAACCTTTTACAAATCTTATGAACTGAAAGCTCTGCAAGTACTGAAGCCAAGTGTGTGTGTGTGTGTGTGTGTTGTGTGTGTGTAGATCTCTCTGGCCCAGATGAAATGTCGGCGCCAAGTGTGCGCCAGTGACTCAGACGAGGCGCACTTTGAAGACGCGAGGCCCCGTAATGAGTGCCGAAGCGCTCGGGCCCCCGATCTGAAGTTTGATTGACAGGGGCATCAGGCTGCCACGCATGCGCTTTCAGCATCATCTTTTCAATTACCGCTGCCGCTCGGCCTTGTGGGCGAGAGGTAATTTGCGTGGCTGCTTTTAGCCCCCGTATACCGCATTACATCGCATTTATCCGCCGCCGAGGATGCAGCAGGAGGCGACGTGGACCAAACAAAGAAGAGACGCGAGCTTTCCAGGTTAAGGCGAACGGCGAATATATATATATATATATATATATATATATATATATATATATATATATATATATATATATATATATATATATATATGCAATTATTGGGGCGATGACTCCGCCCCTTTCACCTCATTGGTCTGTTCCGTAACATGTCCACCTGTTCATCATTCACAGCATTTGGCCAATTTACGTTTATCTCACTTGCACAGGTGAAGAGTTGAGAGTTCGAGACATTGCTCAATGTACGAGACCAGTGGCAGCTTGTCCATGCTGGGATTTGAACTCACAACCTTTCCAAAAATAAATCCAAGCATAAACAGCCAGACAGACGCATAAAGATAGACAGGTGGATGGATGGATGGATGGACAGACAGACAGACAGATATACAGAGAGACAGTTAAATGGACAGACAGACAAACCGAAAGACAGACAGACAAACCGAGACAGACAGACAGACAGGCAAAGAGACATATAAATAGACAGACAGAGGGACGGACGGACGGACGGACAGACACGCAAAACAGACATATAGATAGATAGATAGATAGATAGATAGATAGATAGATAGATAGATAGATAGATAGATAGATAGATAGACTAGATAGATAGATAGATAGATAGATAGATAGATAGATAGATAGATAGATAGACAGACAGACAGACAGGCAGAAGACATAGACGGGTGGATAGATAGATAGATAGATAGATAGATAGATAGATAGATAGATAGATATATAGATAGATAGATAGATAGACAGACAGACAGACAGACAAAACAGACATAGATAGATAGATAGATAGATAGATAGATAGATAGATAGATAGATAGATAGATAGATAGATAGATAGATAGATAGATAGATAGATAGATAGATAGATAGATAGATAGATAGATAGACAGACAGACAGATAGATAGATAGATACATAGATAGATAGATAGATAGATAGATAGATAGATAGATAGATAGATAGATAGATAGATAGATAGATAGATAGATAGATAGATAGATAGATAGATAGATAGACAGACAGACAGACAGACAGACAGACAGACAGACAGATAGATAGATAGATAGATAGATAGATAGATAGATAGACAGACAGACAGGACAGGACAACAGAACGATAGATAGATAGATAGATAGATAGATAGATAGATAGATAGATAGATAGATAGATAGATAGATAGATAGATAGATAGATAGATAGATAGACAGACAGACAGACAGAAAGACAGACGATAGATAGAGAGATAGATAGATAGATAGATAGATAGATAGATAGATAGATAGATAGATAGATAGATAGATAGATAGATAGATAGATACACACACATATATAGACAGACAGACATATAGAAAGGAAGAATTGTACTTCTACACACACACACAAATAATAATAATAATACCCACTGGTCTCTCTCTCTCTCTCTCTCCCTCTCTCCCTCTCTCTCTCTCTCTCTCTGGGTGTGTGTTGTTTCTAGCACATGCTGGTGTTAGAATATGTTCTTATCTCTGCTTTCTTATGTAAATGAGACAGCCCCCCCCTTGGCCCCCCCCCTTGCCCCCCCCCCATTTTGTTTTTTTTTGCTCATGTCACAGCTGTACATTTGGAAACAGCCTTTATAATTGCCTGTAATTATCTGAGACCAGACTACTTCAAAACATCCTGGCAATTTGATGGAGTGGAAGCGAGGGGGGCTGCGGGCGAGAGTGTTAGTGAGAAGACGCTGAGCTCTCTCCGGCGCAGAGAGAGAGAGAGAGAGAGAGAGAGAGAGAGGGGGGGGAGGAGGAGACAAAAAAAAAAAACAACAAAAAAAAAACAGCCGAGCTGGAAAGGAGGTGAGGCGGCTCGCTAAAACAGCACCATCCTATACCGGGAGTTACGGACTAGGCCATAATTATCTCCGCAAGGCCTTCTGGGTAATGGAGCTGCAAATAAAAGACACCTGCACGTCTCTGACTTGACTGAATAACCTTAAAAATTGGACGCGGACTGGGAGAGTTTGGTTTAACGGGTAAATTAAAACCGGGTGGGGGGGGGGGGGGTAATGGGGGAGGGCAGTAGGGGAGGAGGGGGTATTTGTACTTAACAACTCGGCGTTTGTTTGGCTCTACGCGATTGATGTGAAGTGCTGCGGAGTGCGGCGGGGCTGAGTGCTCTTACGTAACGCATGTATAAATAAATGTCCCTGACAGTCCACAGATGGCCCCGTCCTCCCCCCACAGAGGCCAAGCTCCGGCCCTGGCGCCATCCTCCACCCGAGATTCGCTAACTCGCTAACGCTCTCACACACACACACACACACACACACACACAAACACACACACATGGAGCAGCAGGGCGGCAGAGCAGCTCCAACTACAACAGGTGGGCAACACACACTACAGCTGCTTTCCAACCGAAGGAAATATTCCAGTGATGTTAGGACCGCTCGAATCAGAGCACAGCCATGATAATCCTGGAGCATAGATAATGTAAGGGCCTTACTCAAGGGCCCCAAAAAAACGGGGGCAAAATCAATCAGTGTCGGTGTTTACGGCGATGGACTACCGAGCGGAAGGTCGGGCCTCGGTATCGCCAAATTGGCACCTTTGAGCAAGGCCCCTTAACCCTATGTGCTCCAGGGGGCGCTGTTTCATGGCTGACCCAAGTGTCCAAAAAAAAAAAAACAAGCTGGGGTATGTATATGTGATAAATATATGCTATTCTATTCCTGGCTCCGCCCCCTGCCCTGTCATTGGCTGGTTAATCTATTGTGTTCACCTGTTCAAAACGGAAATTCTTATTTCTGCTTCATTTTGATTGTAGCTATCTTTGTTGTGTGTTTTTTTTGGGGGGAAGGGGGGGTTTGGGGTACCTCGGCGCTTGTGACGGGCGTGTTGCCGACGCCGGTGCTAACCGAGCTCCAGGATCGGGCGGTGAGGACGCAGGCGAACAGAGGGTACAGGTCTCCGGCCCCCAGGCGTCTGCTGTAACGCTCGATCCCCTTCATGTTTCCCTTTATGAGACTCTGCCACAGTCTGCAGTAATCCAGGCGAAACTCCGGCTTCAGCAACTTGTACAGGAATAAAACACACACACACACACACACACACACACACACACACACTCAGATTTCCGTATAGAAATATAGAAATATTTCAGGAAAAGTTCAATCATAACCACATGGAGAAAATAACTTATTCAGACAGACAGACGGGTAAGATGGGTAGGTTGATGGGCAGACAGACAGACAGGTAAACAGAGAGACAGACAGCTGGGCATATAGATAGGCAGAAAGACAGATGGACAGACAGGAAAAGACAGGAACATAGGAAGGTTGGTGGACAGACAGACAGACAGATAGATAGATGGACAGATGGGTGGACAGACAGATTAATACATAGATATATTGATAGACAGACAGACAGACAGACAGATAGACAGGTAGATGGACAGACAGGAAGGTAGAAAGGTTGGTGGACAGACTGACAGACACACAGATATATATATATAGATAGATAGACAGACAGACAGACAGACAGACAGATAGATATATAGAGAGATAGAACGACAGAGAGACAGACAGACAGACAGATAGATAGATAGATAGATGGATGGATGGACGGACGGGCACACAGATAGGTAGAGACTGAGAGTAAAGAAAAAGAAAGACTGAGAGAGGGACACAGAAAAAAGAGCGCTACTGTAGGTTAGAGAGAGAGACACACGGTGAGTGTAAGAGACAGGAAAAGTGAGTGAACGAGAGCGGGGCAGTGAAAGCGAGACGCTCAGAGACGGAAGGAGAGAGAGAGAAAGAGGGGGGAAAAAATAAGGAGAGACTCGGAAAAACAAAACCCAGGGCCACTGAAAAGGGAGAGAAAGAGGGGAAAGAAGGATAGTCGGGAGCGGAGTAAGGGTGAGGGGAGTGGATGAGAGAGAGACACAGAGAGAGAGAGAGAGGGAGAGAGAGAGAGAGATGTCATTAGCATGCAGCACTTTACCACTTCAGCACTTTAATTAATATGGCTACAACATACAGTAAGCCGGCTGTGAACAAAAATAACACTCCAGCCAGGAATGAGGATTCGGGGGGCCAAGCAGCGCTAAACTCCGGAGTCATTACTCGCAAATTGGTTCCATTATGAGGCGAACGAGTGGAGCAGCTCTCCAACGCGCTCCCTTCTTTTATTCCCGCGCATCGCTAGTGTGTGTTTATCAGCAGATTATCTTCACAAATGCATTTGCGGCTCCCACACCCGCGCACGCTACACAAGGAGGTGCGAAATGGACATGCGCTTGCTCGCTCACTCGCCACGTACACGCCACGTGTGTGTGTGTGTAGGAGTGCTGTCCTAAAGCACATGGCGGAGCTGCAGGTCGTCTCTAATGAAATGCTTTTTACGCCGCCGCCGCGGCTCCCGACAGCCCCGAGACAGGAGGCTGAATAATGGCACGGCCCTGAAGACGTCTCACCTGGTACAAGCCGTGATCGAGTAAAACAATTTCCGCCTTGTTGCTGCCGGGCCGCTTTCGCACCAGCACGTTGCCCGGGTGCGGGTCGCAGTGCACGAAGCCGTTCACGAAGATCATCTCGCTGTACATCTTCCCCAAGTTCCTGGAGACCTGCACGCAGAAAAGACGGGATTCAGAAGATCCCCGAGATCTGCAGCAAGGGGTGAGATCAGAGCGCTGACTCGACAGATCATCCACTCCAATCACACAGACGGATGGACATGCATACAGACAGACAGACAGACAGACAGATAGATAGATAGGAAAACAGAGATAGATGGATGGATGGATGGATGGATAGATAGATAGAACAGAGAGACAGAAAGATAGATATAAATGTAATAGATAGACAGTTAGATACATACATAGATAGATAGAACAGAGAGAGAGACAGAGAAAGATAGATATAAACGTAATAGATAGATAGATACGTAGACAGACAGACAGACAGACAGATAGATACATAGATAGATAGATAGATAGAACAGAGAGAGACAGAAAGATAGATATAAACGTAATAGATAGACAGATAGACAGAAAGACAGACAGACAGGCAGACAGACAGATAGAACAGAGAGAGACAGAAAGTTAGATATAAATGTAATAGATAGGTAGATAGATAGAAAGAAAGAAAGACACAGACAGACAGACAGACAGACAGATGCGTCTATCTGAGCGATACGTCCTATAAATTGAATCAACGTTTTTGTTTTAGACACAGTGGGGAAAATGTTTGTGCTATTTGTACTTGTTTGTAGTTTGTTGTTTGTTGTGGGTTTGTTGTTTACTGTTTTTAACGACGCGCCTGGCGACCCTCGTACGGCCGGAACAGCCAGGCGTCCCGATACTTTTGCTCGCTTCACTTCCACACTCGAAATAACTTTTAACATTTCAAACCCTTTGTACTGACAATTCCATTTATGGATTTATCCAGAGCACTTGAGGGTTAAGGGCCTGGCTCAAGGGCCTAGTGGTGGTGGTGGTGGTGGGATTTGAACCTGTGATCTTCCGGTCCAGAGGCCTTAACGCCTTAACCACTGAACTCCCACGTCCAACAAATCCCACCAGTGGGCCCTGGAGTGGGGCCCTGGAGTGAGGCCCTTAACCCTCAAGTGCTCTGGATAATTGCATAAATAAAAAAAGGGCCCTGGAGTGAGGCCCTTAAATCTCAGATGTAAGTCCATAAGGGCGTCTGCCTATTACGGGCGTCATCGAGGCAGGACACACCCTGTATGGAACCCATCGCACACACACACACACACACACACACACACACACACTGTCCAAGGTGCCAATCCACCTGCAAGCTGAGGAGGAAACCGGAGAACCCGGAGAAAAACCCCTGGGAGAACATGTGATGTCAGGAGGATCTTTCCGAAGCGTCTCCTCTGGAGTGTGTAGCAATAATAATAAACGGGGACGCGGCGGCGCGCTGTGGAAATGTCACGCCGGAGGAGGCTGAGCGAAAGAGGCCGTCCCTTTCATCCGTCACTCACTCGGCCCCGGCGTCGTGTTCCATTTTCCCCGCCTTTGTCCCCCCGAAGAGCCGAAGAGACGCGAAATTCAAACGAACAATAAAGGCGAAAGAAGGACGCGTGTCTGCGTTCGCTCGGTCTCGCGTGATGCGCATTGTGTGTGTGTGTGTGTGTGTGTAGGGAGAAGTCCACTTTGACAGGCAGCGCGATGCCGAGCGACACACACACACACACACACACACACACAATACGGAGTGTGTTTTTTTCTGTGCCGAAGCAGAGAATATGATTCACGGTTAATTATCGAGCGCTGACGCACGTCCACGTTTTTTGTTGCGCGGAGAAACTCAGGGGACCTGTTATGTCATCGCCAAAAAATGCAAAACAGCCGTGAGTCACTCGGAGCGTCGCCGCTCTCGGCTTTTAGCGGCGGTGGCGGCGGCGCAGCGCGATAAATTACACAGGAATTAGCTGCGTTTCCTGGAGAGGGACCAACAAACAAACTTTTATTCAGGCAAAACAGGGTGTTGTTGTTGTTGTTGTTGTTGTTTTTTTTAAGTTAAAAGCTCTTTTAAGACTGAAACACTTTTAGGACTGTTCGCGCAGATGCTTAATGTCGGATTATAGCGCTAGACTTGTTTATTTACGTTTTCCCATTAATGCTCTGGTGTTAGCATATCGCAATCCGACGCCGACTTGCCCATAAGGCGGGGCGACACATGGTTAGGGGGCGTGTCTATAACTTAAATAACGCGCCTGAGCAAATAAGGCGTTTTTCCCTCATGTTGTGTGTGTGTATAGATCGCACTTTGAATGACTTTTTAAAGATCACATGGTTTCGGTGCGTGCATGCATATGTGTGTGTGTGTGTGTGTGTGTTCCCCATACAATTCCCCATAGTAACCTCAGAGTGGCGAGCGACGCATGCTGGGATGGCGGAGGAGCCCGAAGGCCTGATTGAGACATGCGGAGGATGAGAGAGGAGGTTTAGTATGCAAATTAACGCTCTAAAGGACCTCAGCGCTCGGACGTCTCGATGACGCGATTGATGGGATTATAAATAAATAAATAAATAAGTAAATAAATAAATAAATAAATAAATAAATCGGCAATGGTGACGTACATCATCAGTTTGGTCATGTTTCCACACGGACGCTTTTTCAGTGGCGGATTGTGAGCATCATGGCGTATTTTGGGGGCCTGATTAAGGCATTTATATATATATATATATATATATATATATATATATATATATATATATATATATATATATACATTATATATACACACACATACACACACAACACCCACATATATATATATATATAATATATATATACACACACACACACACACACAACACACACACACACACACACGCACATACAGACAACCCCCCCCACACACACACACGAAAATGCTTTTTCTATTGAAATATGTGAAGTCTACCACTTTTCTCTGCATAATTTTGTCAAAAACTGATCTTATATTCTCCCTCTCCCTCTCTCTCTCTCCCTCCCTCTCTCTCTATCTCCCTCTCTCTCTCCGAACACACTAAAGCAGCTGTGACAACAGATATTTGCCATTGATTAAAGGGCGCATCAATGAAGTGCGAAATTAGCTTGTTGTGTTGTGACAAAGGTCTATTCCTTCCCCCTGCTCCACCCATCCCTCCACCCATCCCTCCACCCATCCCTCGCTCCATCCGTCCGTTCCTGACTTCCCGGGACGACTGTGTGCGCCGGAGTGGTGTGGAGTGGAGTGAGTCAGCTCCAGCGCATGCAGGGAATAAATCATGTTTTCTGTCCCATTTCGCCGAACCGATTCTCCGACAGATGATCTGTACACTCTGACAAGTCCACTAGAGCTGCATACCAACACGGAGTCTCTCACACACACACACACACACACACACACACACACACACACACACACACACACACACACACACACACACACACACTGAGAGTGTTTATACGGAGACACAAGCTGCTAACGGAAACATAGAGATACTGAGCGAAACACTGAGCGCTCCTTCATACGTGTGAACACATCCATATACATGTACACACACACACACACACACACACACACACACACACACACACACACACACACACACACACACACACACACACACACACCGCTGCACAGTGAGTGGAGAGGAGGGGAGGGGGGTGAGGGGGTGTCAGCAGGGGGGCGTAGCGACGGGAACAGTCACAGGACATTTCCTTTCAACGGCAAGCTAAAAATAACCAGCGGCAGGAAAGTGAAGGAGGAGAAGAAGAAGAGGAGCGGAGGATCATCCGTTCCATTATCTGTTCCTCTGTTCTGGAGGGGAGAATAAAAATAAAGGAGGGGAAGAGAAGAGAAAAGGAGAGAAAATGAGAAAAGGGGAGAGGACAGGAAAGAACCAGAGAAAAGTGAAGGATGAGGTAAGAAAAGGAGAGAAGACAAGGGAAGAGAAAAATAGAGAAGAGAAAGGGAGATAATTTAAAAAAGGAGAGAAGATAAGAGAAAAAGAGAGAAAAGGAGAGGAGAAGAAAGGAAAGGAAAGGAGAGGAGAGGGGAGGAGAGAAGAGAAGAGAAAAGGAGAGAAGAAAAAAATGAGAGGAAAGGGGAGGAGAGAAGAGAAAAGGAGAGGAGAGAAGGAAAGAGAAAAATAGAGACGGGAAAGGGAGATAATTTAACAAAGGAGAGAAGAGAAGAGAAAAAGAGAGAAAAGGAGAGGAGAAGAAAGGAAAGGGGAGAGGAAAGGAGAGGAAAGGAGAGGAGAGAGGAGGAGAGAAGAGAAGAGAAGAGAAAAGGAGAGAAGAAAAAATGAGAGGAAAGGGGAGGAGAGAAGAGAAAAGGAGAGGAGAGGAGAGAAGAGAAAGGGAGAGGAGAGAAGAGAAGAGAAAAGGAGAGAAGAGAAGAGAAAAGGAAAGGAAAAAGAGAAGAGAAGAAAAAAATAGAGGAAAGAAGATAAAAGGAGAGAAAAGGCGAGGAGAGAAGTGAAAAGGAGGAAAGGAGAGGAGAGAAAAGGAGAGGAGAGAAGAAAAAAGGAGAGGAAAGGAAGAGAAAGAGAGGAAAGGAAATGAGAGAGTGTTGGTGTCAGTATAATCCACAGCAGCAGTCTTCCACACCATTATTGCAGAAAGTGTGTCACAAAGTCAGACAGAAAAAGAGAGATAGAGAGAGAGAGAGAAGGAGAGAGAAAGAGAGAGAGAGAGAGACTCTGTAGGAAACAGTCACAGCGTTACAGCACATCGTTTCTCCCTGAGCTCTATGTGAACACAGCTGGTCTCACTCCATCACGCCAGATTGAATTTTTTGCGAAAGGGACGATGCAATTACACCTGCTGCGGCCTGCTACACGGGATAAAAGCTCTCCCTCGCTCTCCCTCGCTCTCCCTCGCTCTCCCTCGCTCTCCCTTGCTCTCTCCATTCGCCCCTCCTCCGTCACCCGAGTCCAGATCGGGGCTGATGTTTCGAGTTTGAGTTCGCTCTACAAAAAGGATTATAAAAAAGAAAAGTCTCTTTCTCACTCGCAGAGCGCCGCCTGGACTCGACACAACAGGGGTTCAAATATCACAACCAGGTGAAGTGAAGAGAAGAGAAGAAGATAGGAGGAGAGGAGAAAAGAAGAGAAATGAAGAGAAGAGAAGAGAAGAGAAATGGAAGAGAAGAGAAGAGAGGAGAAGAGAAGAAAGAAGAGGAGAAGAGAAGAGAGGAGAAGAGAAATGAGGAGAAGAGAAGAGAGGAGAGGAGAAGAGACGAGAAGATAAATGAGGAAAAGAGAAAAGAGAAGAGAGGAGAGAAGAGAAAGAGAGAGAGAGAGAGAGAAGAGAAGAGAGAAGAAGAGAAATGAGGAGAAGAGAAGAGAAATGAATAAGAGGACAAGACTAATTAACTAATTATTATTATTAGGATTATTATGATTATTATGATTATGATGGTGATTATTATTATTATTATTATTATTATAATGATTATGATTATTGTGATTATTATGATTATTATTATTATTATTATTATTATTATGATTATTGATTATTGTGATTATATTATTGATCTATTATTATTATTATTATTTTGATTTTATTATTATTATTATTATGATTATTATGATTATGATATGATGATGATGATTGATGATGATTATTATTATTATTATTATTATTATTATTATTGATTATTATTATGATTATGATTATGATATGATTATTATGTTATTATGATGATTATGATTATGATGATTATTATGATTATTATGATTATATGATTATTTATTGATTATTATGATTATTGATTATGATCTTATGATTTGCTGGGTTGAATATTATTTGATTATGATGATGATGATTATTATTATTATTATGATTATTATTGATTCTTATTATTATGATTATTATGATAATTATGATGATGATGATTATTATTATTATTATTATGTATTATTATTATTATGATTATCTGATATGATTATTGATTCTTATGATATTATTTATTATGATTATTATGATTATATTTTGATTATGATGGATTATTATGATTATTATGATATATTATTATTATTATGATTATTGATTATGATTATTATTATATTATTATATTATTATGATTATGATTATGATGATTATTATTATGATTATTATTATTATGATTATTATTTATGATTATGATTATGATTATTATTATTGATGATTATTGATTATTATGATGATTATTATTGATTATTATTATTGATTATGATATTTATTATTATGATTATTATGATTATTATTATTATGATTATTATTAATTATGATTATTATTATTATTATTATTTATGATTATTATTATGATATATGATTATTATTATGATCTTTGATTATGATTATTATTATGATTATATGATTGTGATTATTATTATTATTATGATTATTATTATAGGATTATTATGATTATTATGATGATTATTATTAAGCTGTAATGACATGGGGTGTTGTTTTTGGGTGGAGTGTGTGTGGGGTGTTTCAGGTCCTCTGGCTGTGTGTGGGTGAGATTCTTTGTGAAAGGCTCATGCGGTTATTTACACGCAGTCTAAAGTCTCTGTCATGGGTTTTAACTGCTTCCACCCTGAGAAGAAAAAAACAACAACAACAAAAAAAGAAACCAGTAGATTTATTTGAGCCTTCCTGTGGTAATGTGGCGAGTTTGTGGACTGATCGATACGGGGCACGGCGGAGAGAAAGGCTTTTACCGGAGCGACACACTAAATCTAATCACACCGAGATCCGAGGCCGGCATGTGAGCGGCTGAACTGGCAGATCTGAGCAGGAGATACGGGCGTCCGGGTCAACGCGGGTACTTCATCAATACGCAACACAACAACAATATATATATGTGTGTGTGTGTGTGTGTGTGTGTGTGTGTGTGTGTGGTGTGTGTGTGTGTTGTGTGTGTGTGTGTGTGTATGTATATATATA
Organism: Kryptopterus vitreolus; assembly: GCA_030449085.1. Lineage (NCBI taxonomy): Eukaryota > Metazoa > Chordata > Actinopteri > Siluriformes > Siluridae > Kryptopterus > Kryptopterus vitreolus. Next base: position 14,247,118 of record JACRUU010000015.1, read on the forward strand.
TATATAGATATATATATATATATGTGTGCTGTGTGTGTGTGTGTGTGTGTGTGTGATGTGTATGTGTGGATATATATATATATAGTCTATATATATAGATATATATATATCTTCTATATATATATATATATATATATATATATATATGTTATACACACCTATACCCACATATCGTCTTCCATACCCCCCCACAATGTTTACACACACACACACACACACATATATACCACATATCTATACATATGGTATATCTAATCTATCTACTATTGTCTTCTATCTATCGATCTATTCTCTATATATAATATATATATTATATATATATATATATATATATTATATATATATACACACACTTCCCCACCACCACACACCCCCCCACACCTCACCTCTCTTAACATATATATATAATATATATAATAAATAAATCTATATATTGCCTCCTTATACGATCATTCTATATTTATACAGAAATATACAGGTAATACATTTTCTGTAAAAATAAAATAAAATAATGTTGTTTTTCTGTCAATACCTTTAAGGAAAACATAGCATTTTTTGAAAAACAATCTGGTCTGCGCATGAAAGCCAAGGTTTTCAAAAGCGCCGGCTCGGCGGAAAACGGCAGGCAGAAATGATGCGTTATGAAGCGCCTTATGAGCAGGACCGCTATTTAATCGCTTTTAGGCGTTTCGTGTGTGGAGTGAAAACGAAAATGAGAGCGTTTTTAGACGCCACTTTCAACAGTATTGGGATTAGCGTAGACCGCACGCGTCACACCGTCACACCGTCACAAGGTCTGTTGGCCGAATGTGACCCTCCAGATGCTTAAAAGGTGTGTGGATGTCTTGTAATAAGGCTGCTTTAAAGGGAGCGTCGACAATAAACTACATCTCCCACAACGCATGCTGCTATGTTACCCACGACGTGACAGCGTGGACGGTGGAGGGGCGGAGCCAAGGGCAAGCGAAACAATTTGATCATATGGTACGATGGAATGAATGTGAGTCAAACCGTCGTGACCTACAGATTGATATAATACCATCAGAATGCGTCTGCAATATTTACGACGCGTCTACGAGGCCAGACGGCGTAGCGTATCGCGTACTTAACGCGTTTCGGCTGAGAGTTGCGTTAATGTCCGAGTTTCAGGCGCTCGGGAGGAGTGTTTGTTTCAATCTGTCGGCATGTCATCGCGTCTCAGGCAAGCTGTCTCCTCTAATATCTCACCTCGGCTGTGCTTGTCAGCTGGGATTTCTTGTTCCGATGCCTCAGTTTGACCTAAATACTGACAACTGCGAACCTTTCGTGACACGGCGCTCGGCGCGGCCCGTCACAGCTGAAGCTGAAGATGACGATGATGAGCGCTAGTACGTTATTGGGAGAACGCAGGAATATCTTACAAACCGGCGCTAATGTAAAACAACAGGGCCGGACCAGACGCGGAAGCGCTTCCCATTAATCAAGATCCCCGGCACCGGCGACGCACGCCGCAAATGAATTATCTCAAAGAGACGCCCGCCTTTTTCTAACGCCAATTAATTACGCCGATTCCATTTGTCATTCTGCGAGGCCGAAACACCCGTCGCGTGCGAGAGAAACGACAGGAGCGTTCCCCAACCAGGAGGTCTATTCCTATTGCCGTGAAGAACGAGGGCGGAGTTTCTCCGAGACCGTTGTGAGAAATAGTACGTGCGGTTAAATAGAGTGACGGGTAAACGAAAAAAAAAGAAAAAAACATCACGACATCATGCAATTAAAAAAGCGATTAAAAAGCGCAGCGAGAGATAAAAAAAAAAACTGGGAAACGTCGGGATAAAAACGTTTTTTGTTCATTTTGCCATATGAATTGTTTCCCAAAATGAATCAATTAAGTGATTAATTACTATTTCGTTTATTAAATACAATTTACTTCAATTAAATTCATACAAATGACTTTTTAATTCTTTTTTTTATTAATAATAAATAATAATATTAATTAATAATAAATCAATTTTTTTACATTTTCATGTATAAGTAATAAGTAATCTCAAAAACATTACGTTTGGCAAGCACAATTATTTATTTATTTATTTATTTACAATAATGTTAATAAGGACAAAAAACCCTCCTTTTTTTTTTTATTATATCACACATTAAAATCTAGCTAAACTTCCCAACTGGTTCATGGGGTTTGTAGGCCTCTCGTGCTGTCGGGTGAGAAAGGAAAGATAAGAGCCATGAAGAAAAAAAGGGAACGCGTGAATAAAAATAAATAAATAAATAAAAACTCTGTGGGGGTTTAACATCATTCCCTCTCATGTACATGAATCATCCACTGAGTGTGTGACACCGAACACACACCATGCGGCGCTTACACTCTGGCACACCTGTACACCACACTGAGAGTCGTTACTGCATATATGTGTGTGTGTGTGTGTGTGTGTGTGTGTGTGTGTGTGTGTGTTCGCCCGGCGTGACCTCCCAGCCAAGGCTATTACCGCAGATTAATTTTCCTGGTCACAACAATGCAAGGGGAACTTTACAAGCAGAACGCAGAGCACTGAAGTTTAGAGTCTGCGAGTCGGTCAGAGGCAAGGACAGCCGTAAAATCTCCACTTTTAAGGATGACTTCATTCAAAGTATAAAGCTGCAGAGATTTAATGCAGGGATATTTTATAAGCACTCAACTTATTTAACTCTATTTATTATTATTATTATTATTATTATTCGTTCATTCGTCTTCTAACGCTTTATATCCGAACTCTCTCGGGAATCTCAGGCGTCTTCAGGGCATCAAGGATGCAGGATACACCCTGGATGCAATGACAACCCATCTCACACACACACACACATTCAAACACTAGGGACCGTTTCTCCAAGGTGCCAATCAACCTACCGTGCATGTTTTTGGACCGGGGGAGGAAACCGGAGAACCCGGAGAAAAACCCCCTGAGGCACGGGGAGAACATGCACAAACTCCACACACACATGGCCGAGATGGGAATCAAAATCCCGACCCTGGAGGTGTGAGGCGAACGTGCTAAGCGCTAAACCGCCGTGCCCCCTAATTATCATTATTATTGTTATTATTTACAATCAATAGACTGGTACATGCAAACATGGGTAAACACATAAAATATCCAAAAGATATAAGTATTACATTCCATATCCTCCTGCTGCAAACCCACATTGGCCCTGAGGGGGTGTAAACTTTTGCACTCATCAGTCATTGCTGGAGAAGAAGCGGCGCGGAGAGAAGGAACGCGTGCAAATACAGAACCAACAACAACAACAATATCAACAACAGCAAATACAGCATCAACAACAACAGTACCAACTATAATAACATCAACAACATAAACCACAGCATCAACAACAACAGTAACAACAATACCAACAACAACAACAACAATAATAATATCAACAACAGCAAATACAGCATCAAGGACAATAACACCAATTCGAACATCAACCGTAACAACAACAAAAATATCAACAGCAGCATCAACAACATAAACAACAGTACTAATGTCAACATTAACAACAGCAATATCAAACAATATCAGAAAAATAACAAGGGTAACAACAATCAAAGGAACAAAAAACATCAACAACCATGACAATATAAACACCAACAACAGTAACAATAATTCCCGACAACATTACCAAAAACAATAAAAACATCAGCAACCATAACAATATAAACATCAACAACCGCAACAATAACATCAACAACCATAACTTTGATAACATCAACAATATGAACAATATAAACAACATCAAATACAGCGTCAACAACAACACTAACAATACCAACATCAACAACAGTAACAGCACTCAATAGTCTTACTTTCATCATCAACAACATCATAAAAATAACACCAGTGACATCAACAAATCATGGCAGTATAAACACCACCGACACCAACAATAATACCAACAACATCATCAAAAACAACAAAGCTATCAACAATAACATCAACAACCAAAACTTCACTAACATCAACAGCAACAATAAGAACAATATCAACATCATCACCAACAGTATTAATGAAAACAATATCATTATCAGAAACAGCCAACACAAGCATATAAACAACAACAACAACAATAAAGGATCGTAACAACAACAACAACAACAGTCATAACGCCACCAACCACACTGACAACAAGGACATCAACACCACTAAATAATACAGTGATAAATAAATAATTTTTCTTGTGAAAGTTTGTATTTATTTATTTTATTTGACTTACACAAACCTTAAGAGATTCTTTTTTTCTGGACCAGATGGAAAAAAACCCACCCACTCTCACATTCGCCGCACGCTACCGAAGCGAGAGAGAGAAAAGTCTATTTGGGCCATCATCAATCTTTTGATTACTTACACGCCAGATCCCACGCGGCGGCTCCGAGACGCCACGGCCGCTTAATAATTCTATCCATTTCCAAAGGAGGACTCCGTCATTTATTAGGTTCCATATCTATCTCATCAGCTGTCTAATAACTCTGCTGATCATTGGCTAATGCCCGAGCCGCTCTCCAGGCCTGATCACGCTCACGGCTACACCGCTCCCTTTATTTACTGCACTGAATACGCTGGACATTGCTAATAAGACTGTGCTAAAGGTCACGCGGGACACGCCGGACGCTGATGCTGACCAACACGCTTAGGTTCACGTCGTACATGTTTATAATCTATTCTCTTACGTAGGGCGGGGTTGATACACCTTTACACCGCAGTGCTGTTCTTCAACAAGGGGCTGAGTCATATCCTTTAGTGATACACCACCAGTCATACAACAACAGCAGCCATAACAAACAACAAGATTCATAACCACAACAAAAAAACATAAACAGTCATATAGGCACCAAAGGAAGCGTTCGCAACAATACCGGCAGTCCCGAATACAACAGCCATAACAACAACGACAACGACAACACTAACAGCAGCAGTCAAAACACATGGCTCTAACATCAATATCCACAACTGGTATAGCAAGGTATTGTGGGGTACGTTTAGGTCAGGAAAGCAAGGTCACATGTTGTAAAGTAAGGTACAGTAATTAAGGTGAAGTAATTTAAGGTACAGTAATAGTGAGGTAAGTCATAGTGAGGTAAAGTATAGTAAGGTAATGTAAGGTACATCAATGTAAGGTACAGTAATGTAACGTAAGGTACAGTAAGGTACATTAATGTAAGGTACAGTAATGTAAGGTACAGTAATGTAAGGTACATTAATGTAACGTAAGGTACAGTAATGTAAGGTAAGGTAACATAAGGTAAGGTACAGTAATGTAAGGTAAGGTAAGGTACACATGTAAGGTACAGGTACAGTAATAAGGTAAGGTAAGGTATAGGTAAGGTAAGGTATAGGTAAGGTAAGGTACAGTAATGTAAGGTAAGGTAAGGTAAGGTACAGTAATGTAAAGTAAGGTACAGTAATGTAATAAGGTGTGGTAATAGTGAGGCCAGGTACAGTAATGTAAGGTAAGGTACAGTAAGGTAAGGTACAGTAATGTAATATAAGGTGTGGTAATCGTGAGGCCACGTACAGTAAGGTAAGGTACATTAATGTAAGGTACAGTAAGGTAAGGTACAGTAATGTAAGGTAAGGTAAGGTGTAGTAAGGTAAGGTACAGTAAGTTAAGGTACAGTAATGTACTGTAAGGTAAGGTAAGGTAATGTAAGGTAAGGTATAGTAAGGTAAGTAAGTAATGTAAGTAAGTACATGTAAGGTAATGTAAGGTATAGTAAGTAAGGTACAATGAGTAAGGTAAGTAAGGTACAGTAAGGTAATGTATAGAAGGTAAGGTAAGGTACAGTAATATAAGGTAAAGTATAGTAAGGTAAGGTACAGTAATGTAAGGTAATTTAAGGTATAGTAAGGTAAGGTATAGTAAGGTAAGGTAAAGTAATGTAAGGTAAGGTACAGTAAGGTAAGGTACAGTAATGTAAGGTACAGTAAGGTAAGGTACAGTAATGTAAGGTAAGGTAATAGTAAGGTAAGGTAAGGTATAACAGTAATGTAAGGTACAGGTAAGGTAAGGTACAGGTAATGTAAGGTAAGGTAAGGTAGTAGTAATGTAAGTAAGTATAGTAAGTAATGTAAGTACAGTAATAAGGTAAGGTAGTAAGTAAGGTAAGGTACAGGTAAGTAGTAAGGTAAGGTACAATAATGTAAGGTACAGTAATGTAAGGTAAGGTAAGTAAGTAAGGTAAGTATAGTAAGGTAAGGTACAGTAATGTAAGGTAAGGTAAGGTATAGTAAGGTAAGGTACAGTAAGGTAAGGTACAGTAATGTAAGGTAAGGTAAGGTAATAGTAAGGTAATGTATAGTAAGGTAAGGTACAGTAAGGTATGTAAGGTAAGGTAAGGAATAGTAAGGTAAGGTAAGTAAGGTAAGGTAATGTAAGGTAAGGTAAGGTATAGTAAGTAAGGTAAGGTAAGGTAGTAATAAGGTAAGGTAAGGTACAGTAAGTAAGGTAAGGTAAGGTACAGTAAGGTGTAATGTAAGGTAAGGTAGTAGTAAGTACAGTAATGTATAAGTAAGGTAAGGTACAGTAAGTAATGTAAGGTGTAAGGTAAGGTACAGAAGGTAGGTAAGGTAAGGTAAGGTAAGGTAAGGTAAGGTAAGGTAAGGTAAGGTAGGTACAGTAATGTAAGGTAAGGTAAGGTATAGTAAGTAATGTAAGGTACAGTAAGGTAGTAGTAAGGTAAGGTACGGTAAGGTAAGTATGTATAGGTAAGGTACAGTAATGTATAGTAAGGTAAGGTACAGTATGTAAGGTAAGGTAATACAGTAATGTTAAGGTAAGGTACAGTAAGGTACAGGGTAATGTAAGGTATAGGTAAGGTAAGTAAGGTAGGTAAGTAAGGTAAGGTACAGTAAGTAAGGTAATGTAAGGGTAAGGTAAGGTAAGTAAGTACATGTACAGTAATAAGGTAAGGTAAGGTACAGTAAGGTAAGTGTAAGGTACAATAATGTAAGGTACAGTAAGGTATAGTAAGGTAAGGTACAATAATGTAAGGTACAGTAATGTAAGGTAAGGTAGTAGGTAGTAAGGTAAGGTAAGTATAGTAAGGTAAGGTAAGTATAAGTAAGGTAAGGTACAGTAAGGTAAGGTAAGGTAAGTATAGTAAGGTAAGGTACAGTAATGTAAGGTACAGTAATGTAATGTAAGGTAAGGTATAGTAAGGTAATGTATAGTAAGGTAAGGTACTAGTAAGGTAAGTAATGTAAGGTAAGTATAGTAAGGTAAGGTACAGTAAGGTAAGGTAAAGTAAGGTAAGGTATAGTAAGGTAAGGTAAAGTAAGTAAGGTAAAGTAAGGTAAGGTAAAGTAAGGTAAGGTAAAGTAAGGTAAGGTAAGGTAAGGTAATAGTAAGTAAGTAAGGTAAGGTACAGTAATGTAAGGTAAGGTAAGGTACATAGTAAGGTAAGTAAGTAAGGTAAGGTACAGTAATGTAAGGTAAGGTAAGGTATAGGTAAGGTAATAGGTAAGGTGTAAGTACAGTAAGGTAAGGTACGTAATGTAAGTAAGGTAAGGTAAGGTAAGTAATAGTAAGGTAAGTAGTAGTAGTAAGTAATAAGGTAAGTGTATAGTAAGGTAAGGTACAGTAATGTAAGGTTAAGGTAAGGTACAGTAATGTAAGGTAAGTAATGTAAGGTAAGGTATAGTAAGTATAGTAAGGTATAGTAAGGTAAGGTAAGGTAAGTAAGTAAGGTAAGGTAAGGTAAGGTAAGGTATAGTAAGGTAATGTATAGTAAGGTAAGGTACAGTAATGTAAGGTAAGGTAAGGTACAGTAAGGTATAGTAAGGTAAGTACAGTAATAATGTAAGGTACAGTAAGGTATAGTAAGGTAAGGTACAGTAATGTAAGGTAAGGTAAGGTAAAGTAAGGTAAGGTAAAGTAAGGTAAGGTAAAGTAAGGTACAGGTAAAGTAAGTAAGAAGTAAGGTAACGTAAGTAAGGTAAGGTAAAGTAGTAAGTCGATAAGTAAGGTAATGTAAGGTACAGGTAAGGTAAAGTAATGTAAGGTACAGTAAGGTATAGTAAGTAAGTACAATAATGTAAGGTACAGTAATGTAAGGTAAGGTAAGTATAGTAAGGTAAGGTACAGTAATGTAAGGTACAGTAAGGTAATGTAAGGTAAGGTATAGTAAGGTAAGTAATAAGGTAAGGTACAGTAATGTAATGTAAGGTAAGGTATAGTAAGGTAAGGTACAGTAATGTAAGGTAAGGTAAGGTAAGGTAAGGTAAGGTAAGGTATAGTAGGTAAGGTAAGGTAAGGTACAGTAATGTAAGGTAAGGTAAGGTAATAGTAAGGTAATGTATAGTAAGGTAAGGTACAGTAAGTAATGTAAGGTAAGGTAAGGTATAGTAAGGTAATGTATAGTAAGGTAAGGTACAGTAAGTAATGTAAGGTAAGTAAGTAATGTAAAGTAAGGTAGGTAAGGTAAGGTAGTAAGTAAGGTAAGGTACAGTTAAGTAATGTATAGTAAGGTAAGGTACAGTAATGTAAGGTAAGGTAAGGTATAGTAAGGTAAGGTACAGTAATGTAAGGTAAGGTAAGGTATAGTAAGGTAAGGTACAGTAATGTAAGGTAAGGTACAGGTATATGTAGGTTAAGGTAAGGTACAGTAAGTAAGGTAAGTAAGGTAAGTAAGGTACATGTAAGGTAAGTAAGGTAAGGTACAGTAAGTAAGTAATAATGTAAGGTACAGTAAGGTATAGTAAGGTAAGGTACAATAATGTAAGGTACAGTAATGTAAGGTAAGGTAAGGTATAGTAAGGTAATGTATAGTAAGGTAAGGTACAGTAATGTAAGGTAAGGTAAGGTATAGTAAGGTAAGGTACAGTAATGTAAGGTACAGTAATGTAAGGAATAGGTAAGGTATAGTAAGTATAGTAAGGTATAGTAAGGTACAGGTTATAAGGTAAGGTACAAGGTATGTCGTCAGTAATGTAAGGTAAGGTAAATTACTGTAAGGTAATGTCAGGTAAGGTACAGTAATGTAATATCAGGTGTGGTAATAGTGAGGCCAGGCACAGCAATGTAAGGTAAGGTAAGGTACAGTAAGGTAAGTGATGTAAGGTAAAATAAATGAAGGTAAATACATAGTAAAATAAGGTAAGGTAGAATAAAGTAAGGAAATAAAAAAAAAAGGTTTAGTATAGTAGAATAAGGTATTTTGAGGTCAAGTGGAAGAAAGAAAAGGTAAGGTAAGGTGTTGTTAATGGAAAGGATGAGTATAGTAAAATAAGGTAAGACACGGGAAGGTATTGTAAGGTAAGAGAAGGTGAATGGAAACCCAATGGGAAAGATCTGAGAATCTGAGTGTATTCTCTGGCTTGCACGGTGGCTTTATTGTCACGGTCCCGTCACGTCCACTGACGCCCTGCGTGGTCAGCGATAAAGAAAGCCGACTGTTTAAACAAACCCCGCGTGCGTTCGCGTGCATATTAATTTCCCACCGACAAATCAAGCCTGATTAAATATAACAGCGGGGAGAGTCGCACAAAAGAGGGAGATTCCATTTACTAATCCTGTGGCTTTCAGAGGATGCCGCAGCGTCTCTCTTCCCAATCTACTTCCCATCTCGCCAATTTCCTACCAATTGGAGCGGCGAGGAAACAAATACCTGGAAAGGGTTTTTGTTTATTTTTTATTATTAATATTCTTTCCAGCAGATATATGTACACTTCAATTTAAACGAAAAGAAAACATAATGAAGGAGAAATAAAGTCTGGTTTGGTAAGGAATAAAATGAGTCACATTAGTAACAATAGTACACATTAGTGATAATTGTGGCAATGGAATGCAACCACCGTCCCAATATATTTGGAAAAATGTAAAAAAAAAAAAAAAAAAACCCAGTCCAAATCCTGTAATATTATTATTATTATTATTATTATTATTATTATTATTATTATTATTATTATTATTATTATTCATTCATTCATTCATTCATCTTCTAGCGCTTTTTTATCCGATCTTCTTCCCTCGGGTCACGGGGAGTCTGTGCCTATCTCAGGCGTCTATGGGCATTAAGGCAGGATACACCCTGGATGGAATGCCAACCCATCGCAGGGCACAAACACACACTCACACATTCACACACACATTCATACACTAGGGACAATTTTCCAAGGCGCCAATCAACCTACCGTGCATGTTTTTGGACCAGGAGGAAACCGGAGAACCCGGAGAAAAACCCCCTGAGGCACAAGGAGAACATGCAAACTCCACACACACATGGCCGAGACGGGAATCGAACCCGGACCCTGGCGGTGTGAGGCGAACGTGCTAACCACTAAGCCACCGTGCCCCTCATTATTATTATTATTATTATTATTATTATTATTAAAAATAATCCTTGTACTTGAATTTTAATTGACTTTATTGATAAAAAATTTAAAGTATCAATCAATGAGAACGAAAGTGTCTGGGTGAAAGTTTGACCATAAGTTGTGGTAGCATTTGATTAAATATACTGAACAATAATTAGGTGGACATTTCCTCGACGCTGGTGATTCGCATTTAGCCACGCCCATAAGAATCTATACCTAAAATAATACAGTGTGCTAGCTTGTGAAAGGACGCCTCCGGAACGATCCACCAATCCACTGCAGAATTCTACAGCTAACGAACAATTAGACTCGTTTTCTACGACTTTCGTAAGACTTTGCGATCAAAGTTAAATCACCTCATAATCACCAGTGATTTGAGAATCAGAAACTGACAACACGATTCATGGCGTGCGTTTTTTTTTCACCTGCCAACCTGCCAGGACCTTCCACGCATCCAATCTTCCAGGACCTTACGTGGTAACGTAACAATTACTCGATTCTTCGATGTCCAGGATTATTTAATCATAACTAAAAGATTTCAATCACCTCATAATCACTCGGGTTGGGAAACCCTGCCAGGACCTTTTGCACATCCAATCTAACAGGACCTTATGTGATGTCAGAATCGATAAAAATTATAATGATACCCAACCCTATTAATAATCAACAATCGTTTCTTCACACATTTGAATGGAACGTGTTTAAACACGTGTTAAAAATCACTACAGTCCCGATAAAGCCACTATAATTTCCGCCTGGTTGGTTTGCTTTATGCGGACTAAAGAAACAGGACTCGGAGTGTGCATTCATGAAGAACACCAGACTCATTCCTCATTCTGGTTCGCTGATTAATGGCGCGTCTCGGGGAAATTTGTAACGTAAGCAGCGTGTCCGTACGAGGGAGCTCGGAATTCGTTTTTTTCTCTCGCGAGCTGCGCCATCATTAACAAACGCCGTAACGCAGTTATGTTTTCATGCTCTGCGCTCAGATCCCGCGTTCCCACCGTCCTATAGGGTCGCGTTATTAGCGTGCGCCTTCTTGCGTTATCACTTGTACATTGCGCTTCTTTATTCTGTCGGACTGTACCATTTCCTGTCAGGTCCAATTCGTCTTCTGTGCATGCACATGATAACGCTTCAAGATAAAAGAGGTGGGGGGGGGGGGGGGAATCGACCAAAATAAATTAAATAAATAAATAAATAAATAAATAAATAAAGGTAAGTGCGGCCGCGTAATAGTAAGTGTGTGGTCGCAATTTTGTTAAACTAGCATAATAAAAGTAAAAATATTATTTCCATTTACACAAAAGTATAAACCTTTATATTATTATGGAAGATTTTTCTGTTTTGATGAATATATATATATATATATATATATATTTTTTTTTTTTTTTTTTTCATTTTATTAAAAAAGAAAAATTCTCTATCCCAGAATTAGGCAATAAAAAGACAATACAATCATAAAAAATGTATAAACTTGATTATTTTCTCAATAGTCACACGAATAAACCCCCGTTAGCGTTAAACGTGAATATTTCGTCGTGTTTGGCCACGCCCACATTTCATATGAACAGAGGAAAAAGGAACGTTCTTCTTCCTTTTTTTTTTTTTTACATTTGAATCTGAAAGAAACTAATTTTATACATGAATCTAATTGTCAAAAGTCGCGGCTTGTTTAACAAACACTCGCTCATTAATATTCATGAGCACTCGGCGTTGGCGCGGCGGGACGCGAGGCAATTAGAAGCGTTCACGCCGAGGCCCGAGGGTTTGTTCGTGATAAGCAGAGCTCCCTCACCTCGTCGACGTCTACTCCGTGCGCCGTCATGTAGTCGCGATCGTTCACCTGCCCCCCCTCCTCAAAGTCCATGGTCAGGACGCGCTTGCTCGAAAGGTCCCAGTGGATCTTTGGTACCTGGGGGGAAAAAAAAAAGGGGGGGGGGGGGGCATTAACATTAAGGTGTATTTATCCATGGCTGCTATAAAAAAATAAATGACCAATCAGAATCCAAGGAAATAAAAAAAAAAAAAAACTGAAAAAATCTCTCATCTTTTAATGAGACATTAATGTACCTGGACAATTTATTAGGAATAAAGCGGGCCTCGAGGAGCACTTGGCAGTTATGATGATGGATTATATCCCTTGTAAAAGAGCTCTTGACGATAGAGGTTTAACGCAAACAACAGCTCACACTTGCAAACGACAAAAAGAACTCGATAACTCAAACCAGTTCAACTCGGCGGGTTCGCGGAGAACGTAAAGGCGTCAGGGCGCGAATGCGTGTTTACGGCGGAGATATATTATATATATATATATATATATATATATATATATATATATATATATATATATATATATATATATATAAAGAAAATACAGCATCGCCCGGAGTAAGAGATCCGTTTATGGTGACAGGGTCATGCATCAGGAAGGAGAAATAAAAGAGTGGTAGAATTCGGAAAGGAGGGTGGGGGGGGGGGGGGTTACGTCGAGTCTCTTTGCTTAGAGCAACAGTAAAAAACGAAAGCAATGAGTCAGGAAGAGGACACGTCCACAGGGGCGGATTAAACAAAACACTATTGATTTTTTTGATTCAATTGGACTGGAAGTATAAAAATGAATAATGAGGCTGTTGGACAGGGCCCCGGTAAAAAAAAAAAAAAAAAAAAAGAAAAAAAAAAAAAAAGCGTCATGGAAGGGCAGAGCGCTTTCTTTACACAAGCCAATCGACAGAGGATGGAGTTTAAAAAACCGCACATATCGAACCGCTTTAATGTATGGGGGTGGGGGGGGGGGGGGGTAGGGGGGGGTATTCCGCGATATTCCGACGTCTCCGAATTTGACTCGGGACAAGACTGATCTGGATCTGATGAATTGAATTAGACGGTAATGTCGATAAAAACTGCTGGCACAAAACAATTAAAAACTTAAAAGGGAAAGAAAAGGGATTTTAATTGAACCATCAGCAAATTAGAAATATATATATATATATATATATATATATATATATATATATATTATATACATATATATATATATATATATATATATATATATATATATATTTCAATTTCACCCTTTAACATTAATTTTCTAATTTTTTAATTTCTTTACAAAAGCACAATAAAACGATTTATTTATTTATTTACTTACTTATTTATTTATTTATTTGAGGTGTTGTTAAAAACAGCTGTACGAATGCTGTACAAACTGCACTGGAAGAAGCTGATTGGCTCGTGCTTTATGATGTAATAATGTTATATATATATATATATATATATATATATATATATATATATATATATATATATATATATATAAATATATTTAATATATATATATATATATTAAAAATAAACTGCGTTCGTTTATTCATGACATCTCTTTAAAAGCAGTGTTGATGGATTGTATTTGCATACTGCAACCTGATTGGCCGATTTTGTGACCCAATTACAGCCATTGGTTTTCTTTGGTTTTATGGGTCAGAATTCGTAAGTGAGAGAGAATTCCATCTCTGGATTGTGTTTGTTTGTTTGTTTGTTTTGTGTGTGTGTGTGTGTGTGTGTGTGTGTGTGTTTGTCTGAACCTTGAGGAAGTCGAAGTGCTTGAGCATGTGGGAGACTTTCTCGGCATTGCGTCCTTCGTTGAGGAAGTCGAGCTCGAGCGGCATGTTCCGTTTAGCTTCTTCTACCAGCCACATGAAGGCAAAGTCCGGGAAGAGCCGATGGACCACCTGCAGGAGGAACTACACACACACACACACACACACACACACACACACACACACACACACACACACACACACACACAGGGATGAATCTCGGTGACTATCGGTTGTCCATATCAGTTACATTTATATGGGAGTTATTTACATAAATATGACTGGAGAAGGTGATCGGGAGTTCAGTAAGACGGATGGAACGTAGCGCTCGTTGCAAAGATGATATTATATATAGAATAAATAAATAAATAAATAAATAAACCCAACAGGTGAGTGATGGGGTCCATTATACACTAATGTGTGGTGAATACGAGCCCGGCTCTCGGAAGGAATGTACGTGAGGAGTGTATGTGTGTGTGTGTGTGTGTGTGTGTGTGTGTGGCACTGACATAGGGGATGGATTGAGTCATTTGTCCCTCCTTACCTCCATCACCATGATGTCCTTGGAGCTCTGCGCCTGGACCTTGGGATGCTGCACTTTGACCGCCACCGTGGTGCCGTCGGGAAGGACGGCCTTGTGGACCTGAGCGAGCGATGCTGCCCCCTGCGGCTTCTCCTCGAAGCTCACAAACAACTTGTCCAGCTGTTCGGGAAGGAAAAAAATAAATAAACGTCAGTTGACAGAGGGTGTGTTATGGTACATTTTATTTGTGTGTGTGTGTTGATTTATGTGCATACATTGCTTGTACTTTATACACAAATGCGGAAATCGATTGAATTAGTTTGTTATGTGTCCACCGAAAGTAAAAATACTCCACTTTTCCGTATCAAATTTGACGCAAAAAAAAACATTATATAAAATAGACAAAATAATTATAACCCCGAACATAACGAGTATGTTTTATATCGTTTTCCTTAAATGTATTATCAAAAAATATATATTTAAAATCTTTATTTTTAAATATTGAATTGAATATTCTTTCTATTAAAAATACAGAAACATGAAACACGATGGAGGGGGGCACGGTGGCTTGGTGGTTAGCATGTTCGCCTCACACCGCCAGGGTCCGGGTTCGATTCCCGTCTCGGCCATGTGTGTGTGGAGTTTGTGCATGTTCTCCCCGTGCCTCAGGGGGTGGTTTTTCTCCGGGTTCTCCGGTTTCCTCCCCCGGTCCAAAAACATGCACGGTAAGGTTGATTGGAACCTTGGAAAATTGTCCCTAGTGTGTATGAATGTGTGTGTGTGTGTGTGTGTGTGTCCTGCGATGGGTTGGCATTCCATCCAGGGTGTATCCCATAGACGCCTGAGATAGACACAGACTCCCCGTGACCCGAGGGAAGATCGGATAAAGCGGTAGAAGATGAATGAATGAATGAATGAAACACGATGGCGGTTTATCGATGCCATATCGCTCTTAATTAAACGCCAATGTCAAACATGATCACATGACCAGATCTGCAGAAACACATGATATCACAGAAATGATTATTTATAAAAACATTAGATATATCCAATTATAACAGCAGTCCCCAAAACATTCCTCAGTCTCGGCAGGCGCCGCTCGCGTAAACCGGCACGCGGAAATGATTTCTGCTCATTTCCATGGGAATAATAAGGCGTTAATAAAGCCACTTCAGGCATTGTTAGATTTCGCTGTTTACTAAGCGCCAGTCGAGTCGATACGAAGCGCGAAACGTCCTGAAATCTTAGTTATTTGCAAAACGAGCGAGGCAATTTGCTGGTCACCAAACACAGTCCACCTTTAAATGAGTGTGAACGCCACTTAATGAAGGTCTAGTGACTCCATTTAGACTGCCCCCCCCCCCCTTCTTTTCCCAAACCGGGTAAACACACATTTGGGAAACGACAAGAGTAAAAATAAATAAATAAATAAATAAGAAAAAACACACACACACACACACATTCAGAGCAAAGAGTAGGAAATGAAATGCTGAAGATAAATGTGTGCAATGTGTTTTTCCAAACAAAATAGCAATAAAAAATAAATATAGTCATTTTAGCTTAGTGTAGTAGCTAGCCACTATAGTTCTAATTGTAGTTGGGGGTTTCTAGTGGGATTCCAGTTGAATAATAATAATAATAATAATAATAATAATAATAATAATAATAATTTCTCCCTATAGTGCCTTTAAAAGAACATCTCAAAGCGCTTTCCATCCAAAAAAAGATATAGATGAATTCAAGACCTTTGCCATTATATGCAATAATAAAAAGAAATCCACAAACAAGATTCTAAAACAAACAAACAAACCAAAAAAAAAAAAAAAACACAAACAAATAAACAGTATACACTAATGACCAGTAACATTCATTCATTCATTCATCTTCTATACCGCTTTATCCGATCTTCCCTCGGGTCACGGGGAGTCTGTGCCTATCTCAGGCGTCTATGGGCATTAAGGCAGGATACACCCTGGATGGAATGCCAACCCATCGCAGGACACACACACACACACACACACACACACACACACACACACTCACTCACACACACATTCATACACTACGGACAATTTTCCAAAGTGCCAATCAACCTACCGTGCATGTTTTTGGACCGGGAGAAAACCGCAGAACCCGGAGAAAAACCCCCTGAGTCACGGGGAGAACATGCACAAACTCCACACACACATGGCCGAGACGGGAATCGAACCCCCGACCCTGGCGGTGTGAGGCGAACGTGCTAACCACTAAACCACCGTGGCCCTCTGACAGGTAACACATACATTTAAATAAACAAATCTAAATAGAGGCAGATACAGAACCAGAACAGGTTCTCATCCCTAAAAACCACTTCCTGTAATCTTATGTCTGGCCCGGAGACCAAATTTCCAGCTTTGGGTTGCCAGATCTTAATGCTATATCCCCTGTTCATCCTATAAACTGACCTTGAGAATGTGATTACGGGATTGTATTTGGCACATTCGGATTTTTGCATGGGGTTTTATCCGCACCTGTGATTGATGCGGTGCCAGTCAGTCCCGGAGTTTTTTTTTTTTTTTTTTTTTTTTTTTCCTGTCCCATTGCTGGAAAAGCGGCATTGTTTGGCATGCAGGCGTAGAACTAGCCTTGCAAACTCACTGCAGATGGAGAAGCTGTCAAACAGACTGTACTACACTTTAACGCACTCATAAAAAAAAAAGTGTCTGTCAAAGCATCCCAATGTCGAGTGAGTGACGGGATTAGGCTTTCCTGGGCACTTCACAAACCTCACCAGGCTCAAATATTCTCCAGAATGCTAGCAAATCCTACATCTGGTTGTTATGCGAAAGGGCAGGGACGCTGATCTTTATGTGGCCTTTCGTATTTTCTTAAATGTCAC
This sequence comes from Kryptopterus vitreolus, assembly GCA_030449085.1. Taxonomy (NCBI): domain Eukaryota; kingdom Metazoa; phylum Chordata; class Actinopteri; order Siluriformes; family Siluridae; genus Kryptopterus; species Kryptopterus vitreolus. The sequence goes on from JACRUU010000015.1 coordinate 14,264,455, forward strand.
TACATCAGTGTGTGGTTGATGCAAAGCAAATGGGGCAGAATTAGTAACAGGGAACCTTAACCTCGCTGAGCATTACTCACGGCCTGTACTAGGTCGTGTAAAGCGTGGAATTCATATATTTAAGAGTCATGTTACGAGTCGTGTCGTTTTAGTGCTTGGAGCCCTCAAAAATAAAAGTTCCTGGTTCTTCTAATTCTGCCCTCATGGGATTCCTTTGGCCTACAGTGAATAGAATAGCTTTCATTTGTCACACGTACATTACAGCACGGTGAAATTCTTTCTTTGCATATCCCAGCTTGTTGTTGGTAGCTGGGGGTCAGAGCGCAGGGTCAGCCATGATACGGCGCCCCTGGAGCACAGAGGGTTAAGGGTCTTGCTCAAGGACCCAAGGGCGGCAGCTTTGCCATAGCGGGGCTCGAACCCGGATCTTCCGATCAGCAGCCCAGCGCCTTAGACCACTGAGCTACACCCTCCCCAGCACCAATAATCCCAGCATCAATGCTCTTGAGCCTCAGTTGTATGAATATAAGAGGCAAGTCACCCTGGATAAAGGCGTCTATAGGCATTAATATAAATATACAATACTATAAATACAATACTGAATTGAAGTGAAATGTATGTTACAGACATCCATCGCTCTACTCAAAGAATAGCCACCTGTGTTGTGAGCAAAAGCAGTAAAATTACACTATTTATTTACATTACACGGGTTTTCAACCGAGGGTCCGAGAGCCCTACTGAGGTTCAATTTAAAGCTGAACGTCATGTAAATGTTCACCTGAGAATAAAAAGATTCTATGCAAATGTATTACAATGAAATTATACAATGATGCATCAAACTGGCTTAATCCAGTGATAATACAACTAGTGTAATATGATTGGTTTGTATTGGTATAAGAGACTATACCTGTTCCATTTTGTATCAGGGGGTTTCATGTCTCCATCTCCTAAGGGTTAGGAGATAGAGGGCACTGTGGGCACCATGTGGCCCCCCCGAGGCCAACATTCTTAGCTCTCAGGGTCAGGGTCTCTAACATTAATAATGATATATAACTATAGGTCCACTTCACAGCAGTATGTCAAACTGGTAGCCCCTTGTATGACTCCCATGGTTGGTATGAACCCCGGTATGACCCCAGGGGGTCATAGTCAGGCTGACTGTCACATACTAGTAACTATTCCCGGAGGTATATCACCACATCGTCCACTCTTGCTCAATGCTCCTACCACACTACCACCAAAGGCGGGGAGCATGGTGGAGGTAGCATGGTGGATAAGCAAGAGGATCGGATCCGAATTTCTAGCTGCTTCCCACCTGCCGGTAAAGACCCTGCCCCAAAGGAACAGCCACACCATTTTGACAGATGCTGTCTCGATCCCAATGACTTCCACCCGGGAAGCACCCGGGAGCATGCGATTCGGCTTCGCGGTTATGCAACTCCGTACGCAATGACCCCGAGGCCGTGGAGATTCACTCTCCTGCATCACTTACCTGTGGGATAAAATTACCTCCTCTCGGCTTTGTGTAATTCACGACAAGCGTTTTTTTTTCTTTTCCCTGAGCTTCCCAGTAAGCAAGCTCGGAATACTAATCAATTACAAACAAAGCTTAAATCGGACCATATGTTACTATAACAAATGAGTAACACGCAGAGTTGAAAGAGAGCTTAGGAGCAGAAACCCTGCCCCATGCGGAGCTTTCTCTGTTCTGAACATGCGCCACTCCCCTCATGGGACTGGGGTAATGGAGGCAATTAGACAGTGGGGAGGTTAAAGAGGAATCCCTGGAGAGCTGTAGTCATTAGTGGGGCCCGGTTGTGTGTCGTGTGCAATATGTTACTCTCCTACGGTGAAACAGAGGCCGCTGTTTTCGTCAGCGCTTTCACCGCTACTACGCGAGGTGGCCTTCTGGGAAGTGCGCTGCTGGTCCAGGTCACGTCTTCAACAAATACAAGCATAATCCTGACGCCTTGCCCTCCTTTTTTTCTGTCCTAATAAAGCACTCCATCCTCTCTTTGCATGATCCGTGTTGCCTGCTATTTTACTTAGGCTTATCTAAAGCCACACTTGAAGGAGCCGCAATCTGTTGGTGTCTGTGATGACCTGATTACACGGCGTGACCTCTGAACCAACCGCTGGTGCTCTAAGAGTAATCTGTGCTGGGACTGGGGTAGCGGAATGAGTCAAAACGGAGCATGTCAATGTTGGGTAAGTATTCTTGTACCGGGGGCGAGATTGCTCCCTAATCGGCTCTGGTCGGGTCCTAATATTCGAGTCACGTGGAACAAGATGTGGCAAGCAACACGTAAATAAACAAAAATGACCAAACAACCAACGAATTGGTCTTCAAGGGTCAAGTCATTTCTTGGGTAAGTCATTTTCGGTTCTGTGCCTACTCTGAAGGTTTAGTTTATCAGGATTACATTTACAGCATTTGCCAGACGCTCTTATCCAGAGAGACTTACAACTGAGCATATTGAGGGTTAAGGGCCTTGCTCTAGGGCCCACTAGTGGCAGCTTGGTGGTGGTGGTGGGGTTTGAACCCGTGATCGTCAACAGAAGGCCAACACCTTAACCATTGGCGTACCACCTCGCTCATCGCTCATTGAGACAAGTTTTGTAACCGGCCAGTAGACGGCACCACAAGGCTGCATGCACAGGCACAGGGAGCACCGTGTCCCCAGAAGACCCATCCACACCTGATTTAGCTCCTGAAGGCTCCCAAAGAAGCTCAAAGGTCACCGATTTGACCAAGTTGCGGCGATCCGGCGCAGAACACCCCCCAGGAGACAATCTCGAAAAGGCCTTTTTTGTAAACAGTGCCACAGATCTTGAAACGTTTTGGTACCACCTCAAAGTCGGGGGGGTCCAAAGCCCGGATCTTCTGAATACACCTGAATTATTCATGCCAGGATTTGAGGGTGGACGGCAAAACAAGGCAATGCATTCCGCTCTATTCCAACGCACACCAGCGCGAGATCCTCGCAATCCAGACACCTTGGAGAACGCAGAAGGGGCCTTGACAAAGAGCCGAATCACTGTTGTGTGTTGTTAAGCCATTCCAAACACGGAGTTGGGAATCCTGTGGGAGCCGGGGATTTCAGTCTGAATAATACATCACGCTTGCGCTGTTGTGATCAGGAAGCGTTCGGGCAAGCGACGCATCTTTAAGACCACCTTAAATTGACGAGCGTGCGCACCGGGGGGGATTGACATTACCTGCTTGTATTTAAACAGTCCACAGCACATCTCACACTAATCCCATTCAGCTAATTGTACAATAATTAGCATCAATAAAAGGCCATCGTGTAATAAAGGTCCCGTTTGCTACACAAACGACTTCCTTTTTTTTTTTTTTTTTAATACCGCCGTTTATAAAATAGGCTCACCACCAGGCTGCTCATTTCTATTTCAAGTGAAAATATAACATACTGTGCCTGATTACGAGGAGCGAGAACATTAATTTGCCCTCAGCCTTGCCAAAGACAGCTCTCCGGGGGAAGGTGTTAGTCATTTATGTTTTATCTTTGGCATTCTACAAGTGAGGGAAGATCTGAGCCACGGGCTGGAGTTCTGGTCATGGGGTTTTGACGGGGCACTCAATCAAGACGAGACTTGCGGGGGATGGAGGGGTCGCGGAAAATTTCCAAGGGGTAAATGGGTTAATATTCAAACCACCTACGCAACTGTGAGACATTTTGGATTTGCATGTTGACGGGCTTGCTCGCGTCCGTTAGGGGGGGGCAGATTGACTGCTACTCTTTTTCGCTTGTAATGAGGGATAATTCGTAATCACTTGTTCCAATGTGTACCCTTTTGAATTTGTGACCTTCCAGATTGGTGCCCAATGCATTGAGCGCTAAGCGCCAATCTCCCTGACGTTAACGTGCAAAGTCTCTGCCCAATACGCCCAAGTTCCGAGTGTGGATTCCTTTGCCCAGTGATTAAAGCTGGTTCCATCGATCTTTACCTCCATAAAACACGATGTCTGATTATGAATATTACTATGAATATAGATACTATGAATATTCATTCATTTAACATTCATTTAACAAGCTGAAAATAGCACTATTTGCTCCCAAATGGCAGCAGATCGAGAACCAGACCCTCTGTTGTTTTACGTAATACTCAAGCGTTCAAAACTTCATCTTGCATTCTCAACGTATTTTGCCCGAAAACAAACAGGAGTATCACTACAATCTTCCTCCAGCAACAAAAAAAAAAAAACATGCCGTGTTGAGGGAAGTGTTATAACCCAAACCCACACTGGCAGCTTAACTCAGATGGGTGCTTTAAAAAGCAATTTGTGCGTAGCTTAACCTTGCCCTGTTCTCGATACCTTCTGTAGGCCTGACTGTTTCTCAGCCAATCCTCTTATGAGAATGACACGTGAGCATTTCCTGCAGTCGCTCCTTACACCAAAGTCTCCAACTTACGAAGGAAATGGGTTACAATGACACCATGGTAAATTCAAAGGGTGTAGCTCTGTGGAGGGGGTATAGCTCAGTGGAAAGGGATGTAGCTCAGTGGAAAGGGATGTAGCTCAGTGGAAAGGGATGCTCAGCTCAGTGGAAGGGATGTAGCTCAGTGGAAAGGGGGATGTAGCTCAGTGGAAGGGGATGAGGTCAGGGAGGTTGTAGCTCAGTGGAAGGGGATGTAGCAGTAGAAAGGGATGTAGCTCAGTGGAAGGGGTGTAGCTCAGTGGAAAGGGTGTAGCTCAGTGGAAGGGGATGTAGCTCAGTGGAAGGGGTGTAGCTCAGTAGAAAGGGTGTAGCTCAGTGGAAGGGGATGTAGCTCAGTGGAAGGGGTGTAGCTCAGTGGAGGGGGTGTAGCTCAGTGGAAGGGGTGTAGCTCAGTGGAAGGGGTGTAGCTCAGTGGAAAGGGTGTAGCTCAGTGGAAAGGGTGTAGCTCAGTGGAAAGGGATGTAGCTCAGTGGAAGGGGTGTAGCTCAGTGGAAAGGGATGTAGCTCAGTGGAAGGGGTGTAGCTCAGTGGAAGGGGTGTAGCTCAGTGGAAGGGGTGTAGCTCAGTGGAAGGGGGTGTAGCTCAGTGGGGGTGTAGCTCAAGGGATGTAGCTCAGTGGAAAGGGGTGTAGCTCAGTGGAAAGGGGTGTAGCAGTGGAAGGGGATGTCAGTGGAAGGGGTGTAGCTCAGTGGAAAGGGGATGTAGCTCAGTGGAAAGGGTGTAGCTCAGTGGAAGGGGTGTAGCTCAGTGGAAAGGGATGTAGCTCAGTGGAAGGGGTGTAGCTCAGTGGAAGGGGGAGGGGTGTAGCTCAGTGGAAGGGGTGTAGCTCAGTGGAAGGGGTCTAGCTCATTGGAGGGGATGTAGCTCAGTGGAAGGGGATGTAGCTCAGTGGAAGGGATGTAGCTCAGTTGAGGGGATGTAGCTCAGTGGAAAGGGGTGTAGCTCAGTGGAAGGGGATGTAGCTCAGTGGAAGGGGTGTAGCTCAGTGGAAGGGGTGTAGCTCAGTGGAGGGGGTGTAGCTCAGTGGAAGATGTGGAAGGGCTCAGGGGGTGTAGCTCAGTGGAGGTTGTAAGGGGTGTAGCTCAGTGGAAAGGGATGTAGCTCAGTGGAAGGGGATGTAGCTCAGTGGAAGGGGTGTAGCTCAGTGGAAGGGGTGTAGCTCAGTGGAAGGGGGTAGGTGCTCAGTGGAGGGGGGGTAGCTCAGTGGTCTAAGGCGCTGGGTTACTGATCGGAAGATTGGGGGTTGGAGCCCCGGGATCACATAGCTACCACCCTTGAGTCCTTGAGCAAGGGCCTTAAGCCCCTTGTCTCCAACCTATGAAGGAAATTGTTTACAAAGACACCATGGTAAATTAAAGGGGTGTAGCTCAGTGGAAGGGGTGTAGCTCAGTCTAAGGGGTGTAGCTCAGTGGAAGGGGTGTAGCTCAGTCTAAGGGGTGTAGCTCAGTGGATGGGACATAGCTCAGTGGAAGGGGTGTAGCTCAGTGGTCTAAGGCGCTGGGTTATTGATCGGAAGATTGGGGGTTGGAGCCCGGGTATCACATAGCTACCACCCTTGGGTCCTTGAGCAAGGCCCCTTAACCCTTTGTGCTCAGGGGTACCACATCATAGCTGGCCCTGCACTCTCCAAACACGCTGGGATATGCAAAGAAATAATTCCACTGTGCTATAATGTATATGCTATGCTTGTTGAGATATGATCACGCCAACCCAGGACACCTGAGGAATGGTGATCAGTATGTGGTATATAACCATATACATACACGTACACATACATATGTAAGTATAATTACATTGAATTGGATTTGTACTAATCGCTACAAAATAAATTGACATTAAATATTAAATATATATAAATATTTTGGGTCAAATAATTGACAGTGGATAACAACACCATAGCTTGTTGCTGCTTCTTGTTTATCCTCATTCATTTTTCACTCGTTCCAAAGTCTCGGTAAACACAAACAGATCTTAACGTTTGCGTAACCATTTAGCAAAAGAGTGAAATAAGAAAAGTGTGAAACGCGGAGCCCCTCCAAGGGAATCGTCTTTCTGGCGAATGAGAGGTGGGAGCCCGACTCTGAGAAATGGCGAGGCTTTAATAGGACGCTCTAAGTAGCTCTTAGACCCGGCGTTTGATGGCACATCTATCAGAGCTCGGGGTCGCCCCGGAAAGTCATTACAAAAAGTAATAAAAATAAATGCCGGGGTGACAAAGAGGGGGCCCGAATAGCGATGTTTACATTTGGGAGCGTTGGAAATCGGGAGAAAAAGGTTTGTTTGCAGAGTTCGTAGGCAAATTAGTACAATTAAGGGAATTACGAGAAGCTAATCAAAGAATGGCCAGCTTTCCAAAGTTGATTCGAAACGACCCGAATCGGCACGCTGGAATGTCCTCCGAGCGCCAATCTGACGAGTGACGATGGGGGCTGATGTCACAAAGTGTTGTGGGCATGTATGCTTGGCGGATAATGATAAGGATAAAGAGTTGTGTAACTAACCCAACACAAAGGCGCGAGAGCTAATGTGTAATCAGAAGCAATGGCCTCTTTGTTTCCGCCACGCCGCTAGCGACAGTGTAATAGCGGTGGTGGCGGAGAAATCCGCTAACATTGTCACTGAACTGCAATTAAAACATGCTGCAATCATGCGAGCGGCACAAGCGCCCAACCCTCATACTGAACTCCTGCAGGGGGCGTGGTGGGGGGGTGGGGGTGTTATATCCATACGTATTAATACACACTAAAGTATGGGACTTGGACATTTGCATTGTTGTTCTTCCTCAAAACTCATTTTTCTAAACGGATTTTGGCAGACACCCTTATCCAAGGGCCTTTCTGAAGGGCCCACTAGTGGCGGCTTGGATTTGAACCTGCGATCTTGCGGTCCAGAGTGCCACTGCCTTAACCACTGAGCTGTAGCTTATTTATATGTACATTAAAAACTATCGAACTGATAATAATTTAAAAAATTAAAATTTTATAAATATTATAAATAACATGTTTGTAAATAGCGTTAAAAACATTGATGGGAAATTTCAAACAATAATTCTGTTTCATTTGAAATATTTAACATTATATTATGTTTTATTATTATTATAAGTTTATATGATACATTTATTATTATATATGCAACAAACATTTATTATTATATATGCAACAAAACAATTTATTATTATTATTATTGCCCCACTATTATTATTATTATTATTATTATTATTATTATTATTGCCCCACTATTATTATTATTATTATTATTATTATTATTATTATTATTATTATTATTATTATTATTATTATTGTTATTATTGCGCCACTATTATTTTTATTATTATTATTATTGCCCACTATCATTATTTTTATTATTATTATTGTTATTATTATTATTATTTTTATTATTATTATTATTATTATTGCGCCACTATTATTTTTTATTATTATTATTATTATTGCGCCACTATTATTATTGCGCCATTATATTATTATTATTATTATTATTATTTATTATTTATTATTGCCCCACTTTATTTTTATTATTATTATTATTGTTATTATTGCGCCACTATTATTTATTATTATTATTATTATTGCCGCCCCCACTCTCCTCTATTTTCTTTTTTAATTATTATTATTATTATTATTATTATTATTATTATTATTATTATTATTATTATTATTATTATTATATTATTATTATTATTATTATTATTATTATTATTATTATTATTATTATTATTATTATTGCGCCACTATTATTATTATTATTATTATTATTATTATCCCAACCGCTTAAACAAGTCCGATATAAAAACAAAAACAAAGTCCTCTAGATGTGCGAATAAATTCCTCGGAACAACACGAAGACATTTTAGAGCATTTCAGAAACCAGTGATCTCATCCAGACATGGCGTCACCATCCTCGTCCTCCTCGTCCTCTACATGTAATTAATAAGTGTTGGGGTTATAAGAGCTACGTTTTTTATGAGATATGAGCGCACTCAATGGCATTACAGTGCTTTAAGACCATTACTTCCCCATGCCTTTAGAGGATGCTTTCTTCACCGATGTGTATGCATTATTCTACACGAACCCAAGGACTTCCCTGGCTGTCTTAAACGCAGCCTTACATTTAGAGCATGCATTAACATGTTAATTAAACATAATGCAATGTTATTAACTACCCTGCAATGGAAGTGTTCGGTTCCTTATATAATATTTTTATATAGTAAATTTGACGTTTTTTTTTAATAAAAGCACCGTTTTTAGAATCTGGATCCGCTGTTGGGCCCTTGAACGAGGCCCTTAATTCTCACCCCTTGTAAATCGTTTGGATAAATGGTGATAAAAAAGATAAAAAAGGGATAAAAAAAGAGGTGGTAGCCCAGAGGTTAAGGTGTTGGACTCTGGACCGGAAGATCGCAGGTTCAAACCCCACCACCCCCGAGCTGCCACTAGTGGGAGCCCTTGAGCGAGGCCCTTAACCCTCAGTTGCTCAGGGGTCAAGTCGCCCTTGGATAAGAGCGTCTGCCAAATGCAAATGTAAATGGCGCCTGTCCGACGGCATAAACGCAACCGGAAACGGTACATCTCGAAGCGAGACCGTGGCTTCACGACGCCTTGAACGCAATTAAATCTCCCCGACTTTGCATTTTCGCCAGCAAACAGATTCATGGCGCGGGTTTACACGCGGCGCATCAGCGTGACTTAATCGATCGCCGTCTGAGCCCTCGAAGTGAATAATTCGCTTTTTGACTCCCGCTCAAGAGGAGCATCTTGTGCCGACAGCCCCCTCCCGTCGAGCATCGGATCAGATAAGCGGCGCGGGAATGAAAAGCAGCGGCACGTCGAGCGGAAGGGGGATGCGGGGAGGAAGGAAGGGGAGGGGGAAAAAAAGCATTTCCCGACGCTGGAGACGGGAAACGACGGCCGAGCGACAGAGAAGCGGGTTTGTTTATCGCCACGGCCGCCCGACGGAAACTGTAAAACGAGTCGCGGGAACTCGCCGTATGAATAAGAAAGCAGGCACAGCTGGGTGTGCTCATAATCACAGGCTGGGGATACAAACAAACAAACAAACAAACAAACACAACCGATTACATTTTAGAAGATGCAATTTTATCTTTGAAGTTAGGGATGCGAGCGAGAGCAAAAAAGGAGGTGTGGAAAGGTGGAGGGAAAAAAGTCTCCTGCGGCCCTTTTTACGTGTCACCTGACTTTTCATTTTCCGCACCATCGGGATGCTGATTAGGAACGCACACAGCCCGGAGTGGTGTTTGATTACGTGTTGTTGTTTTCTTTTTTGGTGCGCTGAATCAATCTTGCTTTTCTTTTCACTATACGTTTTGGAGACGGTGAAGAAAGGAAGTGCGGCGTTGAGGATCGCGAACGACGTGAGGTAGCCCGGTGCTACACGCCTGATCTTGGTCGACAGGAAGTTGTTCAGATCTATCGGAATGAATTGATGCATGGGGCGGGGCCAGTGGATGCATGGGGCGGGGCCAGTGGATGCATGGGGCGGGGCCAGAGATAATGGAAATTGAGCAAGAGTGCATTTTTTCCCAATGCTACAAGGCAATGTGATCAACCTCAGGAGAGACTCGGAGTCATTGACGCCATCGATCGTCAGTCTGGCACGTCACGAGGATGCTCTTGGGATGCAAGAGAATCTGGTGGAAGGCTTGGTGTCAAGGACGGGCACTCACGGGGTTGTGGCCCACAAATTGGTCGTTGTGCCCCCCGGGGGTAGTCTGACGGGGGTAGCTCAGACGTCGGAGGTTCGAGTTCCGGTATTGCCAAGCTGCCACCTTGAGCAAGGCCCTTAACCCTCTGTTCTCCGGAGGCTGCCATATCATGGCTGACCCCTGTGCTCTTTCTCCAACTTCTAAACAAGCTGCCACCGGTATTGGTTGCCCCCTCGTTGGGAAACCGTGTGCCCCCTTGTTCGTTATGGTCTGGCACCTGACTTTACTAGCACCCTAAAGACAGACTTTGCAGCACAGTGAAATTCTTACAGAGGATGTTGGGTAGCCGAGGTCAGAGCGCAGGGTCCGCAAAGAACCCTCTCCCCTGGAGCGTTGTGGTTTTAGACTGGCAACTTGCCGATAGCGGGACCCCAACCTTCACTGAGCTTCACATAACGTACCAACATCAAAAATGGATAACGAGTGATGTAGCACACGTCCTAATCCAGGAATCGATCTTATTGCGCTACGTACAGGAGCGTCGTCGCAACACGGCTCTCAATAAGCTTCGGCATCATTCGGGGGGGGGGGCGCTCGCATTCACGCAGAAGAAAGAAAGGCGAGAAAAAAAAAGGGAGAAGAGCAATCACTTTTCACCGTGCCTCGCTCCCATTCAGCGCAGTGCCAATATATACGGCGGATGAATAGCTTGTTAATGGAGCGGATATTCGCGCTGAAGAGATGGAGCGATAGCATTCTGCTGCGGGGGGATATGAGGGAGAAATTTGGCGTGTTTATGCTAATATTCTAATCTCTTATCGCGCTGGAGAAGAGAAACCCCAAATGGTATTTATCATCTTTTGAACTGGTGCGCTTTATTCGTTTTTATCACCGTTTATCACCGTTTTCAGAAGGAAAAAAAAAAAAAAATATATATATATATATATATATATATATATATATATATATATATCCCATCTCGGTGTATCACAACAAGAGTTTTTTTTTCTTTTTCTTTATCATCATCCGCCAAACGGTTTCCACTTTGATTTCCCAAAAGTTGGCCCGGCAAACGTCCTCTTTGCAATTAGCAAAGTCAAATAATCCGGAGTACCGATAAAAAAAAAACTTCAAAAAAGTTTCGATTTTAAGATACGGCTTACGAATTCGTATCGTTTCGCTCGGATGCTAGCAGCACCGATCAGGATAGACAAAGGGGCGTGATTTGCATAGCAGGAATACATCCATCCATCCATCCATCCATCCATCTATCTTCTACCGCTTATCCAGGACCGGATCACGGGGGCAACAGTCTAAGCAGAGATGCCCAGACTTCCCTTTCTCCTGCCACTTCCTCTAGCTCCCCCGGGGGGGGACACCGAGGCGTTCCCAGGGCAGTCGAGAGTCCCTCCAACGTGTTCTGGGTCTTCCCCGACCGTAACGTCGCCCGGTATGGTGCATCCGGGGCCCTTCCAATTCCCTCGAGCCAGGTCCGGGGTTGGGGCTCGAAAGCGAGCGCCTGGTGGTCGGGCCTCCACTCATGGGGCCTGGCCGGGCTCGGCCCGAATGAGCGACGTGGGGACACCTTCTCGTGGGCCCACCACCTGCAGGAAGCCTCATTTTCCAAGGTGCCAATCAACCTACCGTGCATGTTTTTGGACCGGGGGAGGAAACCGGAGAACCCGGAGAAAAACCCCCTGAGACACGGGGAGAACTTGCACACACACATGGCCGAGACGGGAATCGAACTCGGACCCTGGCGGTGTGAGGCGAACGTGCTAACCACTAATCCACCGTGCACCCTTGGGCTGAAGTTAATAGTTAGTTAATAGTTAGTGTGTTGTTTCTACGCAACAAACGAAGACTGGAACGACTGGAAGAAATTTCGGTGAGTATTTTTGTGAGGATGTTTGCCGACTCCCCCAACACATGGTTGTGGAACAGTAATGGTCTGAGGTCGCTTTGGAGCAGGGAAGGGTCTGGAAAAGTGAAAGGTAACAAAAAGGCTCCGTGCTAAAGAATAATCCGGGATCCGATACTCGTGCTAAGTAATGATTCGTCACTGAAAATAAAACGGAACATCTGGACATTTCTAGATTAGTATTTGAAACCTCTGTAGTAACAACAACAGCGTATTATCACTGTTTCTGATTGTACCCGGGCTTTTAGATTTTAGACGTTAAGCGTATGGAAGGAGGAAGATCTGCGATGGCCCCTGAGATAAGCGTACCTCGGTGTACGTTTCCCCGCAGAACTGCTGCATTAGACTAATGTGTTCGGATCGTAAATCTCGGTAAAAGTTTATAGTGAACACGCCGTAAACCCGCCGTAAATCAACAGACGTCGCTTTTTTTAAAAAAAGGAACGAGATAATAAGTTCCTGGGGGCAGAGGGAAGATGGTAACATATTTGCAGCTTTGGAATGGGGTCGATCAGATACTTTATAGATCAGACACGGGTTGGTTTGAAAACAAAAACAAAAATGACCAAGGCTTGCAAAATTACCTGAAGCAAGAGCATATATATATATATATATATATTATATATATATATATATATTACCGAAAAAAAGTGTAAAATATGTGAAATTGAATTTTAATTTGAATTTAAATGTGTAATTTATATATATATATATATATATATATATATATATATATATATATATATATATATATATAGTATATCATAAAAATATATAAAAAAATAAATGTAAATATTTTTTAATATTTTCTTTTTTTTTTGGAAATGTGTAAAAAAATATATATATATATACACAAAAAGTAATATTCAAAAAATATTTAAATGAGTATTAGAGTGGTTTCTTTTTTATATGATTATTTTTAATTTTACATACCATATATATATATATATATATATATATAATTTATTTATAAAAACAAATTTAAATTCAAATTAAATATAAAATTTTTTACACTTTTTTTTGGCAAAAATTTATGCCATGATTTCACCTCATTTATTAAAATAGTTTTTGTAATATTTTGTTTAATTTTTTTTTATAAGTAGAAGAATATACTTCCTATGCATTGTGGCCAATCAATGCGAACAAATAACTAACAAAACAAAACACCATATATATATATATGGCGCCATATATATCTGTAACACATATGCTCGGTTCACTTGACAGATCTGATATCAAACTAAACCCGCGACGGTCTTTCGTAACCGTCCGCGTATCGGCGAACTTATCCCGCGATAAAGAAAGTAAATTAAAAAAAAAAAAAAAGTTAAGTCTGGAGTCGTTGTTCCGTGCGGAGAAGCAAAGCCTTATGGAATTGGCTTCGCTCCTGTCGAGCAGCATATTTCACGGAGCAGCGTTCGCTGTGGCGTTCGCTCTCAGCCATGAGCCGAGTGCACAGATTGGAAAGCCATTTCTCACTACATATGCCGTCACTAAACGCTCAAGCTCCCCAGATTGCCGTGTCTCCTTCGCTACGATAAAACGGATACGCTACACGTCTCGTTCCAGTGGCGTCGAGATCTTGGCAGCCTGATTTCTGTACAGGGTTCGATTCCCGTCTCGGCCATGTGTGTGTGGAGTTTGTGCATGTTCTCCCCGTGCCTCAGGGGGTTTTTTCTCCGGGTTCTCCGGTTTCCTCCCCCCGGTCCAAAAACATGCACGGTAGGTTGATTGGCACCTTGGAAAATTGTCCCTAGTGTATGAATGTGTGTGTGTGTGTGTGTCCTGTGCGATGGTTGGGTTGGCATTCCATCCAGGGTGTATCCTGCCTTAATGCCCATAGACGCCTGAGATAGACACAGACTCCCCGTGACCCGAGGGAAGATCGGATAAAGCGATGAATGAATGGACACTATATCAGGGGGAAAAGGACACCTGAGAATATGGGGTGCTTTTTAATAACATCCCATTCCACATTGAGTCCCTGTTTGCTGTTAGAATAAGGTGCAACTCCTCTGGGAAGATGTCCCACTAGATTTTGTGCGAGATTTCATTCAGGTATTGACGGAGGTAACCCCCTAAAATAAATACGAATGGATTAATAAATAATACATATAATATGTCTAACGTGTTAAAAAGAAACAGAACGTGCCGACAGTGATTCGCCACTAGTGGCCGCTCTTGCAATGCCACTATGCCAATGCCACAATGTAAAAATATGACCCTGCTATAAAGGACAGCGTGATATTGACTGGAATTCTTACGTGATCGTCACGTTCCCGATTTAGTTGATCGGTACCTCATGGTTTGAGCGAAACGCATTGGCATTGGTAAAGACTGCGCATCTCGCCCTCGCCGCACCGAGTCGGGTGTGTTTTCCAAAGCCGGGTTTAGCGAGCGCAAAAGAGAGACGCCTCTGAGAGATGAAGAAGGAGATAGTGTGCGGGAAAACGGAGAGATTAATCACAGCTGCCAGAAGACACGGTGCGGCATCGGCTCGCACCGTGAAAAGGGAGCTGCCGTCGCTCGCGAGGAAAAAACGGCCCGCGCGAATCCGCACGTCCTGCGCGTCATTAAGAGAAATTATACGCGTTTACATGCTCGGCCGGCTGCGGCGTAATTGCCAAAAAAAAGCGGCGTCGGCTTCCCGCGGACACGCCCCTGTCTCCCGTACCCGTCTCCGTTATATAACCAGCCAGAGACCCGGAGACTGAAGCTCGTCTGCCATCTGTTGTTTGCTGCTTCGCACTAATTCAGGCTTGTTTTATTTCGACCGAGAGAGTGAGAACGAGAGAGTGCGAGAGAGAGAGAGAGAGAGAGGCGGCCTCGCGAAACGAGGCCCCGCCATCCTTCCTGGCTTAAGGTGCGTGGAATAATGCGCTGTAAATGGCGACACGGATGGCAGGGCGCCATTACTTTGCACTCGTCCATCAGAGGCGCGCTGCGTTATGAAAGTACGCTTTTATTTCCCTTCGAGGAGAAAAAGAAAAAACACAAACATAAAACGACGACTTCGTTTCTTTTCAAAGCCTTTTTTTTTTCAAAAAACACGGAGGTTAAGGAAATGAGTGATGGGTTCTTCCTGGAAGGTTAAGTGAGATAAAACGGATGGAGTGACGACTGAACACGGAGCGTCGTTACACACCTCTTTTCAATTTTCTTTTTGGACGCCTTTTTTTTTTCACCTTTTGCATTTCCACGAAAAGCTCCAAAGACGGAGGTTAAGGAAGTGACCAAAGACGGAGGTTAAGTGAATGGGTTCTTCCTGGAAGTGGCTGTTCTTCCTGGAAGGTTAAGTGAGAGTTAAGGTCTGATCCACCTGCTCGGAGTGGCTGCTTGTGGTGGAGTGTTAGCTCAGCTACGGTGGCTGAACACTTTGTGGTGGTGGTGGGAGCGACCTATACATTTACATTTGCTGTCATTACACACCTCGCCTTTGTGGTGGTATTTGTGCTGCGAGCAGCCGAGATACCACAGCAGATACCACAGAACGGCTGGCTGGAAATCTGGCTGGAAATCGTCTCCTCTTTTTGGATTAGCGGCGACTATTACACGATACTCAGGGGCCCACAAGTGGCTGCTTTGTGGTGGTGGTGGTGGTGGTATTTCTGATAATTGAGTAATTACCGACGATGATAAAAGTTTGCAATGAGTAAACAACCAGCGTGGACCTTTTCAGGGCCCGCACAGCAGGTGGTGGTGGCATTTCGGCAGGCGCTCTTATACAGAGCGACTTACAAATGAGCAATTGAGGGGTTTAAGGGCCTTGCTCAGGGGCCCACAAGTGGCTGCTTTGTGGTGGTGGTGGTATTTGAAGCTGCGATCAGAGACCTATACATTTACATTTCCAGCATTTTGGCCGACACCCTTATCCAGAGTGACTTACAACTGAGCAATTGAGGGGTAAGGGCCTTGCTCAAGGGCCCACTAAGTGGCAGCTTGGTGGTGGTGGTGGTGGTGGTATTTGAAGCTGCGATCAGAGACCTATACATTTACATTTCCAGCATTTTGGCCGACACCCTTATCCAGAGTGACTTACAACTGAGCAATTGAGGGGTAAGGGCCTTGCTCAAGGGCCCACAAGTGGCCACAAGCTTTGACCATCATTTAACATTTTTTTGCCCTTATCCAGATTTTTTTTTTTTTCAGGGGCCCACAAGTGGTGGTGGTGGTGGTGGTATTTGAAGCTGCGATCAGAGACCTATACATTTACATTTTTACATTTTTGCCGACACACCCGGCCAGACCCAGCAGTCCTTTGCAATTGAGGGGTAATTTGGTGGAAGCTGCGATCGACACCCTTACCATTTTATCCAGAGTGAGCTGGCAGGACTTGGCAGACCCCATCCGACTTACAACTGAGCAATTGAGCTGGGAGGGGTAAGGGCCTTGCATTTCCAAGGGCCCACAATTTTGGCCGACCCAAAACCCTTATGGCTGAGCAATTGTGGTCTCAGGGGCCCACAAGTGGCTGCAAATTGGTGGTCAGAGACCCCAGCATTTTGGCCGACACCCTTATCCAGAGTGCTGCCTGACGTACAAGGTCCTTTTGGGAAGCTTTTTTGGTGGTGGTGGTATTTGAGCAGAGCATTTCAGCATTTTGGCCGCCCTTATCCCTTACAGTCCCTTAGCCCAGGGCCTTGCTACAAGGGGCCCCAAGTGCTTGCTGCTTGGTGGTGGTGGTGGTGGTATTTGAAGCTGCGATCAGAGACCTATACATTTACATTTCCAGCATGGCAGACGCCCTTTCCAGGCGATCGAGACTGAGAATTAATTGCATTTACACATTTGGCAGGGCGATCAGAGACTTACCATTTAGGGCCTTTCAGGGGCCCACAATCCTTTGTGGTGGTGGTGGTATTTGAGCAGAGTTTATCCAGAGTGACTTGACAGGTTAACTGAGCATTTGAAGCTGCGATGGCCAGCACATTTTGATCCAAGTGACACAACTGAGCTGAGGGGGGTTTCAGGGCCCAAGCTGCTTGTGGGTGGGTGGTGGTAATTTGAAGCGGATCAAGACCTATACATTTACATTTCCAGCATTTTGGCCGACACCCTTATCCAGAGTGACTTACAACTGAGCAATTGAGGGGTAAGGGCCTTGCTCAAGGGCCCACAAGTGGCTGCTTTGTGGGGGTGGTGGGGTTTGTGAACCTGTGATCTTCCGGGTCCAGAGGTCCAACACCTTTACCACTGCCACTGGGCTATACCCTATACCTAACCTAACCTCACTACATCATTATGAATATTATCATAATCGTTAACATCATCACCCTGACTACATTTGTTTAGTTTAAGAGATTTGTTTATTGTTGTGGAAGTCCTGCGGAAAAAAAACAAAAACAAGCCGCGGCTCCCCGTTCAAGTGAGATTAGACAATATTTAATATTTAGCTAGATAATTAGCTAGATAAGAAAAAGAGCTTAAGATAATATATATTATTTAGCTAGATAATAAAAAGCGAGATTAGACAATATTTAATATTTAGCTCGAAAATAATAAGCAAGATTAGACAATATTTAATATTCATCTAAATAATAATAAGTGAGATTAGACAATATTTAATATTTAGCTAGATAATAATAAACAAGACTAGACAATATTTATGTAGATAATAATAATAAGCGAGATTAGACCATATTTAATATTTAGCTCGAAAATAATAAGCAAGATTAGACATTATTTAATATTCATCTAGATAATAATAAGTGAGATTAGACAATATTTAATATTTAGCTAGATAACAATAAGTGAGACTAGACAAAATGTAATGTATAAGCGAGATTAGACAATATTTAATAAGCGAAAATAATAAGCAAGATTAGACATTATTTAATATTCACTAGATAATAATAAGCGAGATTAGACAATATTTAATATTTAGCTAGATAATAATAAGCAAGATTAGACAATATTTATGTAGCTAATAATAATAAGCGAAGATTAGACCATATTTAATAGAGCTTAATAACAGATTAGATAATAGTTAATATATTACTAGAAAATAGTTTAATATTAGCTCGAAAAAATAATAAGAAAGATTAGCAATATTTAATATTCATAATAAGCGAGATAGACAAAGTATATTAGACAATATTTAGATATTTAGCAATAATTTAGAGAAATAATAAGCCACAATCAATAAATCGATAGACAATAATAAGCAAGATAGACAATAGACAATATTTATATTCGATTTAGCTAGATAACACAAAAATAATAAGAAGAGATTAGACAATATTTAATATTAGAGAAATAATCAGGATTAGACAAGATTTAATATTCACTAGTAATAATAAGCTAATAGTTAGATAGCTAGATAACAATAAGCGAGATTTAGACCATAGCTAGATATTACAATAATGAGACTAGACAAAATGTAATAATAAGCGAGATTAGACATATTAATAATATTTAGCAATATTTAATAGCTCGAAAATAATAAGCAAGATTAGACAATATTTAATATTTAGCTAGAAAATAATAAGAAGGATTAGACAATATTTAATATTCATCTAGATAATAATAAGCGAGATTAGATAATAGTTAATATTTAGCTAGATAACAATAAGCGAGATTAGACCATATTTAATATTTAGCTAGATAATAATAAGCGAGATTAGACCATATTTAATATTTCGCTACATAATAAGCGAGATTAGACAATATTTAACTAAATAATAATATGAGACCTTAGATAATATTTAGCTAGATAATAATAAGCGAGATTAGACAGTATGTAGCTAGCTAGCTAGTATTAAACTAGAGCAATAAAATTAAGATAGCATTTAATTCATCTCCACAAATTCAACATTATCTCGTGGAACATTTTCGAGCGAATGTAAACAAAAAGCTCAGGAGAAAGTGGGCGTGGCTGCAAGTCCGAGAGGTTTTTTTTCTCTCTCTCTCGGTGCTTCAGAATATTCCGGGATGGGGGGGGGGGGGGGGGGGGGGGGAATCTATAAAAAGCCGTAAAGCTTTATGCCTCGGCTGAGCGATAAAAAATCAGCGCCTGTAATTGTCACTCTGATCTGAGAATGAAGAGCACAGGGGGAAATGTATAATCAGTCCGACGCCGCTCGCTTTCTGCTTCACGCCACAAATTAACGCCTCCGAAAAACGCTCGTCACAATAACGTTGCTAAAAATACACAACGAAGAAGGCGAGCGAACAAAGTGTGCGGCGGGTTTCAGCACCACGCCCAACACCGGGATTGAAATGACACTGCAGAGTGTCGGAGGAACCAGATCCAGCCGTTTCAACCAACGATGTTGGTGCAGATGTTGTGATTTTGTTGTGGATTGCGTGTAGATGTTGTGTTGAGGTTAGTGTTGTTGTTGTTGTGACTGTTGTGGTTTAAGGGTGGTTGTTGTGCTGTTTTACAAGTTGCGGTTTTGTGGTTGTGTTTCTTTTTTGCGGTTTCAGAGTAAATGTTTGTTGTGTTGAGGTTATTGTTGTTTAGTTGCAAATGTTGTGTTGAGGTGATTGTGATTGTTGTGGTTGTGATTGTTTATTTGTTGTTATTGTGTAACCACATTATTGTTGTGGTTTTGTCGTAAATGTTACTGAGGTTATTGTTGGTTTAGGTGTAGATGCTGTTTTTAGGTGTAGATGTTGTGTTGAGGTTATTGTGATTGTTGTGGTCGTGCTTGTTTATTTGTTGAAGTTATTGTTGTGGTTTTGTCGTAAATGTTACTGAGGTTATTGTTGTTGTTTAGGTGTAGATGCTGTGTAGAGCTTATTGTGACTGTTGTGGTTTTAGGGTGGTTGTTGTGCTTGTTTACATGTTCTTGTTGTTGTGGTTATTGTTGATGTTTTGGAGTAGATGTTGTGTTGATGTTATTGTTGTTGTTTAGGCGTAGATGCTGTGTAGAGCTTATTGTGACTGTTGTGGTTTAAGGGTGGTTGTTGTGCTTGTTTATGTTCTTGTTGTTGTGGTTATTGTTGACGTTTCGGAGTAGATGTTGTGTTGATGTTACTGTTGTTGTTTAGGAACGAACGAAAGAACGAACAAATGAAAGAACGAACGAACAAAAGAAAGAATGCACAAACAAACGAAAGAAAGAATGAAAAAATGAAAGAACGAAAGAATGAAAGAAAGAAAGAATGAAAGAAAGAAAGAAAGAGAAATTGAAAGAACGAACGAATGATAGAGTGAACAAATGAAAGAAAGAAAGAAAGAAATAATAGAGGACATGGAAAGTAGACAAAAATAAACAAACAAACAAACAAACAAAGAGGCAAAGGAAGGAAGGAATGGAAAAAGAAATAAAGAAGAAATAAAGGGGCAATGAAAAAAAGGAATGAAGAAAGAAAAAAGAAAGAAAGAAAGAAAGAAAGAAAGAAAGAAAGAAAGAAAGAAAGAAAAAAGAAAGAAAGCAAGAAAGAGAACGAACAAAAGAGAAGGAAAAGACAGGTGGAAAGAAAAAGAAAAGAAAGAAAAGAAGAAAGAAAGATAAAGAAAGAAAGAAAGAAAGAAAGAAAGAGAAAGAAAAAGAAAGAGCAAACCAACGAACGAACGAACGAAATAATAGAGGAAGGAAGGGACATGGACGGAAGAGAACAGGGAGGGAGGGTGGAAGAAAGATGGGAAGGATGGAAGGAGGGAATGGAGGGAAAAGAAAGGAAGAAAGGAGGGAAGGAAGGACGGAAAAGGCAAAGAATGAAAACTGAGAGTAGAAATTATTTTTATTATTATTATTATTATTATTATTATTATTATTATTATTATTATTATTATTATTATTATCACCACTATTTCTGTTTTTTTTTTTTCGATGCTATTTTTCGTATTTATTTTCCGGTGACGGATTTGTAACATTGCGTTTTTATTCTGCACTATATCAAAAGCGATATTTATGTCTTTTAACAGAGGAGAAGAATAAAATAAGGAGTGTATTATAGTGAGAGTGTGTTTTTTTTGGGGGGGGGGGGGGGGGGGGGGGGGGGGGTCGTTCCCGTTCCTGTGATATCAGTAATCTGTGATGTAACGGGACGAGGACGCGGTGGCGGTGGTGTTGGCCGTGTTGGCGGTGGTGTTGGCCGTGTTGGCGGTGGTGTTGGCCGTGTTGGCGGTGGTGTTGGCCGTGTTGGCGGTGGTGTTGGCCGTGTTGGCGGTGGTGTTGGCCGTGTTGGCGGTGGTGTTGGCCGTGTTGGCGGTGGTGTTGGCCGTGTTGGCGGTGGTGTTGGCCGTGTTGGCGGTGGTGTTGGCCGTGTTGGCGGTGGTGTTGGCCGTGTTGGCGGTGGTGTTGGCCGTGTTGGCGGTGGTGTTGGCCGTGGTGTTGGGCGTGTTGGCGGTGGTGTTGGCGTAGGCGGCGTCTCGGTCCGGTGCGAGGTCGTACTGCGGCTCATACATAAACATGATCTAAGACGCCGGAGATGCTGTACACACCCCCCCCCCCGCCACTGCCCCCCCCCTCATTGTGGCAGCAGCGGCGCCCCCTGTGGAGGCTGTTTTCCCACACGAATAATGAATTTTGCTCTGTTTAACACCAGCAGCAAAAAACAGATAATGATATATATATAATAAAAATGGCGACGGAAGTGGAAGTCTAGACGAAAGAGAAGGCGAAATACAGGGAGGGGAACAAACAGGATGAAAAGAGAGCGAGAGAGAGAGAGAGAGAGAGAGAGAGAGAGAGGGGGGGGGGACTTTTACTGTGGCACTCAGACAGACAGATTATTCTCAGGCTGCGACGAGATCAACGAGCCGTGACGGGTCCGTCTCTCGCTCGCACTCTCTCTCGACCCACAATGCCGAGCGGCTGAAAATGCCTTTCCTTTCATGGCACACGCTCGCAACGGGGGGGTGGGGGGGGGGGGGGGGAACGCTCCAAGACCTCTAGAAACCAGTTGTGACCGGGCTGTTGATTACGTAATGCTGCAGCCAGCGAGGCACAAGTGGTGTGTGTGTGTGTGTGTGTGTGTGTGTGTGTGTGTGTGTGGTAAAAAAAGACATAGGGAGGGGAGGGGAAGCGGAAACACAGTGACCTATTAGAGCTAATAATTACAATAATACAAACCCAAAGACACAGTGAGACGCCAAGAAGAAGATGATGTCAAGGTCACAGGAGGCCTCGTGTGTGTGTGTGTGTGTGTGTGTGTGTGTGTGTGTGTGTGTGTGTGTGTGTGTGTGTGTGTGTGTGTGTGTGTGTGTGTGTGTGGTGTGTGTGGTGTGTGTGTGTGAGGGGGGGGGGACTGACCTTGAAGGACACATGATCATTTACAGTTGTAAGAAGAAAGGGACAAACATGGACAGTGGCAGGACTCACCTGTGGGTGTGTGTGTGTGTGTGTGTGTGTGTGTGTGTGTGTGTGTGTGTGTGTGTGTGTGTGTGTGTGTGTGTGTGTGTGTGTGTGTGTGTTGTGTTATGTTTTATAATTTAATTTGTAAATGTAAATGTAAATGTATAGTACACTTTTTGCTAAGAAACAATCAAAATAACTTCCACCAAAAAAATTATAATAATAATTTAATGCATTCATTTATATTTCTTTTTTTTTATATAGTTATTATCACATTGACAATTCATAACATGTACAATACTTACATGTTATGTACACATATAAGCATTTAATATCATTATTTTTTTTATTGTTATTATTATTTATTTGTAATTTTATTTATTTTTTATAATACATTTTTAAATATATATTATTATTATTATTATTATTATTATTATTATTATTATTATTATTATTATTATTATTAGTGAGGATTTAAAATGTATTTTTTCTGTGTAATAAGAATTACTATTTTAACACGACTGTGGCTTTTACTGTGTGTAACACACGTGACTGTTATTTATTGATTTGGGAACTGCATCCTTTGGACTTTTGATACTAATCCTTTATTATAATAATAATAATAATAATAATAATAATAATAATAATAATAATAATAATAATAATAATAATAAATAATAAAAAGGACTGAATTCAATAAAATCATCAAGCTTGCAAAATAAGATTGATTTAGTTATTATTGGACAGACAGACAGACAGACAGACAGACAGATAGATAGACAGACAGATAGATAGACAGACAGACATATAGAATTTTTGTGTGATTTTTAATTTATTCATTTTTTTACTTTTATTATTTTATTTGCTTTATTATTATTTAAATTATTCCTTTTTTTTATTGATGTAACCCTTTCTTTTGTAATTTATTAACACTTACATTTTTTGTTTTATTTCGGGTTATTTCTGGTTCTTCCATTTATTTACTTATTGATTTGTTTGCCGATTTATGGATTTGTTTGCTCTCACACCGATTTGTTTACGCGTTTACTCGGACGAGGCGCGGCGGTAAAAAGAGACGAGGCTGACCTCTTTGCCCAGATCTTCTCTGATGACCTGCTGGATCTCCGGCATGGTGCTGGCTGGAGCTCGGCTGTGGAGGATCTTCAGCGTGCTCGTGTACTCCTCGGGCAGGAGGTAGTCCAGAGCACCCAGATGTTGCCCCACCTTAATGAACGTACCCCGGTTGGCACAGCACAGGTCCCTGAGCCTTTTGGCGGAACGTCTGTGAACCTACACACACACATATATAATATATATATTATATATATATATATATATATATATATATATATATATATATATATATATATAATATATATATATATATATATATATATATATATATATATATATATATATAAAATGTGTCAACCATTCCTTTCTCACACACCTCCCTCTCACACACGGAGGTCTCATTTGTCCTAAATTGTGATTGAACAGGACTGGGGAGGCTTGGAGACGCAGGTCAGTGCCAGCTGGTGGAGTTGATGGCGTTCACACAGGGACGTCCCTCTGGGACCCGGGCAAATAAAGTGGCGTGAAATGAGCTCAGTTAACCCCTCACCCTGACAAAAGGCGTTCCCTTTGTGATCCCAACGCTCCTCTTTCAAATCATCACTCAAACCACAAAGACCTCACATGGCTAATTATACACAAACAGCCTGGAGTGTGTGTGTGTGTGTGTGTGTGTGTGTGTGTGTGTGTGTGCGTCTATACTAACAAATGCTGAAAAACAATTTCTTGTTTTTCGTCATGCAAACTTTAAAGCGTAAATATGTATTATTATTTATTTTTTTTACACCGACACGTGAGATTTGTTTGTTCCGTGTTTTTTTTCACACAAAACAGGAATACAAAATATTCAGAAATCGGCGACCCTTATTGGAGCGTCGAGTGGCGTCAGGATTGAATCCTAAGTTTGGGAATGCTGCCACCGATTCGCGTTTCGGAGAACGGACGTGAACGGATGGCTGGTAATTACGAGGGAAGACGAGATGACACTTTTCATTTCTGCCGAGAGAAAACATGTGGCCCAAACACGGCTTTATGCGGCTGAAGAGGAAGGCTGAGCTAATGAAAGAGGAGCGAGGCGCTAATAACAGTAATGATCTCTCGTCTCTCGAGCCTGGCTACACAAGCGCAACTCCACCCAAATCTGTGTGTGTGTGGGGGGGGGGAATAAAATAAAAAAAAGATTAAAGAAGATCCCTTTTTTTTTTTAATCCGGCGAAACAAATTCTCCATCTCGGGGTCAAAGTGTTATGCACGGTTTCACCACTAGGGGCAGCAGAGCAGTAAGGAAAATGTGCAAATGATTCCTACATAGGAAATACATATGGATATGGATAAGTACGGATGTGGAGGACGGGATGGCTGAGGAAAACATGCGAGCTGGACGTCACGGAGACGCTGACCAGCGCCGAGGATGAAGAGGGGGTGGGGGGGGGGGGGGGGGGAATGAAGAAAAGGACATCGCTGCAGGGAGGACGGAAAAGCAGGGCAGCGGGACGAGAGGACGTAAAAAAGGAGAGACTTGGGAGCGCCTGATTATCTTCCACATGATTAATTTCAGCGCCGGGAAGCTCGTCAAGGTGACCAGGAAGAGACAAATAGACGAGAGAGGGGAAAAAAAAAAGCGAGGGGCGAAATGAGAGTTACAGTAAACTCGGGCGGGGATGAAAATATGAAAATCAATATATGTTGTTTTTTTTTTCCTGTATTGTAGGGGAACGAAATAAAACAACAATAGCAGTGCTTTTACTTTTAAATAAGGGCTTCTCGGGTTCCTAAAAGGTTCTGGTGCGGCCCGGGGCTATAAACATTGCATCATCACATTTCCCTGGCCAACACACATTTTCCTGTCCAATCATTCGTTCATCAGGCTGGCTTCACCCCCCCCCCATCTCCATCGCATCCTCCATATCTCCACCTTCATCCTTTTCATCCGCACGCACAGCGACACAAAGCCCGAGGTCTGTCCGGCCTAATAAGCGACCCAGGCATTAATGACATATTTCCACAGCAGGCAAAAGCCATTAGACGGCCTTTGAAAAAGCTTTGTAGAGCCGTCGCCTGAGTACGCCGCTGCCGGAGCACTAATAGGAGCGAGCAAATGTTACTATAACACCATCTTTGAATAACCACCATCAGGGCAACACACACACACACACACACACACACACATAGACAGGATATATATGTATAATCATCATCAGCAACTGTATCACACTCATACAGCTCATACAGCTACTCCTCACTTCAAAAAGACAATACTTTTTTTTGCAATTCTAATATTTAGGAATCTGTTAAAATACATAAAATTATATATTTTCATATGAATGTAATTACAGGCAAAACTGATTGCACCAGGAAATTAAAACATAGGCCACACCCATTTCACATGAAATTAAAACATAGGCCACACCCCATGAAATGAAATTAAAACATAGGCCACACCCATTTCACATGAAATTAAAACATAGGCCACACCCCATCAAATGAAATTAAAACATAGGTCACGCCCACTTCAAATAAAAATAAAACATAGGCCACACCCACTTCAAATGAAATGAAAACATAGGTCACGCCCACTTCAAATAAACATAAAACATAGGCCACACCCACTTCAAATGAAATTAAAACATAGGCCACACCCACTTCAAATGAAATTAAAACATAGGCCACACCCACTTCAAATGAAATTAAAACATAGGCCACATGGCCCTTGCTGAAATCAATAAATAGGCCACACCCACCTTCACTTAATTTTAATGCACAGGCCATACCTCCTTCAATTATACTAATATATAGACAACATGTCCCATACTGAAATCATTACATAGGCCACGCCCCATCACTGAATTTGAATACACAGGCCACACCTCCTTCAATTATACTAATATATAGACAACATGTCCCATACTGAAATCATTACATAGGCCACGCCCCATCACTGAATTTGAATACACAGGCCACACCTCCTTCAATTATACTAATATATAGAACACATGGCCCATGCTGAAATCAATAAATAGGCCACACCCCATTCACTGAATTTTAATGGACAGGCCACACCTCCTTCAATTATACTAATATATAGAACACATGGCCCTTGCTGAAATCAATAAATAGGCCACACCCACCTTCACTGAATTTTAATGCACAGGCCAAACCTTTCCTGAAAATAATATGCAGGCCACTCCCCCTTCACTATAATGAATACATAGGAGACATCGCTTTCATTTCAATGAACATAGGCCACACCTCTTTGCTATAATAAATACATAGGAGACATCTCTTCCATAAAAACGTATACACAGGCCACGCCTCCTTCACCAAATATTAATAGAGAGATATTAATATACAAACACAGATAAACAGGCCACACCTTCCAGAGACACAGAAGCCACGCCTCCCTTACAATAACATACACAAAGCACACACCCCACCGCTGCATTAACACACAGGCCACGCCTCTTTACCCCTAATTAGTTGATTTGACTTGTTACGCAGTGAAAGCGCATTTCAGGGTCAATCCAAAGACCCAGAAGTCCATCAGTCAGTTTTAGAGTCTCGGCACTGCCTCGCATCCCGAGCCGCTCGTTTTAAGTGCGAGTTACATTGACTTTCTTCTCGCGGTGCGAGTCGGCCCCCAAGGCGAGCGCGCTAATCAATGACCTCGAACGTGTCCCTGCTGTAAACGGGACGGTGCTCATATTATAGCCGTATCGACCTGAGAGACGCGCCGCCGCGCTGCTGCCATACCTTTAAACCCTGATGGCGGGGGAGGGGAGGGGTCATGAAAATGCACAATCATTGTTTCTATAGTAACAGGTGACTTTGGTGGATGCTGGAGGAGTGCGACATGGACAAAATAAAAGCTCTTGGAATTTTTTTGGGGGGGAGGGGGGGGTTAAATTAGACGCTTTTGATGTTTGCTCAGCGATGACACCGATTTTTTTTTTTTACCTTTTACGGGCATTTTTAACCTTCGCAAAGCCATTTTTTCAAAAAGTCTACATTTTATTTAAATCCTTACATTTAATTGCTGAGTACAAGCAAATGAAATCAGCATTAACAAAACGCACCTTCGCTAAGAAGAGTAGAAAAGTGGCATTTCGACGTGTTTACACACGGATTCGATGACGCATCAATAATGTTTGGATGATAAACGTTTGAAACATAAAACGTTGAATATTCCAGATTATTTTAAAAGAAAATGAAGCAAGGACAGACTTTAATGTGAAATTAAAATCGTCGCTCGTTAAAATGAGTGATTCGTTGAGATTAAATGAATCAACGATTCGGTTCAACTGAAATGAATGAATTAGTGATTCGTTGAGATTAAATGAATCAACGATTTGGTTCAACTGAAATGAATGAAGAAGTGATTCGTTGAGATTAAATGAATCAACGATTCGGTTCAACTGAAATGAATGAATGAGTGATTCGTTGAGATTAAATGAATCAACGATTTGGTTCAACTGAAATGAATGAAAGAGTGATTCGTTGAGATTAAATGAATCAACGATCAACGATTCGGTTCAACTGAAATGAATGAATTAGTGATTCGTTGAGATTAAATGAATCAACGATTCGATTTGGTTCAACTGAAATGAATGAATTAGTGATTCGTTGAGATTAAATGAATCAACGATTTGGTTCAACTGAAATGAATGAAAGAGTGATTCGTTGAGATTAAATGAATCAACGATTCGGTTCAACTGAAATGAATGAATTAGTGATTCGTTGAGATTAAATGAATCAACGATTCGGTTCAACTGAAATGAATGAATTAGAGTGATTCGTTGAGATTCATAAATGAGATTAAATGAATCAACGATTCGTTGATTAAATTGAATCAAATTCGTTGATTAAATGAATCAACGATTGTTCAACTGAAATGAATGAACGAGTCAACGATTCGTTGAGATTAAATGAATCAACGATTTGGTTCAACTGAAATGAATGAAAGAATTAGTGATTCGTTGAGATTAAATGAATCAACGATTCGGTTCAACTGAAATGAATGAATTAGTGATTCGTTGAGATTAAATGAATCAACGATTCGGTTCAACTGAAATGAATGAATTGAGTGATTCGTTGAGATTAAATGAATCAACGATTCGGTTCAACTGAAATGAATGAATTAGTGATTCGTTGAGATTAAATGAATCTAAATGAATGAACGTTGAGATTAAATTCGATTTGGTTCAACTGAAATGAATGAATTAGTGATTCGTTGAGATTAAATGAATCAACGATTCGGTTCAACTGAAATGAACTGAATTACAAAGAGTGATTCGTTGAGATTAAATGAATCTGAAATGAATGATTGAGTGATTCGTTGAGATTAAATGAATCAAATTTGGTTCTGAAATGAATGAATTAGTGATTCGTTGAGATTAAATGAAATGAATGAATGAATGAAAGAGTGATTCGTTGAGATTAAATGAATCAACGATTCGGTTCAATTCTGAAATGAATGAATTAAACTGATTAAATGAATCAATGAGTGATTCGTTGAGATTAAATGAATCAACGATTCGTTGAGATTAAATGAATCAACGTTGAGATTAAATGAATCAACGATTCAACTGGTTCTGAAATGAATGAAAGAGTGATTCGTTGAGATTAAATGAATCAACGATTCGGTTCAACTGAAATGAATGAATTAGTGATTCGTTGAGATTAAATGAATCAACGATTCGGTTCAACTGAAATGAATGAAGAAGTGATTCGTTGAGATTAAATGAATCAACGATTCGGTTCAACTGAAATGAATGAATGAGTGATTCGTTGAGATTAAATGAATCAACGATTCGATTTGGTTCAACTGAAATGAATGAATGAGTGATTCGTTGAGATTAAATGAATCAACGATTTGGTTCAATGAATGATTCGGAAATTGAAATTCTGAAATGAATGAATTAGTGATTCGTTGAGATTAAATGAATCTGAAATGAATGAATTGAACGATTCGGTTCAACTGAAATGAATCGAATTAGTGACGATTAAATGATTAAATGAATCAACGATTCGGTTCAACTGAAATGAATGAATTAGTGATTCGTTGAGATTAAATGAATCAACGATTCGGTTCAATTGAAATCACCGTACGCGACGGCTCCCCCTAGTGGATGCACCGCTAAAATGACAAGCCTGGAAGTAAGTCTCCAGTTCGAAGTGTGTTTTCCGCAGTTTTTTTTCCCCCCGTTAGCCCGATGCGGTAGTACGAGCTCTTCAGATTGCACTACACAATGCTGGAAGGAGACGAGTGCTTTTTTCTTCTCGCACGCGCACGCAGGTGGAGGGAAAAAAAAAGGCGCCCCCGGTGCGCGATCCGGTCCCTCGGCCCTTTTGTATGACGAGGGGCGAATTTGCTTTCATAGAAATTGCATCTAGCATCGGCAGGCAATTACTGCTTTACATTGTGACTTCATCAATAACCCCGGGGGAGCAGGCAATTTAGACGCTGCCCAATCTCAGGGAATTCTCAGCAGTCAATAAAAGCACACTAGACCATTAAAAAGACACTTTTATTCACCCCTCCCTTTTACACACACACACACACCTCCAATCTCGGGTTGAAATTGTGCAGCCAGATGGAGGGCTGTGGGGTCTGTTCGGCTTGCTCCTGGCCGTGACAACAAATTAACATAAAGTAATGAGTCGCCCGAGTGGAACGCCGCTGCTCTTATCCCTGTAGCCGAGCGATCCCATCTAGCCGAGCGGAAGAACAACGCTATCTGTGCTCCGAGATACAGATCAGCTCTTGATGATCTTCGTGTCGAGGGCTCAAACCTACAAAGAAGCTCGCTCTGGAGGGGTGGGAGAGGAAAGACGAGCGCTTGCATTCACATCCCGAGACGAAGGATCCAACGGCGACGGAGGCGATCAAAAAGGGGTCGCTCGAAATATCGCCATATTATATATATATATATATATATATATGTAGTCTACTAATATATATATATATATATATATATATATATATATATATATATATATATATATATATAACGAATATAATTCGAATTCGTCTCGTTCACATTTTGCTGGAAAGGTCAGGTGTCCAAAATGCATATTATATTATATATATATATATATATATATATATATATATATATATATATATATATATATATATAGTGCACTCTAGCCTCCATGCAAAGTAGGTGTATCCATGGCAACCAACAATGCCTGCCTACACCTCACAGACATACCATCACACTGTTTAATGTTAAAGCGCCACAATTTAGCATGTACTCCTTCTCGCGCTTGTGGGCGACGCCCACAAAACTTTATAATAGGACAAAAAAAAAAACGCAGAGGAGGCTTTATTTTGAGCCACCATATAACAAGGAACAAAAAATAAAATAATAATAATAATAATAAGTGGGAATAAAATTTTCGCTATACTAATATAATTCGTTTTTTTCCTCACATGTCCTCACAAGTCCCTACAATCCTCACATGTCCCCACTAATCCTCACAAGTCCCCAATCCTCACATGTCCCCACAATCCTCACATGTCCCCAATCCTCACATGTCCCACACAATCCTCACATGTCCCCCACAATCCTCACATGTCCCCCAATCCTCACATGTCCCCCACAATCCTCACATGTCCCCACAATCCCCACAACCCTCACATGTCCCCACAATGTCCTCACATGCCCCCACAATCCCCACACCTCACATGTCCCCCACAACAATCCTCACATCCCCACAATCCTCACATGTCCCCACAATCCTCACATGTCCCCCACAATCCTCACATGTCCCCCACAATCCTCACATGTCCCCACAATCCTCACATGTCCCCACAACCATCACATGTCCCCCACAATCCTCACATGCCCCCACAATTCCCCCACAATCCTCACATGTCCCCACAACCATCACATGTCCCCCACAATCCTCCCCCACATGTCCCCCACAATCCTCCCCACAATCCTCACATGTCCCCACAATCCTCACATTCCCCCACAATCCTCACATGTCCCCACAACCATCACATGTGCCCCCCTCACAATGCCCCCACACCCTCACATGCCCCCACAATCCATCACATGTCCCCACAACCATCACATGTCCCCCACAATCCTCACATGTCCCCCACAATCCTCACATGTCACCCCCACAATCCTCACATGTCCCCACAACATCCTCCCCCAATCCTCACATGTTCCCACAATCCTCACAATCCACACATGTCCCCCACAATCCTCACATGTCCCCCACAACAATCCTCACATGCCCCCACAATCCTCACATGTCCCCACAATCCTCACATGTCCCCACAACCATCACATGCCCCCCAATCACAATGCCCCCACAACCCTCACATGCCCCCACAACCCTCACATGTCCCCACAATCCTCACATGTCCCCCACAATCCTCACATGCCCCCACAATCCTCACCCCCACAATCCTCACATGTCCCCCACAATCCTCACATGTCCCCCACAATCCTTTTAAATTTTTTTAACTTCACTACATTTCAAAGTTAAATACTATTTAATTACTTTACGCCAATTACTATAAACTGACATATATAACAATAATAGGAACATTATACATTTGGTTAAGTTGAGGGTTAAGGGCCTTGCTCAAGAGCCCTCTAGTGGCAGCTTGGCGGTAATGGGATTTGGACCGTAGACCATCTGATCTACAAGCGAGCTACGACCGAGATACTGTGAAATTCTTTCATACCAAACGGGAAAATAAATAAACAAATGTAAAATAACAATAATAATAAAAATAATAATAACAATTAATGGGAATGAAATTTTCGCAACTGATATAACTTTTATTCCTAAGAAGCTTTTTCACTAGAAATTATTTTAAGAGATTTTAACTGGCCATTTCTACTATTTACTCTATTTACTACTATTTACTTTACATTTCCAATCTTTTATTTGTGGATAAAATCGTAACGGGCTAATTATAAACCGACTTTGTTAAGCAATAGCCCTCTAGTGGCAGCTTGGTGGTACTGCTATTTGGACCATTGCCCAAAGCTTTAACCACTGAGCAATTATTTCCATACCCAACGAAAAACAAATAAATAAAAATAATCATAATAATAATAATTGGACGGAATGGAATTTTCGTTACTAATGCAATTCGTTTTGGTTTTTTTTACTCCTAAATAGCTTTTTTCACATCACTAGGGATTTTATCTTCACTACATTTCAAATTCCAATACTATTTACTCCAAATTTCACTACTTGTTTTGTGGATAAAATCGTTAACGGGAAAATTCGTTAAGGAAGACATAACGATAATAGTAAAATGATACATTTACGCCATTTGGCAGACGCCCTTATCCAGAGTGACTTCCAGCTGAGCAGTTGAGGATTAAGGGCCTCGCTCAAGAGCCCTCTAGTGGCAGGTTGGCGGTACTGGGATTTGAACCTCCGACCTTCCGGTCCGGAGCCCAACGCCTTACCCACCAAGCTACAACCTCCCTACTATTACAGCCATGGTACATCGGATATGACTGAAAGCGACAACTTTTGTACGTCTATATAGTATAAATTGTGCACTTTTAATTGACTTTTAGCTACATATAAACTGTTACGGAACAATA
Source organism: Kryptopterus vitreolus (assembly GCA_030449085.1). Taxonomy (NCBI): domain Eukaryota; kingdom Metazoa; phylum Chordata; class Actinopteri; order Siluriformes; family Siluridae; genus Kryptopterus; species Kryptopterus vitreolus. The sequence continues at coordinate 14,297,421 of JACRUU010000015.1, forward strand.
AACTCCTGTCGAGACTTCACACAAGTCTCGGCTACGTGACGCTGGATACGAGGTTCTGTTATTCGCCGAGTCAGCCTGATCACGCCGAAGTCGAGGGAAAGAACCGCGACACGCTGCGAGGATTTAATCGAGCGGGACGTGGACAGCGAGCGTAGCTTCATCGCGGCAAATGAAATATGTAACGGCGCCGTGGACGCGCTCGACACTGAAATGAGTTTCGGCGTGTCACGTTTTAGTAAATATTTGCTTTCCTTTCTCTCTCTATCTATCTCTCTCTCTATCGTTGGTCATAAGGAACGTCCGGGATTGTTATTCCGACTCCCGAATCAGGAAAAAAAAAGAATGGAATCACAGGATACATCAGGAGCGATTCCGATCGATCAGCGCTTTTCCGTCCGACTGACTCGGAAAAGATCGGATGGAATGAAAGCGCTCCCTCGTTCTCTCTCGACAGATAAATAACGAGGTTTGTTTAGCGGGATACACCGAGGTTTTTGGATATCAGAATCAGAATCGGGTTTATTGGCCACGTGTGTTTACACACACAAGGGATTCGTTTACAGCATAAGTATTACATTATACATTTAACTTACAAACACAACACAAGACAACAAGACAACATTTTTGCCCTTTAGTCCTTGAGCGAACGAAATCTCGAAGCCTTTCCAAATCTGGAAAATATTCATTATTATCATGTTTATTATTCGTATTTTCAATTAATATCCGGTGATTATTTTATTGCATTAAAAAAATGCCATAAATATCCTACAGTAATTATAAGGTTACGTCTATTACGAGATATTTTTCGTATTATTATTTATTCCAATCTATAATCCATTTTTTTTTTTACCTTGTTTACTACTACATTCCATATGATGTAGTTTTAATAGCATTACTTTATAATAATAACCTTATTGATTATTTACGTTGTTAAATTATATTATTATATAATTATATTATAATTACTATCTAAACGGGGTGATTATTTTAATTGGTATATTTTTTTAAATTAGTATAGTATATTAGTATTTAATTTGTATTTTTAATTTTGTATATTAGCATTTTGTATATTATATTTAATAAGATGTATTATAATTAATTCTATTCTATATATATATATATATATATATAGATAGATAGATAGATAGATAGATAGATAGATAGATAGAGATATTACTATATATATATATTTTCTCATCGAAAAGGTTGATCTGATTGGCAATATTCATCATAGACATTGTTGAAATGCGTTTCTATTTCCACTTTATATAATAATGATAATAATTAATTAATAATAATTACTGTAATCACTTCCTGTTGTTCTTTCTCTCGTTGTGTGTGTGTTTAAATAAGCCGTAATACAGCAGTAATGCAAAAAATGTGGAAAATTTGCCTTAATCTTTGAAACTAGCTGCGGCCCCTTCGATCACAGAGAGAAGCTCGGAGATGCTTATTACGACCTTCGGAAAACAACGTCTGAAGTTTGAGTTTGACCCGCGCGAGGGCGGTTTAAAAGCAGGCGTTTGGACTCGCGAGGAGCCGCGAGGAGATCCTGCTGACTCGTCTTATCCCTGAGTGCAAGCGCGCCTTCCTGGTCCCGATCCACGTGCGAGCTGAAGGTCCATCTGGTTATGTATCTCCTGCCAGCTTTTACTTGAAACTGTTGTTATAACCCAGATGTTCCTTGATTATCTGACCCATATATAATATATATATATATATATATATATATATATATATATATATATATATATCTATTATATATATATATATATATATATATATATATATATATATATATATATATATATATATATTTTTTTGTTTGTTTGTTTGTTTTTTGTGCATATTTTCATTACTAATTACGCAAATAAACCGATTTGTGTAAAAATGATCCGATGAATGTAGATATAAGCGGATCATTAATACACAGTATTAATCAGGCTGTGCGTTTCAGTTTTACCAGTGTAGGTTCATATCTCGCCAACAGATGGCAGCACAAGGCTGCACGCACAGTCACAGCGGGCACCGTGTGCTAAAAGGCGTCATCTGCAAATGGCGCTACGGTTTAAAGGTGGATTTGATACCACCATTGTACCGCCGTCGAGCCAAAGGTCCTCCTCGAACACCGAGCCTGGAAGTGTGTGCGAAATGATGTTTAACGTCGACAGATGTGCGCCCTTCCTAATCTACATACAAAGAAGAAACAAGAGGTATAAGAACAACATGGGAGGTGCCAGACTCAGTGGTTAAGGCGCTGATCTCTGGACCGGAAGGTCATAGGTCCGAATCCCACCCCCCCCAAGCACAAATACCACCATCACCACCCAGCTGTTAACCCTCAACTGTAAACCCTGACGATCCTGTATTGTGCGACTCCGCCTCATCCTGACGATAATATTCCCTTATTCCCGGATCCGATGTTCGCCATCTGTTAAACGGTTCGCGCTACGTTTGGGACGAAGGCGCAAAATCCTGACGCCTTTTTTTTTTGTGGTATTTTATTTGTTGTTGCTAAATAGTCATTGTGTTTTTGGAGAGAAAAGCCTGCTTTAACACCTGCTCTACACCTGAGCGCCGTACGCACGCCGGCGCGCTAATGTTCCTCTGCGGAAATTCATTACGACGGCCATTTCATGCACCGCCGCGACCTAAGCACCGCCTGATTTACTGCGAGCCGGGCGCCGCGTCGGGAACGCCTGCCAGACGTATTCCTGTTTCAGCGTTTCAGGGTATAACAGAGACGCCATCTTACTTCACTCTCTCTCTCTCTCACACACATACACACACACATATACACAGATATTTTTAAAAAGCATCTACATCATTTTTTAAGCCGCCCTGCCCCTCCCCAACCCGTGCACAGAGCTCGGGCGGGGAAGCGGGGAGGAGTCGCATGAATGCGAAACCCTCCCTCCATCACGCGCCATTCACTCAAGGATGATGTGTAATTTAAAGGTCTGGTAGTCACCGCAGCCGTTTGTATCTCCGGGATCGTAAAAAAAAAAAAAAAAAAAAAAAAAAAAACCCTTCCTCCTCCTCTTCAGCTAATAATGGACCATAATGAAGTCCGATGATGGACTGAAACCCCCCCGAGACTAAACCAAACACACGTATGTAAAGCAGCACATGTGTTCGGACCACGATAGACGGATGCTCTAATCTCCCGACACATCTTGGGCTTCTTAGGTTTTTATTTATTTATTTATTTATTTATTTTTGCAATTCATGCTTAAAAACTACAAATAAATGCTTAAAGGACACACAGTTAAATAAATAAAAAATGTAAAAAAGAATTATAAATAAAAAAAACACATTAAAAAATTTTTTTTGAATAACGATTTAAAAAAAAAAACACATGAAATTGCATTTTTTTTAATGTATTAAATGATTATAAAAATTAAAACATGAAATTACAATGAAATAAATTATTCTTTATTTCTATGAACAAAGAAATCAAATTACTTTTTAAAACTTGTTTAAAAAAAAAAAAAAAAAAAAACTCCCTTGGGTTATTATATAATTATTTATATATATATTTAATTATTTATCCGATTAACTATCCAGATTATCACGGATGCCGTTCCTTTTTATTCTTTTTTAATCAACAATTTTTTATTAATGAATTGTGTATAATAAAGATAATTTGTTGTTGTTTTTTTTTAATTAAGTACTTTAAACTACATGTATTAGCCAAAATATTTTTTTCTAGTCAAATATATATATAAAAAAAGAGTCCATTATAGACGCCTGTAAAGTAATACATGTTTACAAGTGTCTTAATAACCTGTACTTAGTTCACTGAGTCAGCAACTGGAAACGCCGGGGGGGCGGGGGGGGGGGGGGGGAATGCTAAACACCTGGCCGTGTTACAAATCTCGTCAAGTGTGCAGTAATTAGATACATGTCGGATTTTTTCCACTCGTATTTTAAAAAATGAGCCGTTTCAGAGAGCAAAGGATGCAGGGACAAAAGAGAGAGAGAGAGAGAGAGAGAGAGAGAGAGAGAGAGAGAGCTTTAGTCGAAATCAGACAAGAGCTAATTGTGTCTCCACCAATCTGGATGAGATTTAAGTGCCTCTGGGTTAAACAGCTGCACTTAGATAACTCAGCAGCTCTCGCTCAGAGAGCATCATCAGCCTCAAGTTTTGTTCAAATGAGAAGCGTGCAAAAGAAAAAGAAAACAACAGTAGGTGATAAACAAACAAACAAAAAAAACAATACAAAGAGTACTTACATTTGAGAACAACAAAAAGATTAACAAGAGAATGGAAATTACAAATGAATCAATGTCGGTCATCACATGTGAATACGAATCCGGCATAATGTAGAAATAATCATCACATGTGTGTATACAGCCATCATCACATGTGGATATAAATCCATCATCACATGTGGATATAAATCAGTCACCACGTGTGGATATAAATCCATCACATGTGGATATAAATCCATCATCACATGTGGATATAAATCCATCATCACATGTGGATATAAATCCATTATCATATTATATAAATCCATCATCACATGTGGATATAAAGCCATCATCACATTATATAAATCCATCATCACATGTGGATATAAATCAGTCACCACGTGTGGATATAAATCCATCGCATGTGGATATAAATCCATCATCACATTATATAAATGCATCATCACATGCGGATATAAATCCATCATCACATGTGGATATAAATCCATTATCATATTATATAAATCCATCATCACATGTGGATATAAATCCATCATCACATGTGGATATAAATCCATAATCAGATTATATAAATCCATCATCACATGTGGATATAAATCCATCATCACATATGGATATAAATCCACAATCAGATTATATAAATCCATCATCACATGTGGATATAAATCCATCATCACATGTGGATATAAATCCATCATCAAATGTGGATATTAATCCATCATCCCATTATATAAATCCACCATCACATGCAGATATAAATCCATCATCACACGTGGATATAAATCCATCATCACATTATATAAATCCATCATCACATTATATAAATCCATCATCACATGTGGATATAAATCCATCATCACATGTGGATATAAATCCATTATCACAATCACATGGGAATATAAATCCATCATCACATGTGGATATAAATCCATCATCACATGTGGATATAAATCCATTATCACAATCACATGCGAATATAAACCCATCATCACATGTGGGTATAAACCCATCGTCACATGTGGATATAAATCCATCGTCGCATGTGACGTGTGCATAAATCCATCATCACGTGTGTATAAATGGTCACCATCACATGTGAATATAAATCCATTATCACATTCACGTGTGGATATAAATCCATTCTCACAATCACGTGTGGATATAAATCCATTCTCACAATCACATGTGGATATAAATCCATCATCACATGTGGATATAAATCCATCATCACATGTGGATATAAATCCATCATCCCATTATATAAATCCACCATCACATGCAGATATAAATCCATCATCACAAGTGGATATAAATCCATCATCACATTATATAAATCCATCATCACATTATATAAATCCATCATCACATGTGGATATAAATCATCACCACGTGTGGATATAAATCCATCCATGTGGATATAAATCAGCATCACATGTGGATATAAATCCATCATCACATGTGGATATAAATCCATATAAATCATCAATTATATAAATCCATCATCACATGTGGATATAAATCCATCATCACATGTGGATATAAATCCATCATCACTTGTGGATATAAATCAATTATCACAATCACATGTGAATATAAACCCACCATCACATGTTTGTATAAATAATCACAATCACATGTGAATATAAATCCATTATCACAATACATGCAAATATAAACATCATCACATGGGTATAAACCCCATCGTCACATGTGGATATAATCCATCGTCCATTATCACGTGTGATATATCATATCATGTCAATCATCACAATGTGGATATAATCCATCATCACATGTGGATATAAATCCATCATCACATGATATAAATCCATCATCACAATCACATGGGTATAAATGTGGATATAAATCCATCATCACATCACGTGTGGATATAATCATCCGTGTGTATAAATTCATCACATCACATGTGAATATAAACATCCATGGTATAAATATAAATCACATGTGATCATCACATGTGGATATAAATCCATCATCACATGTGGATATAAATCCATCATCACATGTGGATATAAATCCATTATCACAATCACATGCGAATATAAACCCATCGTCACATGTGGATATAAATCCATCGTCGCATGTGACGTGTGCATAAATCCATCATCACGTGTGTATAAATGGTCACCATCACATGTGAATATAAATCCATTCTCACAATCACATGTGGATATAAATCCATTCTCACAATCACATGTGGATATAAATCCATTCTCACAATCACATGTGGATATAAACCCATCATCACATGTGAGTATAAATCATGTGGATTACAAATCCATAACCACACCACATCGTAAATCCGTCATTGCACATGGATAATAATTATTACATCGCCGCATGTGAACATTACTATATAAGTGCAAGGGAATGATTACATGTGGATACATTTCATCGTAATTGATGTGAATACACGCGTTACCACGTGTCTAAACATCACACTGACTTTTCCGTGAGTGTTCTGACCGACGATGAAGGCCGTTATCTGCGTAACGTTATTGTGATATCCGTCAGAAGCCGATTTAAAGCCTCCTGTCAGGTCGTGTATTCAGAGCTAATGAAATCGGCAGCGTGGTTGAACATGCACACTTTTAAAATGCTGCTCTCTCTCTCTCTCTCTCTCTCTCTCTCTTTTCCCTCCCTCTCTTTCTCGCCTGGTCAGCGTGGCTTGTCCCCGTACCCAGGGATTGTAAATGGTGTTTTAAAAGACTCCTGCAAAATTTCCCCCATCATAAGAGATCTCTATTAATTAACGTAGAGAGCAGCTAAAAGCCCGGTCCTACACTGAGTGCTTTATTGCGCCATCACGGGCAATTATCTGCCTATTTTTCAGCCGAGCTCGGAGTTAATAGATTCCGAGAGTGCAGACGGATGTGGTGTCTCGGGTGTGCTTTTTCGAGTCGAATAAATGAATAAATAAACAAACAAACAAAATTAATAATAATAATAATAATAAAAACCTGCAGGTTGAACGCGCAGTACGCTTAGTCACATTCTTTGAGAGCAAAACGGAACCTACGTTTAAGCAGATGAATGGGGAAAAAAGGTCACGTGAAAAAGAGAGAGAGAGAGAGAGAGAGAGAGAGAGAGAAGAAATGAACAGGAGCAATTTAGCTCGGAGCCACAGCTAATTTCATGCTCTGCGTTTTATTCTCCTGCGTCAGTAATTCGGACTCGGTTAGCCATGCGCACACGAGCACCGAAACGCTGAAACACGCCGCTGATAATCCGGGACGTTTACCCTGAGGCTGGATGCGCAAGGACTCAGACTATGGATCACGGCTCACAGCTCGCGACGTTCATACGATATCTAATACTGCATTTCAAACGCCACGTTATAAAACGCAATCTTAAATGTAGTATTTTTATTTATTTATTTATTTGTTTGCATGTATTATTTTTATATGTATTGTTTTTTTGTCATCGACCAACACAAACATCGCATAATTGTGAAGTAAATGATACACGGTGTTGAAGATGCATTCACCCCCTTCAAGGCTGATTTATACTTCTGCGTCGAGTGAACACCATAACCTACGCCGTACCAGAGTCTGCGTCGCTCTGCAGTAACTCTTCCTAAACACTAGATGGTGCCGGTGCGGTGTTGAGTATCTTTCGTTGGTGTTTTGAGTGTATTTTTGCACTTCGGTGACTTTCGGTTGATGTTCATGCTTTGTTTCTTCAACTATATATAGGACTATATAGAAGAAATGCCGGTAGAGACGAATGTGAAGCATGGTGGTGGCAGTACACATACATACATACATACATATATACAACACACACACATTTTATATATATATATATATATATATATATACACACACACATCTCTCTCTCTCTCTCTCTCTCTCTCTCTCTCAGCTCTCTCTCTCTCTCTCTCTATATATATATATCTATATATATATATATTATGATGATTATTATTATTTAGTCATGATAGAAAAAAAAATGTATATATATAAATATATATATATATATATACAGACGTGGACAAAATTGTTGGTACCCTTTGGTCAATGAAAGAAAAAGTCACAATGGTCACAGAAATAACTTTAATCTGACAAAAGTAATAATAAATAAAAATTCTATAAATGTTAACCAATGAAAGTCAGACATTGTTTTTCAACCATGCTTCAACAGAATTATGTAAAAAAATAAACTCATGAAACAGGCATGGACAAAAATGATGGTACCCCTAGAAAACACAGAAAATAATGTGACCAAAGGGACATGTTAATTGAAGGTGTGTCCACTAATTAGCATCACAGGTGTCTACAACCTTGTAATCAGCCATTGGGCCTATATATATGGCTCCAGGTAATCACTGTGTTGTTTGGTGATATGGTGTGTACCACACTCGACATGGACCAGAGGAAGCAAAGGAAAGAGCTGTCTCAAGAGATCAGAAAGAAAATTATAGACAAGCATGTTAAAGGTAAAGGCTATAAGACCATCTCCAAGCAACTAGATGTTCCTGTGAGTACAGTTGCACATATTATTCAGAAGTTTAAGATCCATGGGACTGTAGCCAACCTCCCTGGACGTGGCCGCAGGAGGAAAATTGATGACAAATCTAAGAGACGGATAATCCGAATGGTAACAAAAGAGCCTAGAAAGACTTCTAAAGAGATTCAAGGTGAACTTCATGCTCAAGGAACATCAGTGTCAGATCGCACCATCCGTCGTTGTTTGAGCCAAAGTGGACTACATGGGAGACGACCAAGGAGGACACCATTGTTGAAAACGAATCATAAAAAAGCAAGACTGGAATATGCCAAACTACATGTTGACAAGCCACAAAGCTTCTGGGAGAATGTCCTGTGGACAGATGAGACAAAAATCGAAGTTTTTGCCAAGGCACATCAGCTGTATGTTCACAGACGAAAAAATGAAGCATATCAAGAAAAGAACACTGTCCCTACTGTGAAACATGGAGGAGGCTCTGTTATGTTCTGGGGCTGCTTTGCTGCGTCTGGCACAGGGTGTCTTGAATCTGTGCAGGGTACAATGAAATCTCAAGACTATCAAGGAATTCTAGAGAGAAATGTACTAGCCAGTGTCAGAAAGCTTGGTCTCAGTCGCAGGTCATGGGTCTTGCAACAGGACAATGACCCAAAACACACAGCTAAAAACACCCAAGAATGGCTAAGAGGAAAAAATTGGACTATTCTAAAGTGGCCGTCTATGAGCCCTGACCTCAATCCTATTGAGCATCTTTGGAAGGAGCTGAAACATGCAGTCTGGAAAAGGCACCCTTCAAACCGGACACAACTGGAGCAGTTTGCTCATGAGGAGTGGGCCAAAATACCTGCTGAGAGGTGCAGATGTCTCATTGACAGTTACAGGAAGCGTTTGATTGCAGTGATTGCCTCAAAAGGTTGCGCAACAAAATATTAAGTTAGGGGTACCATCATTTTTGTCCATGCCTGTTTCATGAGTTTATTTTTTTACATAATTCTGTTGAAGCATGGTTGAAAAACAATGTCTGACTTTCATTGGTTAACATTTATAGAATTTTTATTTATTATTACTTTTGTCAGATTAAAGTTATTTCTGTGACCATTGTGACTTTTTCTTTCATTGACCAAAGGGTACCAACAATTTTGTCCACGTCTGTATATATATACACATATTTATATATATACATTTTTTTCTATCATGACTAAATAATAATAATAATCATAATTATTAATATGAAATACACATCACAAATACATCACAATGAAAAACCTGCCCTGAAAAACTAAAATACTCTAAAGTGGGGAAAGTGTATATACACATTAAATACATATAATATACACATTAGATACATATATAATACTTTTTATCCATTTAAAGTCCATTTAAATCCATGTGAAATAATCAGAACCTTCTGACCAATCAGGATCGAGGAATGATTCCTGCTAACGTACGACGTGAATATGAGGGGGGGGGGGTAATAATTAAGATCCAACATCTACATATTCGGTAGTGAAGTAAACGGGTAACGCTCATGATTGTTTCTAATAGATTACATCATCATCCTGATCGTCCTCACCTCTCCAGACTGCTCCTCTCCACCCTGATGCTACGCTGAACACGACAGCTGGATTAAGTATTTATGTGTGCTGCTTGAAAAAGGGGCTTGTCAGCGTTCTCTTAAACCCCGACAGAAATGTTAAAAAACGCTCCACCCCCCCCCACCCCCCCCCGATCCCCCCCCCCCTGATCCCCTGAGAGAGAGGCTCCGGGTTTATACAATATACAGAGATTATACATTTATATAACTCCAGCCCTCGAAGGACACGACCCACATACACTCTCCCATTTACATTACTGACACGTGTGTTTGCTTTGGACTTCAGCCAACTCCGTGCGAGTGCGAGAGAAAATAAAGCGATAGAGAGACAATCGGGGTTAAAAAAAAATAGAAGAAGAAATGAGAGAGCTGGAAAGGCAGAAATAAGAGAGTGAGAGAAACGACGAGAGGCAGAAAGAAAGACGGAGAGGCGGAAAGGAAAAAGAGAGGGAGAGAAATAAAGAAGCCGTGTGAGAGGAGAAAGAGAGATTGATAGATAGATAGATAGATAGATAGATAGATAGATAGATAGATAGACAGATAGATAGACAAGGGAAATGAGACAGACAAAGAGGAAGAAAAGAAGAAAGAGAGGAAAAGGAGAGAGAAATGAAAAGACAGAAAGACAGACAAACGGATAGAGAAGGAAAGAGGAAAATAGATAGCTACTGAGAGAGATAGAGATAGAAAAACAGAGAGACAAACAAATGGAGAATGCACAAGAGATAGAGAGAGAGAGAGCGAGAGAGAGATAGAGGAAAGACAGGCATGCAGACAGACAGTCTGATAGAAAAAGAAGGAGAGGGGAAGAGAGAGAGAGGAAAGACAGGCATGCAGACAGACGGTCTGATCGAAAAAGACGGAAAGGGGAAGAGAGAGATTGAGAGAGAGAGAGAGAGAGAGAACAAGGAAAGACAGGCATGCAGACAGACAATCTGATATAAAAAGGAGAGGGGAAGAGAGAGAGAGAGAGAGAGAGAGAGAGAGGAAAGACAGGCATGCAGACAGACAGTCTGATAGAAAAGGAAGAAGAGGGGAAGAGAGAGAGAGAGAGAGAGAGAGAGAGAGAGAGAGAGAAAGAGGAAAGACAGGCATGCAGACAGACAATCTGATATAAAAAGGAGAGGGGAAGAGAGAGAGAGCGAGAGAGGTTTTTAGACAGTGCTGCCATCTAGTGTTACTTCTGATATTTACAGCTAAAAAGGTGTAAATTAAATAAATAAATAAATAAATAAATAAATAACTCCGCTAGGCTTCTCCTCATCTCAAACTGTTGTTGTTTACACTCACTCTTACATACCTAGATTTGGACGTAGAGAACAGTGAGCTGGATCAGACAACCTTCCTGTAGGACAGAGTAAAATTCCGGCAAGAGTGAGCGAGATTGAATAAACGTCCTGCAAGATTGTGTCGGATCGAATAATTTCCCTGAGAGAGTGAATGAGATTGGACGTTCTGGAAGTACAAGTTAGATTGGGTAATCGTCCTGCAAAGACTGAATGAGTTTGGATAATCTTCCTGCAGGAATGTGTCAGATTGGATCATCTTTCCAGACAAGAAAGTGAGATTAGATCATCTTTTTACAAGAGTAAAGGAGATTGGATCATCTTTCTGTAAGAGTGGAAGTGATTGGATATTCTTCCTGAATGAGATTAGATGATATTCCTGGAAGAGTGAGAAAGATGGGACAGTCCTGGAAGATTGGTGGAGATTGGATAACCTTCCTGAAAGAGTGGGGACAAGTTTGACTGTTCTTTGAAGATAATCCAATCTCTCTCACTCTCGCAAAAAGTTTAATCCAATCTAATTTAGATTTAGTTTTGATTAATGGATCGGTGTGAAGAAGACTTAGCAACTATTTCCGAGAGAGAGAGAGAGAGAGAGAGAGAGAGAGAGAGCGAGAGAGAGAGAGAGCGTGATTGGATAATCTTCCTAGAAGAGTGATCGTGTTGGACGAGGGAATGAGATTGGACAATCATGGAAGTGTGAGTGAGATTGGATAATCTTACTAAACGATTGATTTAGCAAGTGAGATTGAATAATCTTGTTGTAAGAGTCAGCAAGATCGGATGATCTTCCTGGAAGAGTCGGTAAAATCGGATAATCTTCCTTGAAGATCAAGATAATCCAATCAAGATTATCCAATCTCCACCAATCTCAAGGACAGTCCATTCTTTCTTCCAGGAATATCATCCAATCTCATTTAGCTTTCCAGGAAGATTATCCAATCACTTCCACTCTTTCGGAAAGATTATCCAATCTCATTTGCAATAAGATTATCTAATCTCACCTACTTGTCTGGGAAGATGATCCAATCTTACTCACTGTTCCAGGAAGATTATCCAATATCACTTACTCGTCCACTTTTGCAGGAAGATGTTCCAAACTGACACATTCTTCCTGGAAGATGATCCAATCTTATTTAATCTTGCAGGACGATAATCCGATCTCACCCATGTTGCCGGAATTGTCCGATCTCATTGACTCTCTCTGGGAAATTATTCGTTCTCTTCCAGGATTGGCTAATCCTACTTGCGTTTCCAAAATGCCTAAATCTTGAAGGAAGATTATCCAATGGTACAGACTCTTCCGGGAAGACCATCCAATCTTTCCCAAGAGCGGGCGTGATTGGATAAACGTCCCGCGAGCAAGTTCCTGGGAAAGTAGGTGAGCTTTCCGGATGGGATAAACTTTGGGCGGACGGCGGCGTTAAGGGTAAAAGTTGTACGCGGCGAAAATATTTGCGCGGAAGAAAAAGCGTTCGGTATCAGGCGTTCGTTCGCATGACGCGTGATCCAGATGTGCCGTGAATTGAACTCTTTAAATACACCATTAAAATGACAAGCTCCAAATCAAGAGTGTTACAGAAACACATGCAGGAGAAGCCGAGAGAAAATCAGCGCTGTTTGTCTTCGCTCGGCTCTCATTTCCTCTCGCCTTCACTCCCTTTTTTATCGGAAAGATAAAAAAAAAGGGAAAAAAAGAAGAGCGCATCGAGCATCTGTGTGACTCCTGGCAAGGTTTTTTTCCCAACAGCAAAGTGGTGTTTAATGACAGCGAAGAGAATGCTAATGAAACACCGGAGTGGTTTTTTATTTATTTATTTATTTATTTTTTCCCCTCAGCAGCAAATGTTATGAAATTCTTTCTAACATCACCAGTTTGTGTGTTGAATAAAGATAAATTCATTCATGAATTATTGATGAAATCTGTCAAAGTCTGAGTGAGAAACAGGAGAAACTCTCATCGTTCGGTATTCCCAAAAATATCCCATTAAAATTCCACGTTTTTCAACGACGAGATAATATTAAATCGCAGGACGGGTTACAATAATGTGCAATAATGTTTATGCGAGTATGAGTGAGATTGGATAATATGTATGCGAGTATGAGTGAGATTGGATAATATGTATGCGAGTATGAGCGAGACTGGATAATATTTATGCAAGTAGGAACGAGATTGGATAATATTTATGTGAGTATGAGTGAGATTGGATAATATTTATGCAAGTAGGAACGAGATTAGATAATATTTATGTGAGTATGAGTGAGATTGGATAATATTTATGCGAGTATGAGTAAGATTAGATTCTATTTATGCGACTATGAGCGAGACTGGATAATATTTATGCGAGTATGAGTGAGATTGGATAATATTTATTAATCGAGATAAATAAGTAAATAAAATCCCATTGCCTTTTTATTTATTTATTTATTTTAACGCTTAGCCGTTTGTACACGAGTGTCCTCCCGCTGCGAGTATGAGTGAGATTGGATAATATTTATGTAAGTATGAGTGAGATTGGATAATATTTATGCGAGTATGAGCGAGACTGGATAATATTTATGCGAGTATGAGTGAGATTGGATAATATTTATGTGAGTATGAGTGAGACTGGATAATATTTATGTGCGAGTATGAGTGAGACTGTATAATATTTATGTGAGTATGAGTGAGACTGTATAATATTTATGCGAGTATGAGTGAGACTGTATAATATTTATGTGAGTATGATGAGACTGTATAATGCGATTTATGCGAGTATGAGTGAGACTGGATAATATTTATGCGAGTATGAGTGAGACTGTATAATATTTATGTGAGTATGAGTGAGACTGGATAATATTTATGTGAGTATGAGTGAGACTGTATAATATTTATGTGAGTATGAGTGAGACTGTATAATATTTATGCGAGTATAAGTGAGACTGGATAATATTTATGCGAGTATGTGTGAGACTGTATAATATTTATGCGAGTATGAGTGAGTTTGGATAATATTTATGCGAGTATGAGTGAGACTGTATAATATTTATGTGAGTATGAGTGAGATTGGATAATATTTATGCGAGTATGAGTGCGAGATGAGTGAGATTGGATAATATTTATGCGAGTATGAGCGAGACTGGATAATATTTATGCAAGTAGGAATGAGATTAGATAATATTTATGCAAGTATGAGTGAGATTGGATAATATATTATGTGAGTATGAGTGAGATTGGATAATATTTATGCGAGTATGAGCGAGACTGGATAATATTTATGCGAGTATGAGTGAGACTGGATAATATTTATGTGAGTATGAGTGAGATTGGATAATATTTATGCGAGTATGAGCGAGACTGGATAATAATTATGCGAGTATGAGTGAGATTGGATAATATTTATGCGAGTATGCATGAGATTAGATTCTATTTATGCGAGTATAAGTGAGACTGGATAATATTTATGCGAGTATGAGTGAGACTGTATAATATTTATGTGAGTATGAGTGAGACTGTATAATATTTATGCGAGATAATATGTATGAGTGAGACTGTATAATATTTATGCGAGTATGAGTGAGACTGGATAATATTTATGCGAGTATGAGCGAGACTGGATAATATTTATGCAAGTAGGAACGAGATTAGATAATATTTATGCGAGTATGAGTGAGACTGATAATATTTATGTGAGTATGAGTGAGACTGGTATAATATTTATGTGAGTATGAGTGAGA
>JACRUU010000015.1:14315223-14337723 GCA_030449085.1 Kryptopterus vitreolus
TCACAGAACGCTCAGTGTCTGTGAAAGTAATTACGCTTGGGCTACAATGGAGTTTTCAATAACAGACGAGAATTGATAAGTCGATGTTTAATTTACAGCCCAAATAATCAGCCCTTAATGTTCTAAACTATCTGATCTGGTCGTCCTTCCACGGAGACGAAAAACTCCTGAGAGTTCCATTTTGTGATTTCGCACCGGGCGCGCTGGATGCGTTTTTTAAATAAATAAATAAATAAATAAAAACCGCAAATAAACACGAAGTTAAAGAAATGAATAAGTGAAATGGCAGTAATGGTGGCCTTTGAGTGTAATTTAGAAGTTAATTGCAGCTTGTGAACTCTCGCTTCTTGAAGTGAACGTTCTTCTAAACATCTAATCAGCCCCGAATTATTTTCACATTTCCCCACGGGTCTTCAGACAGCGGCGGCGTTCTCGCACGGAGACGAGAACTCGCGGGAAGGGAGGGAGGGGGGGCAAGGGGGGTGGCAAAAAAAAAAAGACTCTTCAAAACTTGTAACCCGAGGCAGTGAGACTGGAGTCTCCGGGTCATAAAAGCTCCATTCAAAACAGGAAACGGAAATAGACACCTTGTGTACGCTGGAGGGTTTTCTGGAGTCGGAGGAAACTGACGAGAGCGGCGTTGAAAGCGTATCTTTATTGCAATTTCAATATGAAATCATCCAGAAAGCCGAACGTTAACTATGACCGACAAATGCGAGACAATGAGCGTTGTAGCCAGTGCTGCAGGTGCTGAAGATCAGTGACATGTGACCGAGTCATGTGATATGAGGATGAATACGTATTACTATATACGAAAAAATCTAATAAAATCTTTGCAAACGGCTTTTCTCCCAAATCTATGAATATGGATGAATATGCAAATTTGCAACACCATTCTGGCACCCTGATTGGCTATGAACTAGTTCCAAGTTACCGTGACAACACGGTGAACGCCAATTATCATTATGACCAAAAAAAATGTATACTACATCAATTTTACACCAGTAAAATGATATTCATTCATTCATTCATTCATTCATCTTCTACTGCTTTATCCGATCTTCACGGGGAGCCTATCTCAGGTGTCTATGGGCATTAAGGCAGGATACACCATGGATGGAATGCCAACCCATCACACACACACACACACACACACACACATACATACACTAGGGACAATTTTCCAAGGTGCCAATCAACCTACCGTGCATGTTTTTGGACCGGGAGGAAACCGGAGAACCCGGAGAAAAACCCCCTGAGCCACAGAGAGAACATGCACAAACTCCACACACAAATGGCGGACACGGGAATCGAACCCGGACCCTGGCGGCGTACGTGCTAACCACTAAACCACCGTGCCCCCTAAAATGATATTATACTACATAAATAAATAATCAGGTTTAATTACGGTTGAATCAATTATGCTACATCAGTCTATGTAGCATTTCAATTCAATCATGTGTGCGAGTTGAAATGAAGGCAAACATCCTCCTTCCTGTTAATAGTGCTGATAAAACATCATGACCTCGGTACATATCCGCTTCCTTAACTCAATCGGACGATTCCTGCGGTACAAAAAAAAAACGAGAAAAAAAGACGAAAAAAAAAAAAGTCTGTGATGACCTTCAACTTGTCGCCATAAATCACGGTGAAAAAACAAACGTCCGGTGTTTCATTATCGGGCCCGGCAGCGCCGCTGCTTCCCCCGTGGGGCCGTTAGAGGGAGTTAATGAATTACGGCGTATCGCGCCAATTAACGAGGTGGGGCCGGATCAGGGAAGGTGTGTGTGGGATATCGCTGGGAAACAAACGACCCGTCGTGTGGGTTTTAACACTGCGGATTCTACAGAAAGGCAGGGTTTCGCTAAACTACATCGCGCTTTTCCTCTATTCCTCTATAGGGAGGGTGTGGCTCAGTGGTCTAAGGCGCTGGGCTGCTGATTGGAAGATCCGGGTTCGAGCCCCGGTATGGCCAAGCTGCCACCCTTGGGTGTCTATGAGCAAGGCCCTTAACCCTCTATGCTCCAGGGGGCGCCGTATCATGGCTGACCCTGCGCTCTGACCCCGGCTACCAACATCAAGCTGGGACATGTGAAGAAAAGAATTTAACTGTGCTGTAATGTATATGTAACCAATAAAGGATTATTATTATTATTATTATTATTATTATTATTATTATTATTATTTACAATGACTTTCCATTCAGAGTCAGTCTAGAGTCACGTTTTTCGAACAAGCCCCAAAGCCACGCCTTTGTATTTTTTTACTAAAAACACCTGACTTCATCTCCTTTGCAATACTTACAGGTTCCACAATGCCTATAATGGACTGGAGGGCATAAAGGCCAAGCCTTTTTTTCCCTTGAAGGCCAAGAGGCCACAACATCTGGATTTGACCTCAAAGACATAAAGGCCACAATTTTTTTATTTGGCCTCAGATGCATAGAGGTCATAAAATCTTGATTTGGCCTTAAAGGCATAGATGCCATACCATCATTGATTGGCCTCAAAGGTATAGTGGCCACACTTTCATGAGCTGGCCTCAAGGCATAGAGGCCCCTCAGTGATTTGGCCTCAAAGGCATAGAGACCACACCTTCTTGATTTGTCCTCAAAGGCAGACAGACCATCCTTTTAATTTGGCCTTGAAGGCATAGAGGCCATGCTTTTTTGATCTTGCCTCAAAGGAACACAAGCCACACTTTCATTATATGTCCTCAAGGGCACAGAGGCCACACTTTCTTTACTTGGCTTTAAAGGCGTAGAGGCCACTTCTACTTTATAACTGACAGGCACGTTGGCCACGCCTCTGATTGGAAGCATATTTGAATCATCAGTCTAGAGCCTGGAACAGAGGCAAACACTTATCTGAATCGAGGAGGGGAAATGCGCAGGGTGGATAAGCAGTGCTCAGGAGAAAATGTCTTGCGATGCCCTTGTAGCTTGTGCACTTGAGTCGCTCCCCAGCCATCTGAATCTCAGAAAGCGGTTCTGCTCGGCTGGAGCAGGAGAGCCACGAGGAGCCCATCAGCGCTTCTCTGGGGGGAAGTCGTGCGGAATAAACCTCGCGCTGAAGGCTAATTTGCTGTGCTAATGCTCCGTGAGGGCTGGTCAAGGACTCGGAGATAAGGCTACAGCAGATGAGCAGGAGACAGACTCACTCACACACACACACACACACACACACGTGCAGGTACACATAAACAAATACAAACAGCCTGTCCAAGTCTGAAAGCATTCCACCTGAAATAATGGTAAAAGGCGTCTCTCTGGGGAAGAGCAGCTGGTGCCAAGCCATGCCTGAGTAAGTGAAAACTACAAGCTGAAAACCGCTGGAGGACATCACATCGGCTGGAGACTCATCTGTGTGAGACTCATAAACCTATGGACTGTAAATTAATTGAATTTCTTTTTTAATCTACTAGAAGATAAAGTAGTGCAATGAAGACTGGACACAGCTAGGTGTGTGTGTGTGTGTGTGTGTGTGTGTGTGTGTGTGTGTGTGTGTGTGTGTGTGTGTGTGTGTGTGTGTGTTACGCAGGAAACGGAGAGAGGAGGGCAATATGTATTAAAAACATACAATATGCAACAGAAGAAGAAATGAGAATAGAAAATCCAAAAAAGAGAACAGAAGAGAATACAATAAACAAAAGTAGGATAGAAGAAAGTAGAATAGGATAAAAAAAATAGTAATAAAGTAATTACAATACATTGGACAAATAGAATCGACAAAAGAAGAACAGAACAGACATGTGCAGAATAGAATAGAATCGACAAAACAAGAATAGAATAGAGTAGGGTAGGCAAAAGAATAGAATAGACAAAAAAGAATAGAAGACATGTAGAATAGAATAGGCAATAGAAGAATAGAATAGAATCGACAAATGAAGAATGGAATAAAGCAGAATAGGCAAAAGAAGAATAGCATAGAGTAAAGTAGAGCAGACAAAAGAAGAATGGAATAGATAAAAGAAGAATAGAATAGGCAAAAAAGAATAGAAGACATGTAGAATATAAAATAGAATAGAATAGAATAGACATGTGTAGTATAGAATAGAATAGACAAAAGAAGGATAGAATAGATATTAGAATAAAGTTGAATAGATCAAAGAAGAATAGAATAGAAGACAGAATAGAATAGACATGTGTAGAATAGAATGGAATAGGCATGTGTAGAATAGAATAGAATGGACAAAACAAGAATATAATAGACATGTGTAGAAAAGAATAGAATAGAAAAAAAGAATAGAATAGAAATGTGCAGAATACAATATAATAGAGAAAAGAAGAATATAATAGACATGTGCAGAATAGAATAGAATAGACATAAGAAGAATAGAATAGACATGTGCAAAATAGAATGGAATAGAATAGAATAGACAAAAGAAGAATAGAATAGACATGTGACAAATAGAAGAATAGAATAGACATGTGCAGAATAGAATGGAATAGAATAGACAAAAGAAGAATAGAATAGACATGTGTAGAATAGAATAGACATGAGCAGAATAGAATAGACAAAAGAAGAATAGAATAGACATGTGTAGAATAGAATAGACATGTAGAATAGAATAGAATAGACAGAAAGAAGAATAGAATAGACATGTGTAGAAAAGAATAGAATAGAATAGAAAAAAGAAGAATAGAATAGACATGTGCAGAATAGAATGGAATAGAATAGACATGTGCAGAATAGAATAGACATGCGCAGAATAGAATGGAATAGAATAGACATGTGCAGAATAGAATAGAATAGAATAGACAAAAGAAGAATAGAATAGACATGTGCAGAATAGAAAAGAATAGACAAAAGAAGAATAGAATAGACATGTGCAGAATAGAATAGGCAAAAGAAGAATAGAATAGACATGTGCAGAATAGAATAGACAAAAGAAGAATAGAATAGACATGTGTAGAAAAGAATAGAATAGAATAGAATAGAAAAAAGAAGAATAGAATAGACATGTGCAGAATAGAATAGAATAGAGAAAAGAAGAATAGAATAGACATGTGTGGAATAGAAAAGACAAAAGAAGAATAGAATAGACATGTGCAGAATAGAATAGAATAGAATAGACAAAAGAACAATAGAATAGACATGTGTAGAATAGAATGGAATAGAATAGAATAGACATAGACAAAAGAAGTGTAGACATGTGCAGAATAGAAAAGAATAGACAAAAGAGGAAAAGAATAGATGTGCAAAAGAAGAATAGAATAGACATGTGCAGACATAGAATAGAATAGAATAGAATAGAATAGAATAGACAAAAGAACAATAGAATAGACATGTGTAGAATAGAATAGGCAAAAGAAGAATAGAATAGACATGTGTAGAGAATAGAATAGACAAAAGAAGAATAGAATAGACATGTGTAGAATAGAATGGAATAGAATAGAATAGACATGTGTAGAATAGAATAGGCAAAAGAGGAATAGAATAGACATGTGTAGAATAGAAGAGACAAAATAAGAATAGAATAGACATGTGTAGAATAGAATAGACAAAAGAAGAATAGAATAGACATGTGTAGAATAGAATGGAATAGAATAGACAAAAGAAGAATAGAATAGACATGTGTAGAATAGAATGGAATATAATAGAATAGACATGTGTAGAATAGAATAGACAAAAGAAGAATAGAATAGACATGTGCAGAATAGAATAGACAAAAGAACAATAGAATAGACATGTGTAGAATAGAATGGAATATAATAGAATAGACATGTGTAGAATAGAATGGAATATAATAGAATAGACATGTGTAGAATAGAATAGGCAAAAGAAGAATAGAATAGACATGTGCAGAATAGAATAGACAAAAGAACAATAGAATAGACATGTGTAGAATAGAAGAGACAAAATAAGAAAGAATAGACAAGAATAGAATAGACATGTGTAGAGAGAATACAGAATAGAATGGAATGAATGCAAAAGAAGAATAGAATAGAATAGAATAGAAAAGAATAGACAAAAGAGGAAAAGAATAGACATGTGCAGAATAGAATGGAATAGAATAGACAAAATAAGAATAGAATAGACACGTGTAGAATAGAAAAAAGAAGAATCATTTCTAGGTGTCTGAATAGAACTGAATAGAACTGATTAGAATAGAATGGCATCATCTTGAGGGAATCGATGTTGGTGAACGTGTATGAAACCATCAGCTGTCCAGAGCTGGAGTAAACCAGAAGGAACATCTGTATCCTGAATACAGGGTGTAGGGGAAGGACTAGTGCTGAGGCTTTAAAAGAGGACAGTCCTGTATAAATCAGGCCATGTTGGACTGTGTTTTGCCCCATACCGAGAGGCAGAACAGCTTCCATACGTTCTCTACATGGAGAAAAGAGAGAGCGCTGAGAGCACCTGCATTCCTCCCTGTGTCACATGCATTATTCATGGTACACAGTGTGTAAGCCGTGCTGTCGGTTAAATCCGCAGGTGTTCCCCGCTCCATAATCAGAGCCGGCCGCAAAGCAGCCGTCGCTCAGCACCGGCAGATACCACATGATCGCTTTTGTACAGGCAAGGGGACAGGGGTGTCACGCTTTATCCCACAGTGTCCGTAATCTCCAACCGGAAGATTCTCTCAGACTGCTGATGAACTCTACACACACACACACACACACACACACACACACACAGCGGGAAAACAGAGTGAGGGGAAACGCAACAGGGGGAATCGGGCCAGGATTCCAATAACTTCCACACGGCCACCTGCAGATCCCGGGAAAGGAAAGAGCAGGTGTCGAACTGCAATTTACTACCCAATAGAAATATTACAGAATATAAACGAACAACAGCAATATTACATCAAACAACACAAAGTACATACAACGACTACACTGCAAGAAAAAACAGACTGATGAAAGAACAAAAGAATAGACTGAAAAGAAGACAAATGTATGGAGTGAATAGAAAAGGAAAACGAAAGGAAAACAGAATGGACTGAAAAAAACAAGAGGAGAAGAAAGGAAAGGAAAGGAAAGGAAAGGAAAGGAAAGGAAAAGAGACTGAGAGAAGAGAAGAGAAGAGAAAAGAAGAGAAGGGATTAAAAAGAGCAAAGGGAAAGAAAAGCGAAAAACATAAAACGAAAGGAATGAAACAAAAAGACTGAAAAGAAAAGAAAAGAAAAGAAAAGAAAAGAAAAGAAAAGAAAGCAAATTGGAAATTGGACTGGAAAAAAAAGTAAATTAAGAGAAATTAAATTAAATTAGAAGAAAGGAAAACAGACTGAGAAAAGAAAACAAAAGAAAAATAATGGACTGAATAGAAAAAAGAAGAGGAAAAAAACAGACTAAAAGAATAATGGACAAAAAATAATGGACCGGAAAAAAATAAAAGGAAAGGAAAGGAAAGGAAAGCAGAGAGAGAGAAGAGAAAAGAAGAGAAGAGAATTCATTTAAAAAGAGCAAAAGGAAAGAAAAGCAAATAACATAAAATGAAAGGAATGAAACAAAAAGGCTGAAAAGAAAAGATAAGAAAAATAACAGATTGAAAGAAGAAAAAAATAACAGAATAGAAAAGGAAAGGAAAGAAAAGAAAAAATAATGGACTGAAAAATAAACAAAAGGAAAGGAAATGAAAGGAAATGACATGAAAGGAAAACAGAGACTAAGAAAGGAAAAAAGAATGGACTGAATAGAAAAAAAAAGAAAAGGAAAAAACAGACTAAAAGAATAATGGACAAAAAAAAATAATGGACTGGAAAAAATAAAAGGAAAGGAAAGGAAAGGAAGGTAAAGAAAACAGACTGAGAGAAGAAAAGAGAAGAGAAGAGAAGAGAAGAGAAGAGAAGAGAAGGAAAAAAATATTGAAAAGAACAAAAGGGAAAGAAAACAGAATAAAAAAAGAAAAGAATAGAAGAAAAGAAAAGAAAAGAAAAGAAAAAAAGAAAGAAAAAAGAAAAAGAAAAGAAAAAAAGAAAGAAATGAAAGAAATGAAAGGAAAGAAAAGGAAAGAAAAGGAAAGGAAAGAAAGGAGAAGAGAAGGGAAAAGAAGAGAAGAAAAGAAAGGGAAAGAAAAGAAAAGAGAAGAGTAGAGAATGGATTTAAAAGAGCAAAAGGAAAGAATGATGATGACTTGTACACGGCTTCCCTTGACCCCAGTGATGGTCACATGAGCGAGGTGCAGCGGACGATGATCGGGTCGGCGGCGCGGACGATGATGTAATGTTGTACGAGCGGATCGAGCAGCAGCTGGCCCGGCTTTCAGCGAGCTCGAGGGACGATTAACTGCGTGGAACGGCCCTCATTACAAGAGCAGCCGTAACGCACGGGCCGCCGCAGCTGGGACGCGACCCACAATCCCCTGCTCACTGTTCACGCCGCGGCGGTACACGGGGAAGCGGCGGGGAAATCTATCAAGGGCTAAAGATCGAGCGGTAAAGCGCCTCCTGCTGGGGGGGAGGGGAAAAAAAAGCATTTCGGGTGTTCGGCCAAAAGTATTGGGACACCTTCCCAGAGCAGATGGGACTCAATGTGGAATGAGTGTACGAATGAACCAACCTGTAATAACCCGGTGTCATCGATAATCTCAGTAACGCGCCATGACGCAACATTTCGGGTTGACCGGAATGGTAATAAACGAGCATTGTGCATCTAGTAAACACCCCCCCCCCCCCCCCCCGAGTGATAAACAGTCTGTGGTTATGTGCGGATATGTCCTTTCTAACGGCGTCTGATTGGCGATTTATTTCGGCCACGCCTAATATTCCAGCTGTGAAGAGAAATAAAAAGAAAAAATAAATAAATAAATAGAGAGAGAGAGAGAGAGAGAGAGAGAGAGAGAGAGAGAGAGAGAGAAAGAAAGGGTTTCGGTATGGCCGAGCGAACTGGATCACCTCTACGGCTTCATAATAATTACGACGCAAATCTCTTCTCTATATCAAACCAGGGGCTTGCATTAATTCTAATCAGCGAGGTTAGTGAGGCTTGACAGCAGGGCCCGAGGGGAAACAGCATGTGTATGTGTGTGTGTGTGTGTGTGTGTGTGTGTGTGTGTGTGTGTGTGTGTGTGTGTGTGTGCGCGCACTATCACACTCTGAAAGGCTGAATTTCCCTCGTCAGGCTTCACCGGCTGCTCAGACACACTGACCTTTTCCCAGCCTCGCTCGGACCGAGCGGCAAAATAAAAACGCACGATCCGATTTCCCCCTGCCCCGAAGATATTTAGCATCCGAAATGTGCAATCAATGTAGGATAATCTTACAGCTGGCGGTTTAGAGGAAAATGCATTCCAAAATAAATAAATAAATAAATAAATAAATAAACAATACAAAATAATGTTCCGTACAATTGAATTCATAAAAGGGGGTGTGGCCAGATGCTAGAAGGCGGGGTTATGTGCTAAAAGTATAAAGATTGCAAACGAAAAAAAAAAAAAAAAAAAAAAAAAACGCTGGATATAACTAAGGGGGCACGGTGGCTTAGTGGTTAGCACGTTCGCCTCACACCGCCAGGGTCCGGGTTCGATTCCCGTCTCGGCCATGTGTGTGTGGAGTTTGTGCATGTTCTCCCCGTGCCTCAGGGGGTTTTTCTCCGGGTTCTCCGGTTTCCCCCCGGTCCAAAAACATGTCCAGTAGGTTGATTGGCACCTTGGAAAAATTGTCCCTAGTGCATGAATGTGTGTGTGTGTGTGTGTGTGTGTGTGTGTGTGTGTGCTGCGATGGGTTGGGATTCCATCCAGGGTGTATCCTGTCTTAATGCCCATAGACGCCTGAGATAGACACAGACTCCCCGTGACCCGAGGGAAGATCGGATAAAGCGGTAGAAGATGAATGAATAAATGAATGAATGGATATAACTATATATAATTATGGATATATATAATTATTGAATATAAAATCTCGCAGGATAATTTGGATTAAAACAACCAGATTTAATGCAATTTTAATTTCTCTGCTGCACATTCGCTACAGGGCCACCGAGGCCACGCCCCCTAAACGCACTGTGGATTCCTCCATAACACACATCATTTCTTGCACACAAAACACGGCCAAAAAAAATGTCCCTCTTGGCATATATGAATATTACACGTGCGGTGTGTTAGCGATTGTGCATTATTATTATATAATATAATTATACTAACAATTAAATGTGATTTTTTGGGGGTCTTTTTTGCACAATGAATACATTCTAATCAAAGCTTTACCAAACAAATTATTTGCATTTGTTTGTGATACAGTTTATACATATTTCCCTATAATAAACATCCCTATAAAAGTTGGGGAGGGGGGATTTTCCACCATTTGGCAACTCTGGTCTAAAAGCCATTTCAATGGTGATAAAATTCTAATTTTTTTTATTCCTTTTCTTCTGACTCCATCTCTTTTTTTTTAAGAGATTTAAAGGGTATTTTATGTTTTGGTGTTTTTTTTTGTTTACTTTTTTAATTACTTGCCTTCAAAATAAAAACAAAAGTTAAATAATGAATAAAAAATTACAAACAGAAGGAATAAAAACAATAAATACTTTTTTCTATTCCATTTTATATCATTAAAAAAGAACGTTATGTTTAATATTTACCTAAGATAGAAGATTTAAACTTGTCACAAACGTAATTATATGCAGATTAAAAAAAAAGAAAGAGAGAGAGATTTTAATAAAATTAGTTTTAAATAAATAAATAAATAATTTGGCCTTGGAGAGGAAAAACATATGCAGCAATAATGTCAAGGTTATAATCCAGACATGTTGTATTTTCTTTCAAGTCTTTCTATTTTTGTGCATTTCTCTCTAGAAAATCAACAAAAAATAAATAATAAGTAAATAAATAAATAAAAATTCATTTTTTGTAATTACGTTTACAGCTTTTCTGTGTGTGTGTGTGTGTTCTGTTTATCCTGTTAAAATAAATGATCCATGTTTCCTTTCACTCTTCACTAAACTTACATCAAACATACCTTTGATTTGAGGGTCCAGTATTCGTCTGTTCCATACGGAGCTTCTCGCAGTGTGGTGAGATAATCGTAACTGATGACCGCCGTCTATAAATGAAATACATATTACTCGCAAACTAAATATAGTAAAAAATACAAGAATACAAGACATATCACCAGAAGATCTGTAGCCGAGGGACACGGTGGCTTAGTGGTTAGCAAGTTCGCCTCACACCTCCACGGTCCGGGTTCGAATCCCGTCTCGGCCATGTGTGTGTGGAGTTTGCATGTTCTCCCCGTGCCTCAGGGAGTTTTTCTCCGGGTTCTCCGGTTTCCTCCCGGTCCAAAAACATGCATTGTAGGTTGTTTGGCACCTTGGAAAATTGTCCCTAGTGTGTGAGTGTGTGTGTGTGTGTGTGTGTGTGTGTGTGTGTGTGTGTGTGTGTGTTTGTGTGTGCCCTGCGATGGGTTGGCATTCCATCCAGGGTGTATCCTGCCTTAATGCCCATAGACGCCTGAGATAGACACAGACTCCCCGTGACCCGAGGGAATATCAGATAAAGAGGTAGAAGATGAATGAATGAATGAATGACCTGTAGCCGCACTCTCGAGTAAACATCAGAGAAGAAGGAGGCAAAGCTATAAAATTCCACCGTATTCATCAATGAAGGCAAAATAAAATCACATTTTATGGTTTTTATCTGCCTTCGTTTTGTACTTCAGAATTAAATCAATGTTAGCGTTTGTTTTCCTGTTGACAGGATTTGTATTTAGAGGTTTACATTTGCATTTAATAGTGAATAATATATAATGTTTCAAATGAACCTAAATATGTTTCATCTTCCTGAATGTTTACGCCCTTAAAATATGAAAGACAAAGTCATTTTAACAAAAACCTGTTTAGATTTATTTGTTTTATGAGTGAAGAAATGAAACTTCCCTTAATAAGGAAGAAATATATAATATATCTAAAAAAATAAAATGCATAAAATGATCTGTGCTGTTGTTCTGGACATCCCAGAGACTCTGAAACTGCGCGTAAACGTTTAAAAAAGACAAAACATGTTTATTATATTACCGTAGCGGCTGCTCGGCCAAATCGGACGACGCTGAGGTCGTTGAGGTCGACGTTCCGAGCGTACAGGTAAAAGCCGGTCGAGGCGGCGAGCGCAGACGCGACAGACGAAACCTTCAGCAGCCGCTTTGCCATGTGAGGTCCTACAACGAGCGACAAAAACAACACAATCCATAACCCGTCCGAACACGTTTAAACACCAAATCATCGAGTCGGAGCTCGCATGCTGTAGCAAACTGCACACGGATCAAATATATTCCTGTGGATTTAATCGTGTTTATGGTTTTTAATCCTGTTTGTTTTCTTTCCTGCACAAAAACGCATCATTTCCAAGGAAAATAAAAAGCATAGAAGAAATGCAGAGGTCATTTTATAAGGTTAAAACGTCCAAATTTAGTCTGACTAAAAGGATGACATTAGACAAAACATGAGACGAGAAAAAAAATATAGAGAGAAAAATTATATTTGGATAAATGGGCACGTTTTTTTAGTGGTTAGCACGTTGGCCTCACACCGCCAGGGTCCGGGTTCGATTCCTGTCTCGGCTATGTGTGTGTGTGTGGAGTTTTGCATGTTCTCCCCGTGCCTCAGGGGGGTTTTCTCCGGGTTCTCCGGTTTCCTCCCCCGGTCCAAAAACATGCACGGTAGGTTGATTGGCACCTTGGAAAATTGTCCCTAGTGTATGAATGTGTGTGTGTGTGTCCTGTGATGGGTGTATCCTGCCTTAGACGCCTGAGATACACAGACTCCCCGTGACCCGAGGGAAGATCGGATAAAGCGGTGGAAGATGAATGAATGAATGAATGAATGGAAATTTAAAGTGCCAAACAAAAATCCCTGCTATTCCATTACTTGGACAAAAACGAAATACAATTTCCTGATTCTCAATGGATGAAATAGACGCTGGTGTGAAAAGTATTTCCATTCATTCCTCGGGTATAAGTATAGATAGTAGTAAGATTTTTACTCCAGTAAAAGTGTAAAAGTTTGAAAACGACTTATAATTCATTCATTCATTCATTCATTCATTTTCTACCGCTTTATCCGATCTCTCGGGTCACGGGGAGCCTGTGCCTATCTCAGGCATCTATGGGCATTAAGGCAGGATACACCCTGGATGGAATGCCAACCCATCGCAGGACACACACACACACACACACACATTCACACACATTCAGACACTTGGGACAATTTTCCAAGGTGCCAATCAACCTACCGTGCATGTTTTTGGACCGGGAGGAAACCGGAGAACCCAAGAGAAAAACCCCCTGAGGCACGGGGAGAACATGCAAAACTTCCACACACACACATGGACCGAGACGGGAATCGAACCCGGATCCTGGCGGGTGTGAGGCGAACGTGCTAACCACTACGCCACCGTGCCCCCACGACTTATAATATAAAAGTAATTTAAAGGGGGGGGGGGGGGGGGGCGGTAGGGGTGGTAATTGGTAATGGCATTTAGGACAAAAGCTGTACATAGTATATGCAATCGTTAATTTAATCGTTAGTAAAGTAAAGTAGCTTAAATTTCTACTTATGTAAGGTAATGAAGATATTCCATGAGCCCTGGGTTATTATGGATGCTTTTCCCGGCGATGACGTAAGCACGAGATGCAGCTGTGGCTCCAGTGAAAGGAGACGTGTTGTGTTATTGTTGTTTTTATTTATTCATGTCTTCATGAGATTAGGTCTGTGACGCAGCGCTGTTTTATACTTTAAACATGTCTCCTGATGGTTTCTATAACTGTGGTGGTTTATAATGGTTATAATGGTGGGATTTGATCTCAGCATGTCCTACAAGCGTCATGGCCATGGTGTTGATGTTTGTGAAAGCTGTTAAAAAATATATATATATAAATATATATTAAAAAGGCGCTCGTACCACGGTAGCCACAGCCTCGTGTGGAAATAATATTGTTGTTGTTGTTGTTGTTGTTGTTGTCACCGGAACTCGCTTCTCCACCGTCCACTCTCCGTCATTGACTCGCCGGGCGAATTTCGTTCCAGGCGTCCTTCCGCGTTCGTCACGCGCGAAGCATGACGGGAGTTGGAGTACTTTGCGACGCTAGCATACTTAGCATGCACTACAAACACTGCCAGATTCAATACCCCCCGTTTATGTTATGGCTGCGAAATTATGATTAAAACGTGACAGAATTCATGTGCGCTTTGTGCACCGAGACATTTGTTGTTGTGCTTGACTGTTTGTTTGTTTTTTACCTCAGGTGTCAACAACACCACAACAAAAACAATCACTATGTCAATATATTTTCAAACAAGCTCACAATGTTTTTCAGGCTTTAATAACCACAAATAAGCAAATCAAATATTAGCATTCATTATTTTATTCATTCATTCATTCATTCATTCATTCATTCATCTTCTACCGCTTTATCCGATCTTCCATCGGATCATGGGGAGCCTGTGTCTATCTCAGGCGTCTATGGGCATTAAGGCAGGATACACCTTGGATGGAATGCCAACCCATCGCAGGGCACACACACACACACACACACTCACAATCACACACACATTCATACACTAGGGACAATTTTCCAAGGTGCCAATCAACCTATCATGCATGTTTTTGGACCGGGGGAGGAAACCGGAGAACCCGGAGAAAAACCCCCTGAGGCACGGGGAGAACATGCAAACTCCACACACACATGACCGAGACGGGAATCGAACCCGGATCCTGGCGGTGTGAGGCGAACGTGCTAACCACTACGCCACCGTGCCCCTCATTATTTTCTTATACTTCTTAATTTAGGTGTTTTTTTCCTTCCCAATACATGACAGTGATAGTGATTATTTCTTGTTACAATATATTTATTGTAGTATATAAAAGCAGGTCTAAGTGTGTGTGTGTTTTTTTTCTATGTCACAAGGAGTACCACCAAGTTCATTCATCTTCTACCGCTCATCCGATCTTCCCTCGGGTCACGGGGAACCCGTGCCTATCTCAGGCGTCTATGGGCATCAAGGCAGGACACACTCATATTCACACACTAGAGACCATTTTCCCCGGTGCCAATCAACCTACTGTGCATGTTTTTTGGACCGGGGGGAGGAAACCGGAGAACCCGGAGAAAAACCCTCTGATGGAGAACATGCAAAACTCTGCACACAAAGATGACGGAGGCGGAAATCGAACCGCCAACCCTGAGGGTGTGAGGCGAACATACTAACCACTACCCTTGCCACCAAGTTATTTACCAAAAACAAACTTTATGGTAAATTAAATGTACGTCATCAAATTTGTCTAATACTTCTGTTACAACAGCCTTAACTGTTACAGTCTCTTTATTACTTCCTAATAAACAATACTAAAGAATGGAAAAACACGATAATGTCCAGGTGGTGACAAAGCACTGTGTAATATTTATAGTTTAAAGACTATAAATTAAATATTTCCCCATTTCATTTCAAACTCAGCTTAATACATAACCCTTAAATAAAAAAAAGTAAACCCACACACTGTACTGCTGTGTCTCGCGCAGTGCTAGGGTGTAAAATACTGATGTTTTCTTTGTTATAAGTATGGTAAATACAGTAATGATTTACATTACAGTAATACAAATTTACTGTGATGATTTCACTTAAGAGGGGCACGGTGGCGTAGTGGTTAGCACGTTCGCCTCACACCGCCAGGATCCGGGTTCGATTCCCGTCTCGGGAATGTGTGTGTGGAGTTTGCATGTTCTCCCCGTGCCTCAGGGGGTTTTTCTCCGGGTTCTCCGGTTTCCCCCGGTCCAAAAACATGCACGGTAGGTTGATTGGCACCTTGGAAAATTGTCCCTAGTGTATGAATGTGTGTATAAATGTGTGTGTGAATGTGTATGTGTGTGCCCTGCGATGGGTTGGCATTCTATCCAGGGTGTATCCTGCCTTAATGCCCATAGACGCCTGAGATAGGCACAGGCTCCCCGTGACCCGAGGAAGATCGGATAAAGCGGTAGAAGATGAATGAATGAATGAATGATTTCACTTAATACTTGAATGGGAATGCAACAATAATGAATGAAATGGACGATTTCGCATTAAAAGACATGAAAAACTATATTGGCGCACACACACATATACATATATATATATATATATATATATATATATATATATATATATATATGGCACACACATTCACACACAAGGGACAATTTTACAAGGTGCTAATCAACCTACCATGCATGTTTTTGGACCGGGGGGGGGGGAGGAAACCGGAGAACCCGAAGAAAAACCCCCTGAGGCACGGGGAGAACATGCACAAACTCCACACACACACATGGTCAAAGACGGGAATCGAACCCGGACCCTGGCGGTGGTGGTGTGAGGCGAACGTGCAAACCACTAAACCCCTGCAGAGAATATTAGTATACTATATTCTGAGATTGCAAGATCAAATAGAAACTTTGGTTTCCTGTATATTTTTACTGATGCAAAATACTACACAATGTTTACACAAAAACAAACCCGTGTTCAGTCGATAGAACATTTATTGTCAGGTCGCAAAGTCACACTTGCAGGAAGACAATGGTTATTTTATAGACATAAGTTATATAGACACATTATAATGCACACACACACACAAAATCATAATCATGACATCGTCACAGAATGGTCCTGTTCAGCTTTCTTCAACTACTTTGTTTGTTCTTTTCCCCATGAATGGCCGTCTGTTCTTTTGTACTTGGAGCTGCATTCAGGGAGAGAGATAAAGAGAGAGGGAGGGAGGGAGGGAGGGAGATCTATATTAATACAAAAATGTCAATCAATACATTTTAAAAAAGAACGAGAAGTAAAATCAGTTTTTCAACGTTCCGATGATGAGGTAAAGCAGAGAAAGGCAGGTTTAATCCCCTAATATAAATACATTCGCATATATTTATATATATATATATATATATATATATATATATATATATATATATATATATATATATATATATATATATATGCATGCATATTAGAGAACAGCTATACAGCTTTAGTATAAACATTTCCGAGGCTGATTCTGGGTAAAACATGCTCCTTTAATTTTCCTTTTCTCTTGACTTTGTGTAGGCAACATCTTTATTATAAATGCCCTTTGTTACTGCTACATAAATTGTGTGTGTGTGTGTGTGTGTGTGTGTGTGTGTGTGTGTGTGTGTGTGTGTAATTACCCACTGAACAAATATTTTACTGCCGACACGATTTACGACATGCCGAACTTCCAAACGAAGACCAGGAAACAGTGTGTGGCTTTCCCCAACATTACATACCCTGCTTCCCTCCAGAACGTGCGGCTCCTTCTGAAGCGCATTCTGAAGTCCTTCCTCGGATGCATAACCAACCCAACAAAATCCCCTATGGAATCCGGTCTCTTTGTCCTGGTAATAGAACAAAATAAAGCAAACCATGAAGATGTCGCTCAGACGAGTGCAATGGCTTTTAATGGGGGAGGAAGGAAACCAAAAAAATATACTTACAAATGCCAGGAGGCATTTCTTGACTTGGCCAAACTGCCCGAAATACTCTTTTATTTCATCTGAAAGAAGAGAAATCAAACACGGAATGAAATACACACACACACACACACACACACACACACACAAACACACAGTCCCATCAGGGATAACATTATGATCAACTGCCTAATATTGTTTTGCCCCCACAACAATCCTGATATTGAAAGCATGAACTTCTTCTGCTGGTTGAGCTCCAGTAGTTGATCTGCTGGATCGGATCACACATGCTTGAGCCATGGCCTACAATGACCCTTTCTCCGGTTCACCATTGTTCCTCCTTGGAGAACTTTTGATAGATACGGACCCCTGCAGATCAGGCCCACAAGGGCTGCAGTTTGGAGATGCTCACTGGTCATATATAAATTATATATATATATTTTTTATTCATATATCCACATATTTGTTTTGGAAGCTGGGCTCAGAGCGCAGGATCAGCCATGATACAGCGCCCCCTGGAACACAGACATTACATTTATAGCATTTGGCAGACGCCCTTATCCAGAGCGACTTACAACTGAGCAATTTGATGGTTAAGGGCCTTGCTCAAGGGCCCCACTAGTGGCAGCTTGGTGGTTGTTGGGTTTGAACCTGCGATCTACTGGTCCACTAGTGGTGCTTACCACTAAGCCACCACCTTCCCATCTTCTACCGCTATATCCGATCTTCCCTCGGGTCATGGGGAGCCTGTGCCTATCTCAGGCGTCTATGGGCATTAAGGCAGGATGGATGGATGGATGGATTGCCAACCCATCACAGGGCGGGCACACACACACACAAACACGGGACAATTTTTCCAAGGTGCCAATCAACCTATTGTGTATGTTTTTTTTTTGGACCGGGGAGGAAACCAGAGAACCCAGAGAAAACCCCCGGAGGCACAGGGAATCGAACCCTGGAGGTGTGAGGCGAATGTGCAAACCACTAAGCCATGTAACATTAACGCACATGTAACGTTATGTAATTTAATTACAAAATAAAAGTAACAGTAATCAGTTACAGCGAAAAAAACATGTAATTAAATTACATTACGTTACTTTAGAAAATGTTGAAGATTATAAATTCCAACGGCTACACACACACATTATATATATATATATATATATATATATATATATATATATATATATATATATATATATATATATAAACACGTATAAATTGGTAATAAAACCGGAACAGAAAGATTTAAAGAAGGACAACACGTGAATCACTTGCTTGTACGTTTATCCGGATAATCTTAATACTTTCCCTATAACAATAAACGACTATAATCCCGATCAATGTGTAAAATATCAGTATATTCATTAAAATACTCACTGGTTGCAGAAGTCCAGGGAATTTTAGAGACAAATAGCTCGAACACCTTCTTGCTGGGCGCCGCCATGTTTCGTCCTTGGGAGACCGGGGAGAGGGGGGGGGCAATGTCTGCCCATGATCACGTGACTTCATAAAGGCATGACTTAAATCAACCCAAATAAGCATAAAACGAGTCTAAATGCATTATAGCCCGTTTTCATTTTTACGACTGAATATTAATTGTTTGCTTATTTTTATATATATATATATGAATTGTTTGTTCTTTCTTTCTTTAGTTGTGACGTCACGGACCTTGAAGGGTCGGCGATGACGGCCAAGATGGCGGCGTCCATAGTGGAGCACGGCGAGGATGCGTTTAGGAAAGTGTTTAAGTTTTATAAGCGGAGAAATCCGCCTCCCGATCTCAGTGACGTCGTGGATTTTTCCACGAAGGCAGGGAGTGAGCTGGTGAGTCGGGAATGATGATGATGGTGGTGGTGGTGGTGATGTGTCAGGAGTCAGTATAGAGTTCAGAACCAGGTGTTTTGACACACATACAAGGAATTGGTTTCCTGTTGTTGATGACTGTGAAAAGCACAGAGACATAAAAAAAACACTATATATTTAACTTATAGACAAAAATATATAGTACAGTTCTGAGTAAATAAAACCATACGTATATAAGAGTGCATGATATTCAAGTCAAGATGTTTTGTTTTCATTTCATCTAGCAATCAATCAGGAATGAATGAATTAATGGTTAGAACCCGCCAGGGTCCGGGTTCGATTCCCGTCTCGGCCATGTGTGTGTGTGGAGTTTGTGCATGTTCTCCCCGTGCCTCGGGGTTTTTTTTTCCGGGTTCTCCGGTTTCCTCCCGGTCCAATAACATGCACGGTAGGTTGATTGGCACCTTGGAAAATTGTCCCGTGTGTGTGTGTGTGTGTGTGTGTGTGTGTGTGTGTGTGTGTGTGTGTGTGTGTGTGTGTGTGTGTGTGTGTGTGTGTGTTGTGTATTCCATCCAGGGTGTGTCCTGCTTTAATGCCCATAGACACCTGAGATAGGCACAGACTCCCCGTGACCCGAGGGAAGATCGGATTATATAATAAAGCGGTAAGGTAGCGGTTTAGAAGATAGAAGTTTTGGTAGAAGATGAATGAATGTGTGTGTGTGTGTGTATATATATATATATATATATATATATATATATATATATATATGAAGCATGCCATATAATAAAAGTTAATGAGGTTGTTTGCCTGAGAAGTTTTGCTTTACCAATTTCTGTAGCACATGTAGTGCTTGTCTGGAAGAGCTCACATTAACTTATGCTGCATTTAAATGCAATGAGTGAGTTAAAAAAAAAAACAAGAGTAAACGTTTTATGTGTAAAAATGAAGGATTTGCAAATGATCTGCCATAGGAATGTAATGGAAAAGCCTTGCATTCTTGATGCAGCTGTTTGTTTGTTTTAGCAAGTTGGCAACAAATACTTGGATTTATTGGTTTGAAAATCTAGTGGCATATGATTCATCCATCGTATCATTCACTAACAACTTTAAAATATAAATATTTGTGAAACAGCAGCTTGAAATGTGATTAAATACACACTAATTGCTCTATTGGAAGAGGTCTAACACTGGAGACTCCTTCTAGAAACGTCACCACATTCCCCTATATGTATAGCGAGCTGGAACTTTGAGAGAAAGGCTGCCTGTGTGCACAACATGCTGGAACCTTTTTGGGTCTCCTAGCGAAGAGAAAAGTTTCTTTGACC
The DNA here is from genome assembly GCA_030449085.1 of Kryptopterus vitreolus. Classification (NCBI taxonomy): domain Eukaryota; kingdom Metazoa; phylum Chordata; class Actinopteri; order Siluriformes; family Siluridae; genus Kryptopterus; species Kryptopterus vitreolus. The sequence goes on from JACRUU010000015.1 coordinate 14,335,758, forward strand.
ACACCCCGAAAAAAAAAACTTTCCCGAGTCCCTGTTTCGTGTTGTGTGCAGGTTACTGCGGCTGAACTGAGCCGTGACTCTGTTAGCGAGGAAGCTGCTTTTGACGCAGGGCTTCATCCGGTTAAAGACTGGAGGGCGTTCGGCCTTAAGGGATACCCAGGTACTGAGCACGGTAGAAATCCCAGTGTACAATGGTTTTCCTTCATGCAATCCACAATTCAATATTAATCGTTAATATGATTTAATCTAAATAGTAAATCTCGTTTATCTATACCTCCAGGATTTATCTTCATCTCCAATCCCTTCCTGCCCGGCTCACAGCGCTACTGGGTGAAACAGTGTCTGAAGACCTACACAAAGAAACCCAATGTGTGCAACTTGGACATGCACATGTCACCCGCTGCGACGGAGAACCTCTGGGAGAAGAGCGAAGGCACCTTTCGGTAGATACAAAGAGAGAGGGAGAAAATGCTGGACGGGGGAATAAATGGTGGAAAAATTAGCTTTTCCCCGTTTACATACGTTTTATTTTACATGTAATAAATGTTCATTCTGTTGCGAGAATCAAAAGAAGTCTGTAAAGAAATCGGAACAAAAAAAAAAAAAACAAACACTTTTTGTCAGATCATCTTCAATGGAAACAAATTTCCTTGGTTTAGCGGTTAGCACGTTCGTCCTCACACCGCCAGGGTCCGGGTTCGAATCCCGTCTCGGCCACGTGTGTGTGGAGTTTGTGCATGTTCTCCCCGTTCCTCAGGGGTTTTTTCTCCGGGTTCCTCCCCCGGTCCAAAAACATGCACGGTAGGTTGATTGGCACCTTGGAAAATTGCCCCTAGTGTATGAATGTGTGTGTGTGTGTGTGTGTGTGTGTGTGTGTGTGTGTGTGTGTGTGTGTGTCCTGCGATGGGTTGGCATTCCATCCAGGGTGTATCCTGCCTTAATGCCCATAGACGCCTGAGATAGGCACAGACTCCCCGTGACCCGAGGGAAGATCGGATATAGTGGTAGAAGATGAATGAATCGATTCGCTTTTGACTCCGAATCAAATGGCTTAGTTGAGAGAATGGATTCACTTTCTAATAGGTGTCTATATATATATATAATATATATATATATATATATATATATATATATATATATATATATATATATATATATATTATATATATATATATATATATATATATATATATATATATATATATATATATATATATATATATATATATATATATATATATATACATATACTCTCGGATTTCAGGCAGCATCGTTTAGACCTTAATCGATCATAACGATCATAAGGTTGTGAGTTCAAATCCCTTTAATAGGTGCTTAAGCGAAAATCCCACACACCAGGTCTGTTTGTTATGGATGTTCATACCGTCGTATGGATATGATCTCTGCGGAGAACGGTAATATCGGGTTCTCTGGTTTGTGTAGGAAGAAGGGACAGAGGGAGCCGAGGACTCTGCTGGAGAAACTCCGCTGGGTGACTCTGGGGTACCATTACAACTGGGTACTAAGGTACATTACAACTGGGATACTAAGGTACATCCAGCAATGCATCATTAGCGCTGTGATCGGCTATATAACGGTCTCTACACACACACACACACACACACACACACACACACACACACACACAGGGAATTAGAGGATGTAAAAAGAGTGTGCTAATTGCGTTTAGGCTCGTGTCCTGGTGAATCGGTCAGGAGTTGCACTCGGTGCTCGTTAACCCTGATCGCGGCTTTAACGCTGCCAAATCCTCCACAACGACCTGTGCATTTTAAATGTGCATTTACCGGAGAGAGATACCAGAGAGAGATCAGCGAGACGGAGTTCTCTAAACATGCGCTGCTGCCGCCGTAACCGACATAGACTGTTAGAATATCACATGTATGTCTCTCCTCTGTCTCTCCCTCCCTCTCTCTCACTTTGTCTCCTCTGTGTCTCGGTCTCTCTC
>JACRUU010000015.1:14340223-14342723 GCA_030449085.1 Kryptopterus vitreolus
ATAGACACAAATTATTAGATATATATATATATATATATATAGAGAGAGAGAGATAGATAGATAGATAGATAGATAGATGGATAGATAGACATATATATATATATAGAGAGAGAGAGAGAGAGAGAGAGAGAGAGAGAGAGAGAGAGATAGATATATAGATATAAAAATTATATATATATGTATATAGATATATAGATAGATAGACAAATATCCAAAAAAAAAGGAACAATCATTTCCAGCTGCAGATATTAATAGGAGAGAATAGAAGAGCGTTTAAAGGGGTGTGAACACTGTAGTTATGTAGACTTTATAAGGGGTTATAGGGGTTGAACAGTTTCAGTGAGGATTCATGTAAATGCAGTGTCGGAAAGTAAAAGGGCTTTTGTTAAGATTTTACAGAAGCTCTGCTTGTGCTATTGTTTCTCATTCTCTCTCTCTCTCTCTCTCTCTCTCACTCTTCCTCTCTTTCTCTCTCTCTCTTTCTCTCAGCTTTTTGGCAGCCTGTAATTTTTTCTCCTTCAAGCGCTGCTGCTCCCATGGCAACTCTATCTGCTGAGTAGCCAGAGGAACCCTGTGAAATTGTTCCAGGGCCTGTAATTGTGTACAGGTTAGACACGGTGAGGGACACACACACACACACACACACACACACACACACACACATAGAGCCACATTATGTCTATCAACATTTTACAGATAGTATGTGTGTGTGTGTGATGCTGAAATCTTTCCAACCATACTTGCATCATGTATTTACAGCCTGAAATAACCATTCATCATACATATATACATATATATATATATATATATATATATATATATATATATATATATATATATATATATATTCATCCCTTATTTTTCTCCACCCCCCCCCCCCCCCGCACCCCCCATTCACTTTCTTTCCCTTTAATTTTATTCTCATTCTTTCCTGTTTTTTGGATATTCCTTTCACCCCTCCCTCCTTCATTTTCTTTACTTTTATTGCATTATTGGTTGTTCTTTCTCTTTTTTTGCTTTCCATTTATTTTCTCTCCCTCCCCATTTATTCCCTTTCCCCTCTCTCTCCATCATTTCCCTTCTGAACAGGTGAGACGGCCCTTGTTTGACTCCTGTAGTCCCGCACTGCCACCTGTAGACCAGGAGACGTACAAACCCAACAGCATGTGTGATCACGTGACACGTGTGTAAGGAATTCGTTTCATTAGTGTAAACAGATAAATAAATAAATAAATAAATAAATATCTATCTATCTATCTATCTATCTATCTATCTATCTATCTATCTAAATAAATACAGAGAGTTGCTTGCTGCTGCATTGCTCTCTTTGGGTTTGTCCAGTGGCATTGTGGGTAATGTAGGATCGGTCATGTACTGGAGGAGACATGAGGAGGATTATAGAGACCACGTGTTCAATTTAAAGTTCCAGCATACATGTGAACACTGAGAAAGACACACACACACACACACACACATACTGAATACTGTGTGTGTGTGTGTGTGTGTGTGTGTGTGTGTGTGTGTGTGTGTGTTGACAGATAGATAGATGGGTGGCTGGATGGATGGATGGATAGATAGATAGATAGATAGATAGATAGATAGATAGATAGATAGATAGATAGATAGATAGATAGATAGATAGATAGACAGACAGACAGACAGACAGGCAGGCAGGCAGACAGACCAATCGATAGATAGTGCAGACAGACAGACAGACAGACAGACAGACAGACAGACAGATAGATAGATAGATAGATAGATAGAAAGACAGACAGACAAAAAGACAGACAGATAGATTGTCATACAGAAATCTTTCTCCAGAAAGCAAAGAATGCTCTGTTTTTCTTCTCTCCGCTCAACTGCCCCCAAGTCCTCCGAGAGAGAGAGAGAGAGAGAGAGAGAGAGAGAGAGAGAGAGAGGGAAAGAGAGACAAAAATGTCTGGACATAGAACAGAGAGAAAGAGAGATCAATAGAGACATGGACAGGGTGATAAAGAAATGAGAAACAGAGAAGTCAGACAAAGATAGACAGGAAAAGAAGGGGAGCATCACTACAGAAATCCCTCCCTCCATCTTTACTCCTTTTAAAGACAAAAAAAAGCAGAGGATGTTCTGTCTCTCTCTCTCTCTTCTCTCCCCTCCTCTCTCTCCCACTCCTCCTCCTCCTCCCATCAGCTCGCTTCCTCTTATCTCCCTGCTGCAGATGCGCTGTGGCTGAGAGCTTGTGTAATTATGTGCTGAGATCTCAGACTGCGATCACTTTGCTGCTCTTATCAGCTCTGACACCAATCTCCCTGAGTGACATTCCAACCAAACGCTCCTCTAATCCCGGCTCCGAGTCCGAGTTGGGCTCCGAGTCCAAATCCGGGTCTGAAGAAGAGTCAGAGCACAAGAAGATGAAGAGAGCAGAAGAAACACCAACATGCACCTTATTTCCCTTGATTGAACTAATATATATATTGATATAACTTTATAAATATTATAATATATATATATATAT
>JACRUU010000015.1:14345223-14355223 GCA_030449085.1 Kryptopterus vitreolus
TTTAACTGTAGGATGTTTTTGTTTTTATTTGTCTCTCCGTCCGAAACGCGTTAATCAAGCTCGACGAGGTTAGCGTTCCGCGTTTCACTTCAAACAAACCACTGACAGATCCGAGTCATTTTACTGAGTGAGTCTAAAGTCGCACTCAGTGCTGATCCGATACCGAGTCTAAAGAGTGTACTGATCCGATACCGAGTCTAAAGAGTGTACTGATCCGATACCGAGTCTAAAGAGTGTACTGATCCGATACCGAGTCTAAAGAGTGTACTGATCCGATACTGAGTCAAAAAGGTGTACTGATCCGATACTGAGTCTAAAGAGCCGATACTGAGTCTAAAGAGTGTACTGATCCGATACTGAGTCAAAAAGGTGTACTGATCCGATACTGAGTCAAAAAGGTGTACTGATCCGATACAGAGTCAAAAAGGTGTACTGATCCGATACAGAGTCAAAAAGGTGTACTGATCCGATACTGAGTCTAAAGAGCCGATACTGAGTCTAAAGAGTGTACTGATCCGATACTGAGTCAAAAAGGTGTACTGATCCGATACTGAGTCAAAAAGGTGTACTGATCCGATACTGAGTCTAAAGGATGTACTGATCCGATACTGAGTCTAAAGGGTGTACTGATCCGATACAGAGTCAAAAGTGTACTGATCCAGTACTGAATCTAAAGAGCCTATACTGAGTCTAAAGGGTGTACTGATCCGATATTGAGACTAAAGAGCCTATACTGAGTCTAAAGGGTGTACTGATCCGATATTGAGACTAAAGAGCCTATACTGAGTCTAAAGGATGTACTGATGCGATACTAAGTCTAAAGGGCCTACACTGAGTCCAAAGGGTGTACTGATCCGATACCGAGTCTAAAGAGTCTACTGATCCAATACTAAGTCTATATGGTGTACTTAACCGCTACTGAAAAGTGTACTGGTCCGATACCGATACTAAAGGGTCAGGGTGTACTGATCTGATACTGAGTCTAAATGATGTACTGATCCAATACTGAGTCTGAAGGATGTACTGATCCAATACTGAGTCTAAAGAGTGTACTCATCCGATACTGAATAGTGTAATGATCCGATACTAAGTCTAAATGATGTACTGATCCGATACTGAGTCTAAAGAGTGTACTGATCCGATACCGAGTCTTAAAGTGTGTACTCATCCGATACTGAATAGTGTAATGATCCGATACTGAGTCTAAATGATGTACTGATCAATACTGAGTCTAACGTGTGTACTGATCCGATATTGATACTGATACAGGAATTCTCGAGTGCAAATCTAAAGTGTGTACCGATCCGAAATTGAGTCTAAAGCTTGTACTGATCCGATACTAAAGAGTGTACTGATCCGAAATTGAGTCTAAAGCTTGTACTGATCCGATACTAAAGGGTGTACTGATCCGATACTAAAGCTTGTACTGATCTGATACTAACGGGTGTACTGATCCGATGATACCGAATCTCTTCTCTAAAGGGTGTACTGATCCTTTACCGAGTATCACACTGTCGGGTGTACTGATCCGACACCGGGTCTCTGTTCTGGTTTACATGCCCCCGATACCGTAATGTGTTGATTCAGTGACATGTGTAAGTCATGTGAGCTGTGGCTTGTTGGTCCTCCATGTAACTTGTGTACAGCGGTGTGAGACGCAGCAGACTGCATTACAGTAACTCATTTCACATGGGTTTATGGTGGCACCACGTGAACGCTCGTTTACACCCAGCGATTTCACACATGACAAGAGGTAAATGATTCGGGGGGGGGGTAAAAAAAAGAAATAACGCGAAAATCATTATGCTGTAGGCGATATATTCTTTACATGATAAATACTCGGGACAGTAAACACTCAGTAGAATACACACAGATAATATCTTGTGTTAAAAAAAACACAAGGACGTTACGTACTACGTAAGCAAAAAATGCGTGCATGTGTTTATTTGCTGCATTGTTGGTTAGCGACGATGCGACCGGTCCGGTTAAAACACAGCTCACGGGTAAAGGGTTAAAGAAGTGCATCCAGGTGAGGAGATTATGGGCTGTATGTGTAGGACATTTAATGCTAATCCTGAGATCTTGGTGATGAACACATGAGGAAATCAACAGTAATCAACACAGCGAATCATCAACTGCGTTTATTCTGAATCGTTTTGTTTAGCGGATGTTTTTTTTTTCTATTTGAATAATTTTGTTCAAGCAAATATTTTTTGTTTAAGCAAAGCTTTTTGTTTATTTGAGTACATTTTGTTTAATCATACCTTTTTTTTTCCTAAGCAAATATTTGAACTAAACAAATCTATTCGATGTTAGCGAATCATTTTGTCTAAATGAATCTTTTTGTGTATTTGAATCTTTGCCTAAGCGAATCTTTTTGGTTTGTTTTGTGAATCTTTTTTTTTTATTTTCGTTTAAGTGAATACATTTTTAATCATGTTTTTTTGCTAAACAAATTTGTTTGCCTAAGTGAATAATTTCTCGGGTGATTCATTTTGAGTAAGTGAATCTTTTTGTTATTGTTTTCTAATCAGATTAGATGAGTGATTAGCGAGTGAATCTTTTTGTTTAAGCCAATCATTTTTGTTTATTCAAATGTTTTTGTTTGATGGAATACAACTTTTTTTTTTTTTACTAAACAAATTTGTTTGCCCAAGTGAATAATTTCTTAAGTGAATCATTTGGTTTAAGTGAATCTTTTTTTTTTCCTAATCAGATCGGTGATTAGAGAGTGAATCTTTTTGTTTAAGCCAATCATTTTTGTTCATTCAAATATTTTTGTTTAATCGAATACATTTTTATAATTGACTTTTTGTTTTTACTAAATAAATTTGTTTGCCTAGGAGGAAAATGTTTTTTGCCTCGGTGAATCGTTTTGTTTAAGTGACTCTTTTTTCCTAATCATATTTGAATCTTTTTGTTTTTTGTTTAGTTTTGTTTAAGTGAATTCATTTTCGTGACTCTGTTCCCCGCCCGGGGGCACGGTGGTTTAGTGGTTAGCACGTTCGCCTCACACCACCAGGATCCGGGTTCGATTCCCGTCTCGGTCATGTGTGTGTGGAGTTTGTGCATGTTCTCCCCGTGCCTTAGGTTGTTTTTCTCCGGGTTCTCCGGTTTCCTCCCCCAGTCCAAAAACATGCACGGTAGGTTGATTGGCACCTTGGAAAATTGTCCCTAGTGTATGAATGTGTGTGTGTGTGTGTGTGTGTGTGATGGGTTGGGATTCCATCCAGGGTGTATCCTGCCTTAATGCCCATAAACGCCTGAGATAGGCACAGACTCCCCGTGACCCGAGGGAAGATCGGATATAGCGGTAGAAGATGAATGAATGAATGAATGAATGAATGAATGTTCCCCGCCCCACAGCTCCAGCAGGGCGAGTGTAATGGCGGCTTCTACAGTAAGCCGTTTGTGGAGTCGTTCGAGGAGACCCCGATGCTGGTGGCCGTGCTCACGTACATGGGCTACGGCATCCTCACTATCTTCGGCTACCTGAGAGATTTCCTCCGCCAGTGGAAGATTGAAAAATGCCACATCGCTAGAGAGCGAGAAGAGCAGAAGGTAAAGATCTCGATGCTAATATGAGTTTTTTTGCTTTAATGAACATTTTCACTGCTTTTTTTTTTTTTTTTTTTTTTTTACTCGTTTTTATTTTCTCTCTCTCTCTCTCTCTCTCTCTATCTACTTTCAAGGATTTTGTTCCGCTTTATCAAGACTTTGAGAATTTCTACACCCGGAATTTATACATGAGGATCCGGGATGGCTGGAACCGGCCCATATGCAGCGTTCCCGGAGACAAGATGGACCTGGTGGAGCGAGTATCACATGACTACAACTGGACCTTCAGGTGATCTACTAGAAATCATTATCTATTTATTTGTTTGTTTGTTTTCCGAAATTATTTATTTATTTTTTTTTTTTAATCAAATCATTTCGAGCAGTAAACATTGTTTTATTTAATTGGAGGCGGGGCTTATTTTTGACAGTTTGTTTTATTTATTTATTTTTTTTAATACGTTTATTTCACAATTAAATAAATCATCTCTGGATCAGAAATAAGGGGCACGGGGGTTTAGTAGGTTAGCACGTTCGCCTCACACCGCCAGGGTCCGGGTTCGATTCCCGTCTCGGCCATGTGTGTGTGGAGTTTGTGCCCGTCTCGGCCATGGTGTTTGGTTTGCATGTTCTCCAGGGGGTTTCTCCGGTTTTCCGGTTTCCTCCCGGTCCATAAACATGCACGGTAGGTTGATTGGCACCTTGGAAAATTGTCCCTAGTGTATGTGTGTGTGTGTGTGTGTATGTGTGTGTGTGTCTCTGCGATGGGTTGGCATTCCATCCAGGGTGTATCCTGCCTTAATGCCCATAGACGCCTGAGATAGACACAGACTCCCCGTGACCCGAGGGAAGATCGGATAAAGCGGTAGAAGAATGAAGGAATGAATGAATGGGTCATAAATAAGCCCCGCCCCAAAATACAAATGATGTCTCATATCTCATATATGTGTATAAACTAATAAAAAATTTGAATAGTACATTAATAATAATTTGTAGATTTCAATATCATGAATATCAAAGCAGTTTTGGACATCATTTTTAAATCATTGTAATTTTGTAGTATTAACAAATTTAATTAACATTTTTAAAAAGAATAAACTGATGTTTAGTTGTCCGACGGTTAGTAATAATTAATAATAAATGTTTTTTTTTTCGTAATAACGAAAATACATTGTGTATTAATTTCATTTGGAAGCTTATCTTTACAAACCGCACCTTTTAAAGCCTGGTAAAGCTCAAATGTCATCCTATTGTGTTGAAAAGGCCTTTTTTTTTATCATTATTAATCTTTGTGATAAACACACACGCAACTCAAGGTCGCTTTCAACTTCCACGCATGCTGAAATCACAGACCCGTGCGTGCGTGTGTGTGTGTGTGTGTGTGTGTGTGTGTCCGAGATTTGATCTTGTGTAACGCTGGGCTTTTTTTCTCTCTCTCTCCCAGCTACACGGGCCGTGTGGTGAAAGACGTGATCAACATGGGCTCGTATAATTACCTGGGCTTCGCCGAGAACAAGGGACCGTGTGCCGACGCGGCGGCCGAAGTCACCCTGAAACACGGCGTCGGCGTGAGCAGCACCAGGCAGGAGATGGGTGTGTGTTTGTTCAGCACTTTATCCACATACGGCAGATTTTATTGGAGTGATTTGCTTTATGAAGTGGGTTGCTGGGTTCACACACACACACACACACACACACACCCCCTGTATTAGGTGTTTGCACTGCAGGAAATGGTCTCGTGGTTTTGTCTTGGCTGAGTTCACCGTGGTTTTGTTTAGGTAACCTAGAGGGACACGAGGAACTGGAGAAGCTGGCCGCGAGGTTCCTGGGCGTGGAGTCGGCCATGGCGTTCGGGATGGGTTTCGCAACCAACTCCATGAACATTCCGGCCCTGACTGGCAAGGTACGGAGGTTACAAATGCACTCTCTTGCCTAATATCAATCAGCCCTCGTTTAATTTAGGCTCGTTTTCATCGTTCAAAATAAATAAATAAATAAACCCTATCCAGTCTCCATCCGGATAGAGTGATTGCGATTGGATGAGATGTAAACATGTACCATTCCGACACCCTATTGGTCTGTACGCGACCCGGCACAAGTGATTCCTTCCGCATGTTTTCTCCTCGTCCTCCGCAAATGAGGATACTGTAGGGAGTGCTGTAGAGAGACGTTTGAATTTATTAGTGATCGCGGTCGGTGCGGCCTAAGCTTTTGTCCTTGGGGGCATTTTTTTTCCCTCTCGCCTTTACTTTTGTTAAAGTCTTTTTATACTAATAAAACTAAACAAAACAATATTAAACTTTAAAATAGCTATACTTCTACCCGAGGTATGAATGGGTATACTTTTCACACCATTTATTTATTTATTTGTTTGTATTTATTTAGATCTTCGTAGGCTTTAAATTTAATGCCATCCAAGGCGACTCTCGATAGTCTTTAGTTATTGGTACGATGCAATATTGAGCTAGAACGACATTCTACTGTTGAAGTACGTTTCTGTTGTTGTTTTCCGCTCCACTGATATCCAAATGAGCGTTTCCTTCGGACTTCGGACTTCTCTCGTGCCTAAACGCGGAATAATAACCCTTAACTCGTGAAACACGTGACATTTTCATTGTACCTCACTAAAATTGCGTTAAAATTTCCCACGGTTGATTGGTTATCGTTTATGTCTTTTATGCTCTATGAAGTCTTTCGTCTGTATTTCCGAGCAGTAATTTTCCTGTAGATTTTAACGCACCTTATCGACGTTCGCATTTATCGGATTTGAAAGCGTTAGTAAAAAGACCTGCACATCTTTCAACGGGGCATTAAAGTCTCTCTTCTGGGTTTTAAATAGCCTTAAACAGATTGCAATTAACCCCCGTGTGCTCTAATGCTTTAATAGTGACATGCTGTAATGCTCCCGAAAAAACACATTCCAATGTTTCTGGGTGTTGGTTTACTTTGTTTTTGTAATTCTGTTTCTTTCGCTAATTCAGATTCGCTATATTACGACTACAAATTGGATATATTTAAATTGTATATTCGCTAATTCAAATTGGCTATATTACGACTACAAATTGGCAATATTTAAATTGTATATTCGCTAATTCAAATTGGCTATATTACGACTACAAATTGGCTATATTCAATTTCTATATTTGCTATATTCGCTAATTCAAATTGGCTATATTACGACTACACATTGGATATATTTAAATTGTATATATTTAAATACTATATTCACTATATTCGCTAATTCAAATTGGCTATATTACGACTACAAATTGGATATATTTAAATTCTATATTCGCTAATTGACATTCGCTATATTACGACTACAAATTGTATATATTTAAATACTATATTCACTATATTCGCTAATTCAAATTGGCTATATTACGACTACAAATGCACTAATTACGACTACAAATTGGATATATTTAAATTCTATATTCGCTAATTGACATTCGCTATATTACGACTACAAATTGTATATATTTAAATACTATATTCACTATATTCGCTAATTCAAATTGGCTATATTACGACTACAAATTGGATATATTTAAATTGTATATTCGCTAATTGACATTCGCTATATTACGACTACAAATTGGCTATATGTAAATACTATATTCACTATATTCGACTACAAATCGAAAAAAAAATCTGTATTTTTGTCTTTGATGTTGATCTTTAATTCCATTCCTACTGGTCTTAAGAAGATCCTAAATTTGCAGAAACCCTGGACATACGTTATTTTGCGGAAAACATCAGAAAACGACCCAGAATGCGAATTTAATTTGCGAATCTTCCCTTTTTTTTTTTTTTTTTTTTTTTTTAAACACCCACTCTGACACAACACGTACCTTATAGTTCCTCTTGTTGCGAAACCGAAGGATTGGGTTATTTGTTGGCGCAATTACGGCGACCAAAAAAACCCCAAAACGGATTCTAAGGCGAAATGAATCGTTCTGAACGAGACTCACACCTCTTTAACCTCCCGTGTGGCGTTGTGCGGCATATAAACCCGTCTGCTGTGTCACCTGAGCCGCTCGCGTCCGTGCCGACCCGCCCATCTGACTTTGTGTTTTTGTTTTTTTTTCGTTTGTGTGGTCACTTGTTCAGGGGTGTCTGATCCTCAGCGACGAACTGAACCACGCTTCTCTGGTTTTGGGCGCGCGCTTATCCGGCTCCACCATCCGGGTTTTCAAGCACAACAGTGAGTATGCCCAAGATCCCTTTGTTTTCCAGAAATTAGGGGGAAAAAAAGTGCAGTGCCATCATTTTCAAGTTTCAACTTGCTTTGTAGCTGGTGGAACTTTTGTACCAATGAGGTGGTGGTGGGCGGGGCTTAAAGGTATAGTTTTAAAAGAATAATAATAAAAAAAAAGTTGCCCCACATTGTGTTAAAATTTTTGGCAAATTTTGGGAAATTTTATATATTTTTTTTTATTTTATGATTTTGTGTTCTTTCATTTTTTTTTTCTTTATCGAGGTTTTTTAATTAATTAATTCATTGTTTGTTTTATAACCGAATACAAAGTCTATTTATGACTTCCTCAATCCTACAAAAGCCCGGCATTGTAACCAAATTCTCGGGTTGCCAGATCCGGTCTTCCTTGCTGCACATGGTCATTTCCCGAATCTCTGATTTTTAACTATATTTTTCCGCACAGATTTGTTTCTTATTTATAATAGTAATAAAAAAAAAAGAATTTCCTTTTAACGGAAAAGTGGGACAGGAATAGTCAAAGTGATATCGGATTTGTGAACAGTTCATGGCAAACATAGACCGGCACCCAGACGAGGGTTTCCTTAAATCTCTTATTAAAGATATAGGCATTAGCATTATAAAGTGTATTTATTACATATTTTATTTCTGTGGGTCCGTGTTTAGTGCCCTACAGGAAAAATTGAATTACACTGAACCTCCGGTCTGTTGAAGGGAAGAATTTTCTGATGGCATTTTAGGAATTTTACTTCCATTTTCAAAAAGGACCCAAAGGAATGCAAGTCATTTTTACTTTCATTTCATTCCGAGTCGTTACACAAGAGATAATACACGAATAAATAACCTTCATGTAAATAAAAAAAAAAAAAAAAAAAAAAAAAAAATATATATATATATATATATATATATAATATATATAAAATAATTGAAATATTTTGTCAAGGGCCTCACACCGCCAGAGTCCGGGTTCGATTCCCGTCTCGGCCATGTGTGTGTGGAGTTTGTGCATGTTCTCCCCGTGCCTCAGGGGGTTTTTCTCCGGGTTCTCCGGTTTCCTCCCTCCGGTCCAAAAACATGCACATTAGGTTGATTGGCACCTTGGAAAATTGTCCCTAGTATGAATGTGTGTGAGTGTGTGTGTGTGTGTGTCCTGCCCTGGCATTCCATCTAGGGTATATCCTGCCTTAATACCCATAGACGCCTGAGATAGGCACAGACTCCCCGCGACCCGAGGGAAGATCGGATAAAGCGCTAGAAGATGAATGAATGAATAAAATTGAAATATTTTGCCATACTAAACGAACGAACGTTCCAATTTTGGCGTAAAAATGAACGAGTCCTAAAAGTTTCCCATAAAGAGAAAAAAAAAATCCCTGACTGAAGGTCAAAACGAGAAATCAGTTCCTTTTATTTATTTATTTATTTTTTCCACACATGTAGTCGAGGATTACTCAGGTTAATTATTGATTTCTGCCCGGCATTTCACCGCACAATCGTACACGCGCAGATCTTTTACTCGTAGCTCTCGCCTGTTGACACGGCGGCCTCGCGAATAGTTTCCTTGGACGGCCTCCAAAGTACACAAAACGACATCCACCCCGTTTAATGACGATGGAACACGCAGCTATGTTTATTATTTCGGCACGGCGCCAACTCGAAGTAGTTTTTTTTCCCCCTCCTGGAATGTTCTGGACTGATTTTAGCACCGTGTCCATAAAAAGTCTGACTGGTTTTTAGACGGGACGTCAAAACGAACGATTCTGCTTGACCGTAATGCCGTAATGCCGATGATTCACACTGGCGTGTCGGTTTGATGCGACATTCTGGAGCGCTTATCAGCAGCTGGACGGATGTTTCTCCTGCATTAAACACTTTCTAGCGCTAATTAAACGTTGCGTTTCGTTTCGTATCCATCTATATTTACAGACAAACAACAGCTCCTGATGTTATAAACACTTATTGTTGTTTTTTTCCCCTCCAAATACTTTATTTTATCTCTATGGAGGATAATAATAATAAAAATAATAATAATAATAATTTGTCATATAAAAATGAACAGCGCTGATGTGTGCACTTTATCAAGTTTCCTTGTTATTTGGAATTTTTGACTTTATTTACGACCAATTTTTGTCAACGCTGACGAATATGCATGAAATAATAAAGACTAAACTATGGGTCACATTTTACTATTAAAAAAAAAAAAAAAATTCAAAAAGAAAAAATGCC
>JACRUU010000015.1:14357723-14487723 GCA_030449085.1 Kryptopterus vitreolus
TATGTATGCGCCCCCTACTGCCCGTCTAAGCACATGGAAACCGTCAAAAATTCTGAGACGGTAATGTTTTCAGATCTGAATATTGAAGGCGGGAATAGTATAGGATTTTTTGCAATGCAGGAAAACAAACAAACAAACAAACAAACAAGCATATCTTAATCCGTGACTACTTCATCATGAGACACCTCAAAAACAACCTTTTAATTGAGATTTACTGAAACCGAGACACTTGTAATCGTCTTTCAGAGGTGTGCCTGAGCATGTACGCCAGTAGGGGGCAGCATTTACCAAGCGCTAGACTTGAGTGCGTTATAGATTATGTTGTGTTTTAAGCATCCCGTAGTTTATAACGTCCTGGCATTTGAAGTAAAAAAAAAAAAGAAAAAAACGAAAGAAAGTATTCGCCATGTCATAATAAGAAACATGTTGGACGCTTTTGTTTTTGAAGACTTTTCTTTCCTCCGTCCGGGACAAAGCTGTTTACCTGGAGTGTTACCAGCGTTTCCACACCACTACACACACACACACACACACACACACACACACACACACACACACACACACACAGAGAGAGCTTTGTTATGATTGTTTCCACATCTTGGATCAGTTCCTATCTGCAGCTTTGGTGTGTGCACCACATACAGGCGCGAGCCAGACACACACACACACACACATATACAGGTCTTTTCTTGGTAATCCATTGTGCGGGAAACAGGGAGCCGGTGATGAATTGTACACAGTGTTCTCGCTTTTCTGCAAATGGCCTC
This sequence comes from Kryptopterus vitreolus, assembly GCA_030449085.1. Classification (NCBI taxonomy): domain Eukaryota; kingdom Metazoa; phylum Chordata; class Actinopteri; order Siluriformes; family Siluridae; genus Kryptopterus; species Kryptopterus vitreolus. The sequence goes on from JACRUU010000015.1 coordinate 14,358,491, forward strand.
CGTCGTAATGGATACGCTTGATCCGTTCCTTCTGGTGAATGTTCACAAAATATCAGAGTGGTCCGAGAACAAGGCGAAACCTGTGTGACTGGGGAAAAGAGTGCCGCGAGGAAGCGGAATCGCCATTTCGGCCACGGATTTCACATTTCTTGTGTCTGTAGGAGCTATAGGCGATGTCTGGTGAACGCTCTGGGTTACTGATCGGAAGGTTGGGGGCGGGGCAAGTTTTGCCAAGCTTGCAACTCTTGGGGCCCTTGAGTAAGGCCCTTAACCCTCTGTTTTCCTGGGGCCATGTGTCACAGGTGTTCCCTGCTCCCTAACATCACTTGTCTTTGTGCTGAAATGTACACTTTTCGTTCTTCTCTCACGTGAGGGTTAAAAGTAAACAAAAATGTCCCCTTAAAGTAAATAGCGTAATTGTGTGCGTTTTTTTTTTCTCCCCCCTTTCTTTGTATGTGATTTAAGGGGGCACGGTGGTTTAGTGGCCCCCTTCCAAACATGCAGAAACAGGCGCTACAGCAAGAACAAGTCATTTTATTTATTCATTCATTCATCTTCTAGCGCTTTATCCGATCTTCCCTCGGGTCACGGGGAGTCCGTGCCTATCTCAGGCGTCTATGGGCATTAAGGCAGGATACACCCTGGATGGAATGCCAACCCATCGCAGGACACACACACACACACATTCATACACTAGGGACAGTTTTCTAAGGTGCCAATCAACCTACTGTGCATGTTTTTGGACCGGGGGAGGAAACCGGAGAACCCGGAGAAAAACCCCCTGAGGCACGGGGAGAACATGCACAAACTCCACACACACATGGCCGAGACGGGAATCGAACCCGGACCCTGGCGGTGTGAGGCGAACGTGCTAACCACTGAACCACCGTGCTGTTTTATTTATTAATTTATTTAAATAATGAACAGAGCAACCCGATTGTTTTTGTTGTTGTTTGTTGTTTTCGCCACCAAGTAATAAAAAGCCTGACCCGTCGGCACGCGCTGTCAACAAATGCCCCATTCTTTTTGAACCGCTTTAACGGCTGTTTCGTTTTTACGACGCAAATCCAAAGCCCTCACGCCGTTTATTTGCTCAAGATGCCGCACATATTCTTGGATTTGAATCAGAATGGCGTATATTTCAAAGAAAAGGGAAAAGGAGGGAGATTTCTTTTTTTTTTCCCCCTCTGTGTGTGTGTGTGTGTGTGTGTGTGTAATTTCCCATCGCACATGAAAGAAGACTGATTGCTTCTGCAGATGTACTGGCGGCATCCAGGTAAAATATTTCGTTTTAAACGTGTTAACAATTACTCGCACGTAGCGCTGCTCGGGTCGGATCCGAACCCGCCTCTTTGATTGGACTCTCGGAAAACTGCACCACTCCATCACAACCGGCAGCTAGAACAAACAGGCCCTCCAGGCTTGTCAGGCCCAGGTAGCGCTCACTGTGACTAATAGGAGGGAAAGTCGGCCGCCTTTTTCTTTTTTTTTTTTTTTTTTTTTTTCCCCTCCCCTCGCATCGTGTGGTTCCACAAAACCCCTTTTGTTCCGTGGGTTCTCCTGAGCCAGAGACAGGATCATGACGAAACCCCGACCTCTTCCCGTTCACCTGCCGATTGACAGATTTTTTTTTTCTTTTTTTTAAAGCAGCTGTATGTGCAGAGAATAGGCCTATCCTGGACCAGGTTTGTGTATGTGTGTGTATATACACACACACACACACACACACACACACACACACACACACACATATATATATATATATATATATATATATATATATATATATATATATATATATATATATATAATGTGTGTGTGTATATGTATGTGTATATACTGTATATATATATATATATATATATATATATATATATATATATATATATATATATATATATACACACACACATTTAGAGAGCTGGGCGATATATCGAATATTACATTTAATATCGCGATGAGCTTTTCAGGACGATACCAAATGTATTGCGCATATTGAATATATATCACATCCAAGCATATATTCCCCAAAACAACTATTCCAGATCAAATAGTACCTCGCTTTTAAAAAGAACGACGCGAAGAGCGTCTGGCGGAAATAAAGGCGGCGTGTCGCGGCCGAACAGCGGCGACGTTGCAGGTTAGCGGCGAAGCGAGCAGGTTGCAGATTAACTAATGACATCATTACAGATTAACTTCTCACGGAGCATCTGTGAAAGATTACGCGGGGAGGCACGAAGAACAATCGGCCGAGTGTGCGGTCGGGGCGGGAGGAGGTGCCGGCTCAAAGAAAACTAATCAAGCAGAGGTCACCGAGGTAGATAGCCTCCTGGGAACCAGTATGTTATACTGGGACGTGTGAATGTATAGGTAGAAATGTGCACTAATTAAAAAAAAATATATATATATATAAATATATTCAGATTCAAAGTTTTTCCCCGGCATTTTTGTTAAACCTATATATTATTCCCAAATCGGCCTTCCTCTCTGATCTCCGAGGAGTGGATCTCCTTTGCCCAGCAGGTCACGTTCCACTCCTTTGCGAGGGGGCGCTTTCAAAGCGGCCCGAGATTCACCGAGTCAATTTGCCGTCGGCTGTAAATGTGCTTTCGCGTCTCGGCGTGCGCCGTTAAACCCGCTGTTACTCGGGTGTCAGATTTGTTTTGGGCGCCGGCCTCAAAGCGCCGAGGAGCTCACGTGAATACTCGGGGTCGCTCGGTCACCGTTTGATTCCGTCTTTAAAGTCAACACGCTAGTATTTGGTGCAGGGCCGATACCTGTCTGCTAGAGTACGAGGAGCCGACAGCTGCGGGCGGGGATTCCTTGGGATCCAGGATCAGTGAGGAATGTTGTTATTGGGTTATTGCGATATTTGTGAGTACACAACGTTTGCTAGCATAAGATGTATTTTAACATTAGACTTTTGTGTGTTGTTAAGGTTTGTCTTGCCAAGTAAACAGTTCCTATTATCAATGGTCACTTGTTTGCACATTGAAGATCTGTGGAGCCTAACTGTGTGTGTGTGTGTGTGTGTGTCTGTGTGTGGAAAGCTTCCCGAAATTTTCGGTTCAGTTCGGTTTCATCACGAAATTCGTTTTTATAGCGCAGTTTATACTGAACGTTTCTATTTTTAGAACGAATTTCTAGAATTGTTCCGAACAATTTTAGAGAAAATGCCTCAAGCGCGCAAATAAAAACTGTAATACGTAAAAATGTAATGGTATAAATCGAATCGACATAGTACACTTTATACTGATTGAGTAGGCGATTAAATCGAAGGAATAGTTTGAGGGTTTAAGCGCAATTTATACTTCTGCGTCATTATTATTATTATTATTATTATGCGTTATTGCGTTGTCTTTGTAAACGGATGACGGCGACGACGTCAGCGTTTTTTCAGCGTGGACTGGCGGTACAGAATACGCCGGAATACCTACAAGGCACGGAAATGCGCGTGCCAAGCCGACCAATCACAGACCTTCACGTCGACATGACGCATAGTTACATTTTTGGCTTAGGGTATACGCGGTACACCCAACGCAGAAGTATAAATTGGCCTTTAAGAGCTTTGCTCATGAGACCACTAATGGTAGCTTGGTGGTGGTGGTGGTGGTGGGATTTGAACCTGCGATATTCCAATGCAGAGGCCAATGCCATCACTACTTTTTTCATTCATCTTCTACCGCTATATCCGATCTTCTCGGGTCACGGGGAGCCTGTGTCTATCTCAGGCGTCTATGGGCATTAAGGCAGGATACACCCTGGATGGAATGCCAACCCATCACAGGACACACACACACACACACACATTCATACACTAGGGACAATTTTCCAAGGTGCCAATCAACCTACCGTGCATGTTTTTGGACCGGGAGGAAACCGGAAAACCCGGAGAAAAACCCCCTGAGGCACGGGGAGAACATGCACAAACTCCACACACACATGGCCGAGACGGGAATCGAACCCGGATCCTGGCGGTGTGAGGCGAACGTGCTAACCACTATGCCACCGTGCCCTCTGCCATCACTACTTATTTCAGCATATTTGAACAAACTCTGTCATTCCTTCCGTCATGTTTAATATGCGGAATTTCTCCTTTTAAGAGAAATTGGATATAAAATCGCTATGTTTGGAAAAACAACTCGGGGGGGGGGGGGGGGGGGGGGGGGGTGTGGGGGGGGGGGGGGGGGGGGGGCGGGGGGGGGGGGGGGGGGGGGGGGGGGGGGGGGGGGGGGGGGGGGGGGGGGGGGTGGGGAACGGGGGGGGGGGGGGGGGGGACTCGGATATTAGTTCCGTACCCAAAACAAGGATCGCCTTTGGTAAAGCTGTGCTTGGAGTACCATCACACTACTGGTGTGTTGTGTGTTTATTTGTGTGTCTCTTCTGTGCTTGCTGTGCGTTTGCCACCTTTGGTCGCGTCTTTCAGCGAGGGACCGTCGAATCCCCCCCCCGCCGGCCGAAAATGCCCCCGTGGTGAAACCAGGCCAAGCTTGGATTTCACCAAGCTTTATATAGAAGCGTATCCGGTGTCCCGCGCAGGCTCGTTAATCTTCCGCACGATGAGCTGCGAATGAGTCGTACGCCGGCGAAATGCTTCTCGCCGCCGAGATAACAGTCCGCTCTCATCGGGTCCGAAATCCGTAATAACTCAATAAGACGCCTGGAAGCCTCGCCTTCGTGCCCTATCCCGGAGACCCTGAACTTCACATGGATGTTTGTACTTATCTCGCCCCTGTAGATGAAAAGGAACTGCAGAGGAACTGGGGAGAGGGAAAAAAAAAAACGAAATGAAGGGGAGGGGGAAGCGCCCCCCCCCCAAACACATCTGGAAGCTCTCTTCTCTCTCTCTCTCTCTCTCTCTCTCTCTCTCTCTCTCTCTCTCTCGGCCCTTCCCTGGCTTCAAAATCCTTACTGCCCCGTGTCTGGAAGAAGTTATTGGGGAGGGGGTGGGGTTGCACTGTGATACTAACTGTTGAAAGGGTACCCCAGAAAGATTTACTTTGCAGAGTCTAAGCGCCCCCTTTGCTCCCACCGACCCCCACCTCCTGGAGGACCTGCTCGCCCATTCAGGAACTGGAAGTCCAGCAGTTTTAAGTTCCTCCCCAAAAGCCTATTGCTTTCAGATGCTCTTTTGGTGCATCGGCGTTTGGGGTAACGACCCTCCCCCCCCCCCCCCCCCACACACACACACACACACACACTCCAAATGTCGGGCCCAAATGTCACCGTTAATTAAGAGCTCTCTCAGGAACCGGACACAGAAAAGGTCATAATCACGTCCTGACCCGTGGCTGTCAGCGCTAACGGCTGCCGCTTTCTACGTATCTCTGATCTCAATCGGAGCAGATGGCCGCTATTTATCTCTCTCTCTCTCTCTCTCTCTTTTTTTTCCGTGAATCTGAGCACGGTGACTAGTTTTTATTTATTTATTTATAATATATCCGTATCAGAAAGGTTCTGTAAACGCACGACAGTTCGTTCCGAGCAGACGAACCTGGAACGCCGGTTTTGTGATTTATCGCGGAAGAATTTGTGGGACCCACCACATGATCTGTTTCATGTCAAGGCCGGCTTTTCTGATGCATCACGGAAGAATTCGCGTTTCCGAAAAAGCCCGTTTCCTCGCGTGCAAAAGGACTGGAACACTCGGGCGAAGAAAGGATGTAGCGGCCGTTTGTTCCGGGAACCGAACGCAGGAGACCATCTCAAGACCATGCAGATGATGACAATTCAGTTCAACGGTACATATATGTTAATAATATACAGTAGATTTATTATTATGATAGTGGTGAAGTGGGATATGATGTGATGTGATATGATATGAGGAAAAAAACGTGAGAGGAACTAGTATCAAAAATCGACCGAATCCTGATCTGGGTGGATCCATCGTCCATCTGTTTACCGATTTGTCTAAATAATGGTCCCCTTTGCATAGCGCTACAGCACTCCCAGCATTCCTGCCACGTCTCGATTGTGTCCCGGGAATTCTTTCTTTTGTGACGTGTCAAAAACGCAGCACTTCGGCGCTTCTTGTGACTGCGCGTGCAGCTGTGTGCTGCCATCTACTGGCGAGTTATAGGCAGTAATATAATATATATTATAGTTATATGGGTTTTCCAGTATAACTAGGCCCTCAGGGTGGCGCTAACGAGGATAAGATTTGACGCCGTAGGGTGCTACTTATGCGTTGGATGCGTGGTGGAAACGGGTTCTCAGGCCGAAATCAGAGGTCGGAGGAGGTGTTTAGTTACACCGTCCGGTCATGACTCGGACATATGACTCGTGCCAGTGGACTCCCAAGCTTTGGCACTCCGTCGTTTTGGCACGCACGGAACGTTTTCCAGAAAAGCTTCCAAAACAGATCACGGAGCAGGTCGCAAAAAGACAACAAAATCAGCAGACGCGCATCTTTTTCCCGCTCGGATTTTTGTTTGTTTGTTTGCAAGCATCCCGTCCGATGTCGGATTGACAGAGCTCTTCTGTGGCTCGGAGCGTATATATCATGTGTAAGCCAGGCTGATTAGCATCTCTGGCAAGGGCACGCAGGCTTACACGGAGCGCGAGAGAAAGCGGCGCGGCGTCCGCGGCTGGATGACCTCACAGGGGAAATTTTGAAGGAGTCCTATAAAATCAGCAGGTATGAAATATTCCCGCTTTAATGGGTCAGGACCGGCTGCGTGCTCCGTTCTCGCTCCAGCGCGATGATAAAGTTTATAGCTCAGATGGTCAGGTTTCCTATTAACTGCGCTAACGGGTCCTGTGGATTGGTAAATGTTTAATTGTCCGATCGCATGAAAGGGCCGTGGAAAAAACAGACGCACGCCAAAACACCTCCTTTTTTAACGTTCGGAACGTTTCTTTCATTTGTGTTTGTATGTTTGTGTAAAATCCAGGTCGGGATCGCGTCCAGCGGCTGGCGGAAAACACAAACTACTTCCGTAGGAGGCTGAGGGAGATGGGCTTCATCATCTACGGCAACAACGATTCACCTGTAGTACCCATGATGCTCTACCTGCCCGCCAAAATCGGGTATGGTGGAAAAAACGCCGGCGCGAGCTGGGTTCTGTCGAGAGCGTTCTATTAACATCTATTAATAGAAATATATTGGAGCGGATTACAGTTATAGAATCAGTTCATTTATCACACACACACACACACACACACACACACACACATACACACATATATATATCCTTGTCAGCATATTGTTTTGATCACTCCCAGTTTGAAGTAAATAGGGCGAAATCTCCATTTAAAAGAACAACTATCCTTGATAACGTGTGTGTGTGTGTGTGTGTGTGTGTGTGTGTGTGTGTGTGTGTGTGTCCGTCCAGGGCGTTTGGTCGGGAGATGCTCAAGAGGAACATAGGCGTGGTTGTCGTGGGCTTCCCTGCCACGCCCATCATCGAGTCCAGAGCTCGCTTCTGCGTGTCCGCTGCTCACACCAAAGAAATGCTAGACACGGTAATCAACACAACGAATAGAAGCACACACACACACACACACACACACACAAAACCATCCTAACGACGCTCTTTCCGGTTCCTTTACACCATCTTCCACTCCATGCCATATTAAATGCAGGAAAGTTGGCCGTCCAAATACTTATTGACCCACATTCCTAGTGTGTAGGAAACACAAGGTTACGAACAAACAAAACACACCGCCATAGCTCATCACACGAGATCAAGCCCCAGTGTCTGTTTTACTCTCAGTAAACACGGGTAGGGGGGGAGAAAAAGAAAAAAAAACACCCCTTTTTTTTTTTTTTTTTTTTTTTTTTTTTTTTTTTTTCTTTGTTCGGACGCAATCACTGATAAAGGAATGCGAGGCAGTGTCTTCAAAGTGTCCCACGCCGTAAATTAATTGACAGTGTCAGCACACTCTCTCCCTCTCTCTCCCTCTCTTTCTCTCTCTCTCTTCCCCTCTCGCTCGCTCGCTCGCTCTCGGCTCTCCAAGTTGACGAGGTTTACATAAGAAGGGCCGGCCATGGGTCGGGGTATTGTGGGGTAGGGGGGGGGGGGGGGGGGGGAATGGGGTTAACTCTGGCTGGAGATCAAAGAGCATCTTAATCTGCCTCCCCGAGGACCCTTGATTTTAAAGCACCCCTCCACCTCTCCTCCTCTTCCTCAGCGCTAAGAAAACAGGCTGGACTTTGATCTCGCCGCTCATCGTGTCCCTGAGATTTGTCCGCACACACACATCACATCATCAGGAATATCAGAATGTCATTGAGGTCTATGTCTTTCCACTATGTTTTAGAACTGGGGTCACCAACGTGGTGCCCGTGGGCACCAGGTAGCCCCCAAGGAGCACATGAGTAGCTCTCAGGCTTGCTATAAAAAGTGCACAACTCATCAGTGAGATGCATCTAAAATGTAAAATGTAGTTAACTCGTTGTTGATAGTTACTGTTAGAAATCATAAGTGTATTCACATAGATAAATCGAGTGTCATTAACAATTAATAATAATATATAACTAAAGGCAAATTTGTTATTTCAGAGGAGTATTTCAAACTGGTAGCCCTTTCTATGACTCAGTGTCCATGTAGTAGCTCTCAGTTTACAAAAAGGTTGGTGATCCCTGTTTTTAGAATATATATATATATATATATATATATATATATATATATATATATATATTATATATATATATATAATAGACACAACATACACACACACACACACACATATTGGCCATTTGCCACGATCTTGTCTGCTTTTACAACTTGAACGGTGTTAGTTCTTCCTCCTGTCCTTCACACGCCTCCATGTGCCACCTCCAGGAGGAATCTGGTCGGGATAGAAAACATCTCGGGTTTCACTGCCTCGGTCAGAGGCAGAATTACTGCGATCTATCACAATAAACAAATATGGCATTAAGCATGGATCGTGTGTGTGTGTGTGTGTGTGTGTGTGTGTGTGTGGTAACACTGCCACAGCGAATGAGAAATTCCAGTTTGTAAAAGTCCGTAAGAATTAATGGGATTCTCACAGGATCATTAATGGTCTGTCTGTCTGTCTGTCTATTTGTCTGTCTGTCTGTCTATCTATCTATCTATCTATCTATCTATCTATATGTCTGTCTGTATATCTGTGTCTGTCTGTCTGTCTATCTGTCTATCTATCTATATGTCTGTCTATCTGTATCTGTATGTCTGTCTGTCTGTCTATCTATCTATCTAATCTATCTATCTATCTATCTATCTATAGCGTATGCCTATCTGTCTGTCTGTCTGTAGATCTATCTATTCATCCATCCATCCATCCATCAATCTATAGCATTCTTCCCTGGGCAGAAATAAAAAAAAAAACATACAAATATTTTAGCCCTTAAATTAATTACTGTAACTGAAAAATTGTGTGTTTTATATATGGTGTGTGTGTGTGTGTGTGTGTGTGTAGGCCCTGAGCGCCATCAGCGAGGTCGGCGACCTGCTGCAGGTGAAATACTCGCGCCACAGAATCCTCCCGCCCCTGGACCGGCCTTACGACGAGACCACGTACGAGGAGTGTGAAGACTGACCGCTCTCCAGCCTTCCGACGGAAAAAAAAAACCTGCACTGCTCTCTGTCCTTCCACAAGATTCACTGAACCACTTCTCTTTTCTTTCTTTTGTTAAGCACATGGAGCTCGTAATTACACTCCCATCATTTCTTTCTTTGTCCTTCTCTCTGTTGATCACTTTGACATTCTGTCCTGATCTCCTTCGTGACGTGTATTTGAGGGCAACGACAACAAGATGCATCGGGCTGCTTTATCGCGCTTGCAAAAGCCATACGTAACTGTAACCGCTCTATCGCTCGCACAAAGCATCTTTATGAATAAAGCGGGACCAGGCGGCGGGAACAAAATGATCAGTCGCTTTTTTTTTTCTTTCTTTTTTTTTTTTTTTTCCCAAAAAATTTTCATTACATATTTACATTTCGATCTTGTCGTCTGGAATCCGTCATTCTAATGCTTATTTAGTTTTGTCCCCCCCTCCCCCCCCCCCCCCCCCCCCCCCACATTCCATCTTAAGATATCAATCACAGCATCTGTGTTTGTGTTGTTTAAGGAAGAGAAGAAAAAAAAAATCCATGCTCGGCGATTTCAAAACATCACGTTTTGCACTTTATGGGTTAAAAAAAACAAGAAGGATGTTAATCAAACTTCCAAAGAAACATGTTACAGGTTTGTGTCCCAAAAAAAGACATGTTTTACCAAAAACAAACAAACAAACAAAGTTAGGGGTTTATCTAAACGTCTTAAAACGTTTTGTTCTATCGTTCATTATTACTGTGATTTCTTCGTGTCGGTCTTGCTTCATGTGCTTTCTCTGTGTACATATTTATTTATTATAAATAATACCTTCTTTTTTTTCCGTCTGGGGGAGGAAAGTGCGAATACTACTGATGCGGAATCTTCATCCGTGTCCTTCCAGAGATATATTTTTTTCTCCCCCCCCCTCTTTTTTTTCTATTCCTTTTTTTTTTATTATTAAAAAGGTGCTGAATAAAACACACTGTGGCTTCCATGCCTCGTCCTGTAACTTACCCATTCCATCGTTCCTCGTCTCTCTCTTGTTTATTCGTTTGTTTAAAAGGAATTGCTGCGGATAATGTTAGGCGATGTCTTTTTTATTATTATTATTATTATTATTATTATTTGTCCTTTAAAAAAAAAGACCCACTGTAAACCATGAGAGCTTATAGAAGTTGTATAAATATAAAGCCACATTACTTAATAAAAGGAGGAATATTGTTATGTGTTGTGTGTGTTTGTGTTCATTTTTTTTCACACGTGCAATCCCCAAAAAAACAAAACAAAAACAAAAGACGTTTACGCTCCGCTCCCGTATTTCTCACCAGATGTTTCAGATGCGCCACGGGATGGAGAAAGTGACTCGACATTATATATATATATATAGATATAGATATAGATAGATAGATAGATAGATAGACAGACAGACAATAAGACAGATAGTTAGATAGATAAAAAGATAGACAGACAATAAGATAGACAAAAAGACAGATTATATATATATATATAGATAGATAGATAGATAGATAGATAGATAGATAGATAGATAGACAGACAGACAATAAGACAGATAGTTAGATAGATAAAAAGATAGACAGACAATAAGATAGACAATAAGATGATAGATAGATAGATAGATAGACAGACAATAAGACAGATAGTTTATATAAGATAGACAAAAAGACAGATAGATAGACATATATATATATATATATATATATATATATATATAGAGAGAGAGAGATAGATAGATAGACAATAAGAGAACAGATAGATAGATAGATAGATAGATATAGATAGATAGATAGACAGATAAGACAGACAATAAGACAGATAGTTAGATAGATAATAAGATAGACAAAAAGACAGATTATAGATAGATAGATAGATATCGCGATAGATAGATAGACAGACAAGACAGATAGACAGATAGATAGATATAGATAAGCCAAAGACAGATATAGACAGACAATAGACAGATAGATAGATAGATAGAGAGATAGATAGACAGACAATAGACAATAAGACAGATAGATAGATAGATAGATAAGATAGATAGACAAAAGACAGATAGATAGACATATATATATATATATATATATAGAGAGAGAGAGAGAGATCGATAGAGATAGATAGATAGATAAGAACAGATAGATAGCTAGACAGACAGACAATAAGACAGATAGTTAGATAGATAAAAAGATAGACAGACAATAAGATAGACAATAGAAGATAGATAGATAGATAGATAGATAGACATAGACAGACAATAAGACAGATAGATAAGGTAGATAGACAAAAAGACAGATAGATAGATAGACTATATAATATATATATATATATATATAGAGAGAGAGAGAGAGAGAGGAGAGAGAGAGAGAGAGAGAGAGATAGATAGATATAGACAGATAATAGACAGAGACAGATAGATAGATAGATATATAGATAGATAGACAGATTGACAATAAGACAGACAATAAGATAGACAAAAAGACAGATTATTTATATATATATATATATATATATAGATAGATAGATAGATAGATAGATAGATAGATAGATAGATAGATAGATAGATAGATAGATAGACAGACAGACAGATAGATAGATAGATAGATAGATAAGATAGATAGATAGATATACAGATAGATAGATAGATAGATAGATACAGAAGATAGATAGATAGATAGATAGATAGACAGATAGATAGATAGACAGACAGATAGATACAGACAGATAGATAGATAAGATAGACAAAAAGACAGATAGATAGACATATATATATATATATATATATATATATATATATATATATATATATATATATATATATATATATATATATATATATTGTGTGTGTGTGTGTTTTTAAAAGCATTCCCTGTAGCCAAGAATGATTCGGAGGCATCCCAGATTAAAGATGAAGGAAATGAAGGATTATCTAGATGTAAAATGTAGGTTTAATTGTCGGACTAAAATTATCCCAGGTCATGGATTTCCGTTCTAAAAAGGCACTGGATCAGATTCATGTGATCCAGATTCATCTCAACAGCATTTCCTTGGATAGGATGCAGATCCACTGTGACCCTTGCCTGGGAAAATATGCATATCTTAAACATGTTATAAGAAGAAGTCTCTCATGCAAAAAAAACGCCTCCCCCCCGACAAATGTTTAATAAATGAACGTGGCAAGCCTTGTTTCTTTTTCTTTTCACACTTCATCGGAAACCCTCACGGTTAGAAATTTAAGCACTTGAGTGGATTTTCATTCCGACCCCCCTTTTTTTTTTCTTCACAGCTGCATGTCTTTATTTCTGCAAAGCCTCAATTGCACTGAGTCACACCGAGAGCCTGAAATCCACTTACACAAATCCCAGCAGACGCACTTTCCCATCACACACTATTACTGTTATTGTCCTTCTACACGGACCCGGAGTGTGCTCCTGCATTAAACAGGTCCGGGGCGACTCGGTCTCTATACCACCAACACCATCACCACCACCACCACCAACACCACCAACCACATCCTCGTCCTGAACACACTGTGACTTCACGCTAACAGAGGGCGACGTCACTGGGTGTCCCAAACGGACCAATGAGGAGTGCACAGAACCGGTTGCCAGATGAAGTATTTATCTTCTTAGCAAAGTCTTCTGTGTGTGTGTGTGTGTGTGTGTTTTGCTTTGAATGATGACCTGGGAAACAACATGCAATAAAAATAAATAAATAATATGGAATAAAATTAGTCTGCAAACACATTATCATTTTTTTTAGGTTTTTAATGGACATGCATAGATTTTGTCGCGTCAAAATGTTTCAGACATATATCTTATACCAGATCTAAGAGCGAGGCCAGATGTTTGCAGATGTTGGTGCACACAAGCGTCATTCATGAAACGTCGCCGAAATGCCCTAAAGTGCCCTAAAAATGCCATAAAGTGCCCTAAAAATGCCCTAAAGCATAATACAAAAAAAAACATTTGGATTCGAAACGGGGATTTAACAGGAATCACTGGCAACCCTGGGAAGTTGGTTTGGCGTGTAAAGAGTAGTGGAGAATTTACGCACACACGCACGCACGCACACATATACGCACACGAGCTTCGGGGCTTCAGTCCTGGTGCGCGTGGAGCAGCGCGAGAGAGGATCGTGAGCAGGAATTCCCCGAACGGAGCACCAAAGAGGGGGATCGTTGGTGAGGAGGAGATCATGCTCGGGCGGAGATGTTCGCGGATGTTCTCTGTGACAAAGCCGGAGCTCCGCAGGACGTAACTCGAGAGCGTGCGCGAATGGAGCGGTTTGGTCGGAGCGCAAGGCACTGATTTTACGCACCGCCAAGTGCGCGCAAAAAGAGAGACGCAGAAACTCATCCCTTAAAAAAAAAAGAGAGAGAGAGAGAGAGTATTTTCCTGTATCCTGTATTTTATTTACTTGTTTGTTTTGTTTTTGTTTTTGTAAAGGGGCAGTTATGCGCACTCGGAGCGGAGTTTTGCGCTCCGTGGCGCTTTTCAGCCTCTTCCTCGCGTCGGTTGACGGATTCCCCAGCAGAAACTCGAGGATCGGGGAGACTAAAAGCAGAGGCAACAGCGCTCTTACGGTAGGGGATACACACACACACACACACACACACACACACACACACACACACACACACACACACACACACACACACGTACACACGCGCGCGCACGCTAATCCATGTGTAAAGGAGGCCATATGGGATGGCACATTTGGGAGCTGTTTCTCATAGGGTCATTAGTGACTTTGTTGTTGTTGTTGTTGTTGTTGTTGTTGTTGTTGTTTTGGGCATTAGGATTATAGGATCAGTGCACATGTTAGTGTTTTCTACTGCAGCACACCCATTTTAATGAAAGGCTTGCAATAGGCAGGGAAACACTCAAATTCTGGGAGGTTAAACAAGAAACAGGACTGGAAAACCACTGTGTGTGTGTGTGTGTGTGTGTGTGTGTGTGTGGTGTGTGTGTGTGTGTGAGAGAGAGAGAGAGACAGAGAGAATGGGTGTGTTCTGAAATCACTTTGTTCTGTATGGGATGGATGAATATATTGTGCATAAAGGTCCTGCATGGTGAACATCATGTGCACCGTCTCTTTAGTCAAGTTTGTCATCGTGTCCAGCCGTTTTGCAATGCATCTTGGGGGGTCATATGACATCCTGAGAATTTGTCTGGTTGCCACCTTGACGCTCCAGGGTTCCGTCACAAGCTCGGGTTACGGAGCTTTACAGTGTTCTTCACATGCCCACGTGGGTGAACTGGAGATTTTAAATACTCATAGGTGCTTGTGTGTGTGTGTGTGTGTGTGTGTGTGTGTGTGTTATGATGGAGTGGATTTCCATCGAAATATATATTCCCAACCTCGCTTTCATGAGTGGCTGTGGATCCTAACCAGGACCGAGCGATTAGCAAAGAACGAATGAACTATGGGTCTCTTTGTAGGGCCGTCGTTATGAATCACTTAAAAGACATGGTTTACACAACTTTTGCCCCCTTTGGAGGAGGAGGAGGAGGTGGAGGCGGGGGGCAGGCGGGGGGGGGGGGGGGGGTATCATCCGTCGGTGGTATTGCGTTTCACCTCCAACGCTTTTTAACACACACACCAAAATGTAAAGACATTTTTTGCTGGTTTTCTATGGACGAATCTTCATGATGATCCTATTGCCCTTATGGCAATCGTACAAGATCACCATGTTTACAAACAACAACAACAACAACAAAAGCCTCACCTTGGAGGCAGATTTCCTCGGCCCGCCAATCAGACGCCTCGCCTGATAGTCGGATCGCGTACACAAGTGGACTCAACAAAGCGGCTTGAGGGCAGACGATTGACAACTGGAAGCAATGTGTTAATGTGTATTTGCAACAGGATAGTGATTCTGAATTCATATTATTCGTTAAGTTAGCGAACAATTCGAAGCTTAAAGTAAAAAAAAAATAAAAAATCGCAGACGTTAACGTTAAACGACCAGACACTCTGCGACGTGAAGCACGATCTTGGCGTGCGTCAAAAAGATCAACCAAATAATCAACGGCTTGCCCTTTCCGGCTCTCGGGGGAACCGAGCGCGCCGTTAATCCCGCATGCCACAGAGGGCGCCAAATTCCTAAGCCTTTTCAGACGCGCGTTCCCTTTTTCTTCGGAAAAAAAAAATATCCCGCGCCCGAACCCAGGCCTTAAAAGACGCAACCACGTAATCGGGGCCTTTTTTTACGAAAGTATACGGCGAAAGTCGCCGCCGTCGCAATATATCCCGGATTTTTTACGCTGAAACCTTAGATGGTATTTAAGTCAAACCGCTAGAAACCCACACGGGTCTATCCGGAGCGGAGGAACAGCTATAAAATCACACCAGGCGTGTAAAGCACTTAGAATTGCACAGAGCCCTATTATTTATTGATTTATTTATTTACTTTAGCACTTCTTTTCCGACCCGTGTTTAGAATGATGGATTTTTTTTGGGGGGGGTCTTGAAACGTGCAACGTACAAAGCAAAACTACCCGTATAGGATCCTGAAGCTTATTTATTTATTACTTACTATTATTATTATTATTATTATTATTATTATTATTATTATTATTATTTATTATTACTATTATTTATTATTTATGGTTTATTTATTGCTGGAGGAAATCTGCTTACTGTGATATATGATAAACGGCAAAACGTTACAGGATTGTGGTAGACCCCAAAGACGTATAATTTAATACGCCGTGTCTCCATGTTCCACCAATAACGCAGGTCTGTTTGAGATCCGATCCGGGTTCCTCCACAGAGAGAAAGAGAGAGAGAGAGAGAGAGAGAGAGAGAGAGAAAGATATTCATTCATTCATATTCTAGCGCTTTATCCGATCTTCCCTCGGGTCACGGGGAGTCTGTGTCTATCTCAGGCGTCTATGGGCATTAAGGCAGGATACACCCTGGATGGAATGCCAACCCATCAGACACACACACACACACACACACACACACACACTTGGGACAATTTTCCAAGGTGCAAATCAACCTACCGTGCATGTTTTTGGACCAGGGAGGAAACCGGAGAACCCGGAGAAAAAACCCCTGAGGCACGGGGAGAACATGCACAAACTCCACACACACATGGCCGAGACGGGAATCAAACCCGGACCCTGGCGGTGTGAGGCGAACGTGCTAACCACTAAGCCACCGTGCCCCTTAAATAAACTCTTAATGTATACGGTTAAACGGATAGCTTTTCCGAGTCACTGATCATTTCCGCCGGGAATATGACTCGGCGAAAAGTATGCTCTCTACCATATGCTCACATTCCCTTCTGGTTGTGTGTGCGTTTCATTCATGTGAATGTTCTCGCGTTCCCTTCCCTTGCAGCGAATCCCTTCAAGGAGCCTTTAATCAGTCTTTTTTTTTATTTGTTCTTTCGGAGATGAACAGATCCACCCGTCTCATTACTCGGCCTCCAAAATAGTTTGTGGGGTCTTCAGAAGAAAGGGTTTGTTCCTGTTTGTTCGTGTTGCCCTTGCTCGGTGGAGCTTCTCATGACTTCATCGTCTTAAGCTTGGCGGAATCCCTCTTCGTTTGGGCCGTTGGTGAGTTGTTGATGTCGCCAAAGCAAATCTGATTGCAACATGGCGGTATGCAGGATGTGGAAGTGGAGGAGGGCGGGAGGGGGGGGACAGGGGACGCTTGGTCAGGCACCCATCCATGCATTGACAGTGCTTTTTAGTATCGCCCCCTTTTTTCCTCCGGGCCCGCTCGGGCGCTCTCCGTGAGAGTGGTCAGGAATTCCGTCTCCGGGAGAACTTTGGATTTGCGCTCCGTTGTTGTGGAGCAGCGTGCAACCACAGGAACGTCTCCGAGACCATTTGCTTTCCATTATTAACTCGTGTCCTTCCCTCCCTCGACTGGCAGGTCATTGATATGGGGGGGGGGGGGGGGGGAGCAGAGACGGAGCCAAAACCTCGCTTGAGAAAGTGGATTATCTTGGCAAGAGGGCTTGTTCTCTGAAGTTTTGATGTTCAGCATGAAGAAGACAAGAAGGTATGAGGAGGTCCCGGGAGGAGCTGACTCCGCACCCTCATCACTCTTATATACAACGCAGGAAGGACTTCATGTCCAACAGAAACATTTCTACCTCTTCTGACTGTCCATTTTGGAGGGGAAAAAACCTTCAGGAGTCAATATATAGGAGCCGTTATGGTTCGAGGTGAGCCCTAAAGTGTTGGGAGATCATCATTTGTAATGTCCAAAAGAAGAGCCTTTTGTATTTCTAAGTAGCAAAGGATCGTTTTCATGCCTGAAAGACCCTCGAGATCCAAATTTAGGACTCCTTGAGGAGCATTGTAGTGTAGTGTAGACACGACTGCATGGATTTACCCCCCCCCCCCTTCTTTTTTGGAGGCAAGGATCATTTCAGGATCCTTCGAAGAACCTCTTCATCACTTTCACACTTGTGAGATCCTGAGGCCGGCTCGAGAATCCATCGCGCTCGTTAAGCGAGATGACTCAGAACCCGCTGCTGTTCATTGTTTTAAGGCCACGGGAGAAGGTGCCTGCTTGGCGATGGCGGAATTCAATAGAGCGGCTGTCGGGGTGAAGTTGAGCGTCTGCCGTGGACGACATCTGCTTTGCGTGTGGGAGAGAGAGAGAGAGAGAGAGAGAGGGAGAGAGACTGAGCCGTAGAAGTGAGACAAGGCAGGCTACACATGATCAGCGGAGGAAGGCTTTGATCAGGCAGCCTCGCGTCCCCCCTCTACCCCCACCACCCTTCTCCCCTTCACTGCTGTTTCTTTGCCAGAAGACGAAAGGGATGATCGAATCAGGTCTCCAGATGTTGCGCTCTTGGGAAACAGGAGCCGCCCAGATGTTGTTCGGGGTGGACCGGCTGGCGAAACGTTCCCTTAACAAAAAATAAATAAAAGACCGCCCAGTGACCTTGGCGAGTACGAAGAAGTCAGTTAGATGGACAGAGGGATGGCAGGAGCTCGGGATTAGGGATTATGATTATCGTACCTCGGACTTGGAGATCCGGACGGACTCGCCCTATCCTGTCCGTGTCTGCGGCAAGCGGCGTCTGGCTGATCGACTTCTACGCCTTCTCTTTGATGTCTCATGTGGTTCGTAGACGAGGCCTCCGTACGAGGGCCTTTGAAGTTGTTGAAAGATCCAGGATGTAGAGGCCCGACGTGACTGGGTCTCATCTGGTGCTATTAAGGCATGCGTGGTGTAGCTTGTAAAACGCTCTTTTAAACCCCGCTCGGACTGATAAGACGTACCCCGACCGCATCGCCGAGACGTCCCTGAGAAGCACGCGACGTTTTTAGGGGAAAAGTCATATACCTGTTATTACCGAATGACATCATGTCATTTGAATCAATATCAATCAGTGTTTGACTTATTAACTAATTAATTAAACTATAATTATTATTTATAGCCGTGGTATTTTTGGATACAGCGGTGCCTCGGCTAACGTTGTTTGTCGCTAAGGAAATTTTGTAACGGATAACGACTTTTTCTCCAGTTAACGACGTCGCGCCGCATCGTTTATCGTACAAATTTGTCAACAATAGATTACGTTATTCACTATATTTAGTGCTTATAGCTACTTCATAGTGGTGTTTACTAGCTTGATGCAATAGACGGTATTCGCGGTTATAACGGTATTAAATCGCAACGCCGTTACGTGGCATTGCCTCTCACCGTGGTTTGGTTACTTATGTTTATATATGTACTATGCATGTGCATATACATCACATCCATCAGAGAATGGTGGGCGATTGCATTTCAACGGAAAACAGATAAGCTCCTATTTGGATTTCGCAAATTGAACAAGTTTCATCCTATTTTATTGCCTTATTCATGTTAAAAACATACCAATAGGCTACTTGATAAACGTTCTATTATTTACTTGGTACCACATCATAGTTTGTTTTTTTTTCCCCCTTTTTTTTCAGCCTATATAGCACTGTGTCTTTTTATTCGTTATATTAATAAAAATTCGGCGTTGCATGTAAGTGTCGTGAGTTTGAATTCCCCCCCCCCCCTCTGTATTGTTGTTGTTTATCCAAGCAACAAATTTTTATTTATTTATTTTAGCTTTTGAATTTATTATATATATATATATATATATATAATATATATATATATATATATATATATATATATATATATATTATTATTTTATTTTACTCGGCTAACGTTTCAGCTAAAGACGCATTTTAGCGTCGGATTAGCGACGTTAGCCGCTGTACTTAAGTACGTATAACAACATAATAATAACATTTAATCTACATTTATATCCTGTATCCATCGGAGCCTTTACAACTTCCCGGCGTTCCTGATATCACATATCCCGCATTAATATCCTTTATTCATTCCACTCGTAGGAATTATATCCACCCGGAGCGCCTTGTGTGGTGTCTGTACACTTACTTCAAGATAAATATGCTATTACGCAATCTATTCTGCATGTGTCTATACGGACGGATACGTACGCACCCGTTCTCCGCCAGCCTTCTCATCCTTTTTGTTTATTTTGTTGACAGCTAAATAGCTGTTCCAGATTAGTCTTTGGAAGACGTCGGAAAACAAAAACAAAAACACACTGGTTTGTGCTTGTTTGAGGCATCGCTCCGTAGCAACCCGAGCTTTTTACCTGGTTATTAACGATTAAGCGCACCCCGGTGTCTCGGTGAGTAGATAGCATTTAAATCAGCGAAAAACAAACACAAACAACAACGAAAAAGGAGAAAGGGATGTGGTGGACGTGACGTTGAGGCGAGACAGGAGGTGCCTGGAATGGTGATAGATAGCAGATGATTTCAAAGCTCTCTGACGGCGTTGTTGTGGATCCGGGACAACAACAGGAGGCCGTCTCTACAATGCCAGACTTCAGGTCTCCATATTAAAGTAAACCAGATGAAAGAGATACATATCCAGTAATGTATAATAATTTACCTGCATGCACCATCCCGGGACGTCCTCCAAGAGAGCGTCTCTCGTTTTTTTTTTTTTCGCTTAATGTCATCCAGCTGTCGATGAAAGGGGGGGGGGGGGGGGGGGGGGGGTGGGGGGGGGGGGGGGGGGTTTGAACACAGCGTTGTTCGTGTCTGGCCGTGTTTCTCCGGACGCTCTGTGGTGTTTTGTTTGGTTGCTAGCGGGAGGGCAGGCGTTGCATGCAGGCGTTTGATAAGTAACTTATGTAGGACGGAGGCCCGAAAAACAACAGGTCTTCGTCGGATGTTTTTGCGGCCTCTTTATCGCGAGCGCATGGGTTTTAAAAGTGTTTTAAAGCGTCCGTGAACTCATTCCGAAAAAAAAAAAAAAAAAAAAACACGCACGTTATTACGGTAATTTTAAAATCCTCTTGATATGCTGTCATGTGGTAGACATTTCACTCCAGATGTGTTTATTTAAAAGTTTTTTCATAAGGGTCCAGGGTCACAGCTGTATAGATTTGATATGGTGCATGGTAGATGACAGATCTTCTGGTCGTCTTCGCATGCGTTCTATATTTGCTACAGGAATTTTATTTATTTATTTTTTTCCCCTCCGCAACCCCTCAGTGGAGGCTTTATAGAGGGCTGAATCGTACGCTTTACTGGCTGTATTAAAGCCACTAGAATCTATTAAACTCACTCCTGTGTTATTTTCATAGCACTATTTACTGTACCAGTTGTTATAAAGCTGCCTACTGAGAGGACGAGGATGGAGCTGGACTTTAGCTCAGGCAGGACCTGGTCGAGACAAGTTGTTTTTTTGTTTTTTTTGTTTACCAAGAAATACTAATATTCGAAATATTCATATATTTAACCGTGATTAATTGCACGGTTGCCATGAGTGATTAATCGAACATTTCCATTGTAGCATAAAGGAATTCATGTTTCTAATGCTTTCTCTCCAAATCTCTCTCTTTAATAACATTATTGATTATTGAATAGTTATTTTACTCTGGAAAAGATGCTTTTAATATGAATTTCTTGTGAATGTTATTTGTTTAGTGTTGGATTGAAGTGTAAAATATGGGACGTGACTCCTTTAAGAATTGTGTTCCGGTTGCTTTTCCATATAAACTGGTGATACGGTGTTTAGGTTATACGGAAGCGCTTTATTGCGTTCGGTAAAAATGCTCTTTATTGCAGTAATACGGATTTGGGAATGCGATGCGCTTGCGTAAGGTTCCGTACGGTAATATACGCTAATATAGTGAGGAGATCGTACCTGTTGTGAATGCGCAGCTAGGGGGCGTAATTCGGGGGAAATTTTGTAAGCGTGAATGGATGCACTGAACGTTTATTTATTTACTTGTTGCTCGGGTTTCGTTTATTCGCCGACACGACGCAGAGGAGCAGATCGTTCACATAGTAATGCATAGTGCCTTAATACCACCTTAATAACATTAACATGAGTTACACTAAAGCATTGTGTTGAAGTATGGATTGGTTGCCATGTTGATTATTTTCACCCAGTAACTTTCCTCGTATGCATGGACTTTGTGTTTACTGCTTTATAAGATTGCGATCGAACTTGTTTAGCTAATGGCTATTTTTTTGCTTTATCAGGCTGGAAGCCAGGTTCGCTCTGTAGATGCCAGACGGACCCTGGAGGACCTTCAGGAGCAGAACCAGCTGAGCAGGAGCAGGTCTCCTCCGCGCCGACACAAGCGAAGATGGCCGCAGTTTCGACCGGAGGGAGCTCTGCCCAAACCTGCGCCCGAGGAAGACGCGCCCTTCATCTTGGACTTGAAGAACTTCCCCGATCTCGCTAATGCAGACCTGGGCTCGCAGAATCCAAACATCCAAGTAAGGTTTTGATCTTGTGAAGGCTAGTGGATATATTTTAGTTTGGGGAAACACTATAATGGAGGTCTAGCGAGGTTCGGAAAGCTCTTTTCCGTGGGAAATTGTCCTAATACGCTGTCATTGAGGCAGTTTGGGGGCGGGGTTTCCCTTGTGGCATCCATGCAAAAGGCATTTTTACAGCAAATTATTGTTAGGAAGCATAACAAATATTAGTTCCCTTGCAACAGCGATCCGGGTCCCGGTGACCTAGCCGACGAAGACCCGCGGTACTTTAGAGCAACTCGTTTGGCAGCAGATTTTCGGCGTTGGATGCAATTAACCCGCGCACTCGTTCTTTTACTCAGTTATTACAGAGCGAGTGCAAACGGGACCCGGGTTTTTTTTTATGTACTTATTGGCTGTGTCACAGCTGTTCTTAAGCAAAGAGGCCTCTTGAATTACCCAAGGCGAGACCTTTTTTGCGCCGCTCGGGCCGTCTCGCTCCCAAACCGGTTTAAAAGTAGGAGAGGGAAAATCCGAAAGGGCCAAAGGCCGGCGTGTTATTTTAACGGTCTGTTTTCAATGCCGACCCCGAACTTTTTTTAATCCGTGCTTTTTTTGGAGACTAAGTAAAGAAGGGTCCCTTTTTTTTGGGATTTGAAAGGAAATGAGGTTCTGGGGGGGAACGGTACCATCGTCCGTGAATAGCAGACGAATCTGTTTTTATTTGCTTTATTAGGTGTAACAGGGACAAGGGGGAGTTTCCTTCCAGCAATTGTTTACTCATCGATAATCTTGACAAGCATCTAAACAAACCCAGCAGCTCCGGGTCTTGTAGACACTGGCTTAAAGGACGACTTTGTAGTGTGTCTGAAATGGGGTGTAGCTGTAATTCGGTGACAGGATGGTGGCATGAAACACAAGTACAGACTCCTGTTACACATGCTAAACGAGGGGCGCAGTGGTTTAGTGGTTAGTGCATTCGCATCACACATCCAGGGTCGGGGGTTCGATTCCCACTTCCCACTTTGTGCCGCGGTCCCACTCCAAAAAGATGGGTGGGTGGGTTTCTTGAGAATTGCCGATGGTTGCTACCGTAGCGTAATCTCCACCATACAGCTGTTTATAAACATCTCCGACAACCATCAGATACCCGAGATGCCATATAAACAGCCGCTCCTCTGTCTAGGCCTGCTGAGGGAAGGCGACGTCTTTATCGCCCTGCAAGTCACGGCTTGCTGAACCTGTCGCGATGTAAACGTCCAGGGGTTTGATAATCAGCGTTCCTGGTCGTAGGCTCCAAGAGGAAGGAATCTGTAAAGAAAAATGTCCTTTCTGTCCTTCCAGGTAACCATTGAGGTTGTGGACAACCCTCAGATGGAGGTGGAGATGGACCTGGCTAAAGAGGGCAGGAACGACTGGCCCCTGAACTCGGAGGAATGGCTTGACCACAAGAAACTCTTTTGGCCTCTCTTTTGGGAATACCACGACTCCGGGGAGGAGAGCGCCGGCCAGGCGAGCCTGGAGGAGAACGGCGACGACCTGAGCTACGGAGGAGAGGACTCGCTGCTGAGCGGAGTAGGAATGGACTGGGACGGCCGCTGGAAAGGCTGGGGGTCGATGGAGAGTTACGGTAAGAGAGATCGGAGCCGCGCTCCTCTCCAGCTCCCTGACATGATTTATAAATCGGGGGATTTGCACTTAAGGGCCTCTATATAAACACACTCATTCCCAACGCCGGTCTCTCAGCCTTTTTCGTTTGATCTTTATTTCAAGTAAACAGACAACAACAACAACAACAAAAACATAGCAGAGTAGATGATCTTTACATATATGTTAAGATTACAGGCAATGACGGTACATTTGTTTTGATGTTATTTTTTTTTTAGCTAAAAAGCACATTTTTTTTTATCATCGTATTGATAGAGTGAAATTTGTTTAGATATAATATATATATATAATATTTAAATAAAATCTAGAAGCTTCGCGCCGTGGTTGGGAACGCTCCGAACCTCTCCGTCGGCTAAACAACTAATATTTGTGTATAATTAAGACAGCGGAATGGAACAGTCCGAGCTCTTCTTTTCATCTCCGGCGCGCTCGGCTCTTCTTTTCATCTCGGATTCTGGTGCACTTCACATGGCTCGCTCGCACAGCTTTGAGTTCGCCGAGGAATTTGTGGCACTTTTTTTTCCCCCCGTTTTCTTTTTTTTAGCGCTCGGCACAAAAACCCATGCTTTGCTCTTTTTTTTTTTTTTCCTCTCAATTAGTTCATTATGTAACTTTTGGGTTAGAAAATGTCCATCGTTTGTCCGACGTCTTTCTCACACGTTTAATAGCTGTGAATCGTTATTATGTACGTTAATTTTTTCCTCTATATTTCGCAAAATGGAACTCCGTTTTCTGCCTGCTCATTTAATGTCATGGGGGTTTGTATGTATAAGGAATTTGTCTAGTGTGCTAGAGAATATATAAATATATAAATATGAAAAAACACTTATTAATGAATTGTAAATAATCGATCCTTGATTGTCAATCTTGTTGATTGTGTTAATATAACACATATGAAATGAGTAGTGTGGGTGATGAGAGGTCATGATCTTTTTTGATGCGGTCCACTGCGGATAAGAAGATTCTTTTTGCCTACATTGCAAAAAATGCAAACAAACAAACAAAAAATACCCCTCAACTAACTTTAAGCATGCTTATATCTTAAATTAGTCTTAAATGGAAACTTTTTGTTCGTCGCTCTGGATAAGGGCGTCAGCTAAATGCGGTAAATGTAAATGTCCTCCTTGAAACAAGCAAGATTCGCTTAAATTTAGTTCATTCATTCATTCATTCATCTTCTACCGCTTTATCCGATCTTCCCTCGGGTCACGGGGAGTCTGTGCCTATCTCAGGCGTCTATGGGCATTAAGGCAGGATACACCCTGGATGGAATGCCAACCCATCGCAGGGCACACACACACACATTCACACACTAGGGACAATTTTCCAAGGTGCCAATCAACCTACCGTGCTTGTTTTTGGACCGGGGGAGGAAACCGGAGAACCCGGAGAAAAACCCCCTGAGGCACACGGAGAACATGCAAACTCCACACACACATGGCCGAGACGGGAATCGAACCCGGACCCTGGCGGTGTGAGGCGAACGTGCTAACCATTAAACCACCATGCCCCTAAAGCACATGCGTGCGACCACATCCACATTCTATACAACTTTGTGGTCACACAGTTTAAGGAGGACTTCCAACACACATGGCGGTAAAAGTCCCAATATGTCCCTTTATTTTGCTTTTTTCTCCCCCTCATCTGAGCTTCAGGTGAGGTTAAGATCACGTGTTGTCCCCTAAAAGTCACCCAGTCTTATGCAAACGTCACCAAACTGAAAAGAAAAACACGATTATTGCGTGGACTATAAAATCAAGACTTAAAAGTGAGCGTATATAAAAAAAAAGGTCCCCTCCATAATTGCCACGTGTCCTAAAAGTCACTTTCTATATTTGACACACTTTAAAAGCAAGTCGTAATTTTACCGCCGCAAGCCCCAATAAAACCCTTGGTAGAGCGTTAAAATTACAGTGTTCCTGCGCAGGAGCTCGGGTTCCAGTGTAATACACTGAAAGAAGGGACTCCGCCGTCCGTTTGCAGGTCTCGATTTTAGCCGTGTCCGCGGGACAAAACGTGCTGTTGTAGCGAAACCCTACGCTGGTGGCATGACTGTACGGCTTCTGTGCTCCTGGAGCCGTGACCCTGCGCTATTGAAATGTACCTAATGAGTGTAGTGAGGAGTACAGATAGACCGTCGAAGCCGAACAAGCCGCGTCGTTAACGACGCGACTCGAGCGTAATCTCTACACGCTCAGCGGTGTAATGTTTTTCCTGTAATTATGGCCAGCCGCGGGGAAAAGCGGCCCAGAACACACTGACCTGCTAAAAAGCAAGGTATACACATGGATTTCCTGCGATTCAGGAACTTATAGAGGAGTAGCTTATTTTCCTGCAAGTCACTTGTAGTTCTCCATGTCTGCCTGTAGTGGCCGCTATAGTGGTGGCTACAGAAGTAGCTAGCTTCGAAAGCATAGTGTTTAAATGATACAACACGATGCACTTAACAATGAATGTTATATATGAGATGGTCTTTGAGGTGCACAGGATAAAAGTAGGCCACGATTTTGTTTGTTTGTTTGTTTGTTTTTTACACATTAAATGCGAATTCACCGCCATTAGGAGCAAAAGTTGGGAAACGTCACACACCGCATGCACGATCACATAATAGGAATTGTTTGAGCTTGGCGTATCGCACCAAAAAAAAGTGACATTGTTTAACACTTATTAACGTTTGCTATCGTTAGATCCTTTTCTTAATCGTTCTCGCGTGAACACAGATGAACTACATATGTAAATCTTATATTAATATAATATTTCGCGAAATATCTCGGATACAGGAACGAACATAAGCGCAGGATTGGTCAGAAATCCCGCGCATACACTGTACCTCTCTCCTACCGAATGCTCGAAAGTGTGTTGAGCATTTCCGCCTTGGTTACATAACCCCACCACCTGCTGGGTGAGGAATGTACCGGGGCCGAGTCGCTCTTGAACACACTGTGCAAGTTAAAAGGCGATTCCTTTTTTAGTAATATACGAATATGTGTATATATATATATATATATATATATATATATATATATATATATATATATATATATATATATATATATATAAATAATATAGCAAAGTCTGCATGCACTGAGATGCAACACGGATTAATCTACTACTATATATATATATATATATATATATATATATATATATATATATATATATAACAATCTTTTCACTCGACCTTGTAGATTATGAGGAAGAAGAGTGGAGCGACTGGTCCCCGTGTAGCTCCACCTGCGGCCACGGCACCCAGAAGAGGGTTCGTTCGTGCGGATACGCCTGTACTGCTACCGAGTCTCGCACGTGTGAACTGCAAAGGTGTCCAGGTCAGGCCCCGGTCCCATCGACCCTCCCTTCTCCCCCCCCACCCCCACCCCCCCTTTCCTCCTCCTAAAAAACACACATGCTAATGTACACCCTGAAAAGTATAACATTGAGTATTTAATATTTACATTTACAGCATTTGGTAGACGCCTTTATCCAGAGCGCCTTACAAATGAGCATTTGAGGGTTAAGGGCCTTGCTCAAGGGCCCACTAGTGGTAGCTTGGTGGTGGTGGTGGTGGTGGTTTTGTTTGAACCCGTAAGGCCTTAACGACTGGGGCTACTACCTCCTTATATATATATATATATATATATATATATATATATATATATATATATATATATATATATATATATATATATATATATATATATATATATATAATGTATCATAATAGTGCATGTTTTTATAAATGTCAGCTAAACCGAGACGTCTGCGATCAGGCTGTTTAGGCTGATTTTTCCACGCGCGTGGAATAAAACCTCTTTTATTGGACCGGGGATGAAGGCTGAAAGAGCGCTTTCAGTCCACGCCTTATACACGGGTCATTTCCGAGCGCACACATTTGCACGCACAAGCACACACTCAGAGCACTCGCGCGCTGTTGACTTTTTACCCGAAATACACGGCATTAAATCTGCGCTTCATTAACCGCGATTCAGCTGATTGATGTGGAATGAATGCAGATTTAGCCTGAAATCGCACTGTTCTACATGCTGTGCTGTAGATCATATTTGTGTCCAGATAGACTGGGACAAAATAACGTATTGGGTTAAATTGATAATGAAATAAAAATATACTAGGTAAATAGGGGAAAAAAAAGATTTAATGTGTTAAATGTGTAGATCACTTATTCATTTAGCATATTTACTTATAAATAAAAATCTGATAAAATATGGGGGGGGGGGGGTATGTTCAGTTAAGCAATTGAGGCGTTGAATGCACATTTAAATAAATTAATAAATATGAATCTGATCAAATTTCAATTAAATATCATAACATTTGTATAAGCTTTTGGAAACGGGTCAAAATGACCGGATTGTAAAAAAAAATGCCAATAATAAAAAAAAAATATATATATATATATATAATTATAAAGTTTACATGTATTTCTTTGCTCTGTTATTTATTTATTTATTTATTTATTTATTACCTAATATTGCATGCATTTAAAAACCTCACCGATTACAATAGTAAAAAATTCTTTATTAAGACAGAAAACACAAAAATCAAGGTTTCATTCGTTCATTATAACTATTATAGTGTGTTTCTTATGCTCCTCTTTTTCTCCAGACGACCTGAATGCCGTGACCGAGCTCATTCCTCACGAGATGATGAACGGCACCGACGCCTTCGATACAGGTCAGCCAACTCGGCTCGGTACCAAATCACAATTTATTACTACCGTATTTATGTAAGCGCAGAGATTCTATATTGCTTCGCACGCCGCGGGTTTCTTTCCGAGCGTCTCGTCGGCAGCGTTCGCCAAATGAGACCGATTTATAATCATTACCAGTACTTATAAAAGGTTATGCTCCTCTGGGAGACCGGTGAGGGGAGACCGGGGGGGGGGTTAATTCCCAGCGAGAGACCTGATTGCGCTCAAAGATTTGCTGCTTGTCTCTTTAAATATTTACAGGTTTTATTATCTCCTCTTCAGTGTAAAGTAATCCCCCCCCCCTTTTCAGCTGAAGTGGCCCCTGATGTTTTTTCGGGTGGGGGGGGGCTTGGGGGACGGCCTCCGTGAGGTTGCAATCAAAGAGAAAGCAGGAGTTCAGTTGGACTGGAAACAAAAACATATTTATGATTTTCAGGATTGCTCCATCGAGAACGTGAAAATAGTGGCTCGCCTTTTTTTTTCGGTAATTACCGAACTTTGATCTGTTGGTGATCCCTCCCTTGCAGATGTGGACAGCTGCGAGAAGTGGCTCAACTGCAAGAACGACTTCCTGCAGAAGTACCTCCATCAGGTCCTGACGGAATTACCCAGCTGCCCCTGCGTCTACCCGGCCGAGGTGGTGTACAGCGCCGTGAACGTATTCGACGAGAAGCTGCGCAAGACCTACCGGTGGCGCGACGCCAGCGGCCCCAAGGAGCGCCTGGACATCTACAAGCCCTCCGCGCGCTTCTGCGTGCGCTCCATGCTGTCGTTCGACAGCACCACGCTCTCCGCCCAGCACTGCTGCTACGACGAACACATGAAGCTGATCACCCGGGGGAAAGGTGCCGGAGCGCCCAACCTCATCAGCACCGAGTTCTCCCCGGAGCTCCACTACAAGGTGGACGTGCTCCCGTGGATCCTTTGTAAAGGAGACTGGAGCCGCTTCCACTCGGTGCGTCCTCCGAACAACGGACTGCGGTGCGCCGAGAACCCTCTGGAGGACGTCTACATGAACGAGCTCGAAGAGGCTCGGGAGTACTGAGAGCAACGAAATGGAACGATGCAGTATTCGGCTTTATATGCGAGTTACGCCTACGTAGCATTGCATAAAACAAACAAACAAACAAACAAACATTCGTACACTGTTTATATTCACCTACAAACCGCCGTTCGCACTTTTTCCGTTTCTTTTCCCGCGCCCCAGTTGAAGCGATCAGGGTCTCTTTCAAAACCCCGTCCTCTGGAGCAGGTATTTATCGGCTTCGTATCCCTGACCCGTTCCATGCCAGGAATTCCAGTCAGGCTGTTAAAAACCTGAGCCCGGGCAGAATCCGCCCCGCTTGTCATCTTAGACTCGGGGCTCGGCGTCAACGCAGGCCGGATCGATCCAAATAAATCAAACGCGAGCCCGAGTGCCGCATGCGCGTGGCTTCGAAATATTTCACAGCTCTTCCCCGAGTCCTGCATATCCACCCCCCCCCCCCAGATGTGTCTTGGATTTAGTACTGCGTATCCGCTTTCAGAGTTTTACAGACGCTGGCGCTGGATCACGGACATTCCCCTCGATGTCTTGTTTTGCTTCATGGGAAGGGATAAAAAAAATGTCACCCCTTTAGCGAATATCACATGCACATAGCAGGACTAACCTTCTATCAAGCGTGCATCCCTGTCCAAAAACACAGCTACAAATAAGGCACACGCGCGACTCAGCGATAAGTATTTGCCCCCTGAAGAGACCTTCTGTAGAATGTCGGTCATCACGAGTGTCATTCGCAATTGTGGAGCTTTAAATCGCTTTTGTATGCAAAGTAAAGGTGGGCAAAAGCCAGTCAGACGTCTCCACGCGATGTTTGCCAATACGTTTTTTTTTACGTTTTTTTTTTTTACATTTTTTTTAAAGATAAAATATGACTATCCAGTCATATAAAGAAGCAAATATTTACTTACCATTTTTTATTTCAAAAAATTATTATCGTGGTTTGAAAATGCCAAGCATGTCTTTGCAAAAGAGGACGCTCTCTGAGGTTTTTCTTGTTCAAAAGTATTCGGACACATCTCCATGAAACTGCAAAAATGTCGCCGCCTTCAACGGAAATACCTTTTGGCCGACGTCTTTAGAAAGATACGTTTACGTCCCTTTACGTCCGAGTAAAACGCGAGGGTTACACGCGAGAGTCCTTCGCAATCTGGTTTTCCACTGGAAGGACCTCTCGAACAGCACATGCTCCTATCACATGAGTAGAGTCCCTTTCCTCACCTAGCATCCGCTACGTAACAGGACTCGTAAGTCTCGTTTCCGTCTCGTTCTTTAGCTTAGACTCTCGCCAAAAAACTCGCACCTACCTCAAAAGCCGTTCGTGTCTTACCGAAATAGCAAGCGTATAAAGGTATAAAACATGTGTTTATTATTGACATAAAATAGTACTTCTGTGAAACACGGTGGTGGAAGCGTCATGAGTGAGAGCTGTGTCGGGCAATTTTTTCTTTTTGGCATGCGAAAGTTCAAAGCAGGGTGGAAACTGGCGAAATTAGTTAGTTAATAACGAGTCCTTTCGTCGGCAGGAAGGATGTTTGGGGAACAAGCAGAGCGTTTGGAGAACAATGGACGCGTGCTTCGCGGATCCACGCCGAGTTCCAAGTGTATCAAAGCCCACTTGTTATGTTTTTTTAAGAGCTGAAGCTTCACCTTTCAGCCTGGGTGTTTATCTTGATCGGTTTGTCTTTGTGCGACGGTGAAAAAGAACACCGGGGGGGGGGGTTATCGGGCAACGCAAAGGCGCGTTGACAGGTGAATCTCGCACCACTGTAAAAACATGCACGTCGGGGTGACATCTTAATGACGGAATTGAGACGTGACCCATCCTGAATATCCTGGAGTGTGCACCACTGCCTATCACAGCTGGCTTTCTTCCATCGCATTCTCATATTCTTATATACTGACAGTCAAAACGTAAGGGTTACACCCCCCCCCCCCCCCCAACATTGTCACCCCCCACCACCACCACCACCACCACCCCCCTAAGCCAGGGTTTATCTTATAGTAGATCTAACACACTCTGTTACTATTTATTACTAAAATGTGCTACTTCTATAGTATTTATCTTGAATGTTACTAGAAAAAAAAATTGACTGGCCCAAGTTGTTTTTTGTTGTTGTTGTTGTTGTTATTGTTGTTGTTTGTTAGCAAATGCCGAGAAAATGCTCTGGTCCCCAGTCGCTATCTATTTGAATTTCTTTAGCGGTAAGAGTTGAATAATAGAGCCGCCGTATAAGCTATATAATACCCCTCGTCGGATGTCAGTGATGTCACTGCGTGTCATCCTTTAACGTCTTTACCATCGAGCACCCCGTAAATGAACTGGATCTCCTGTGGATCTTCGATGGATCGCTCTGCCCCCCCACCTACCCCCCTCCCCCCTTCCTCCCTCACATTCCAGCGTCCGGGACCTCATACGGTGCAGCTGCTGTGAAGGAGCTTTAATCTTGGCCTAGGAGCATCCCCGCGCACTCTGTTATGGCATGTCCGCATCACGTTTTCAGCACCCTGGAATCCACGAGTCGCTCGGTATGCGTACAGGGCCAGGAGGTGTTGCGTGCGGCCACCGGGGAGACCGCGAGAGACCCATTTGGAGGGGGGGGGGGGGGGGTGGTGGGTGGTGGCACGAGGGCACTCGATCCTGGCCTGCGATTTCTGGTAAATTCCTCTGAAGTCGTGCCAGGCTTTTTTTTTTTTTCTTTTTCTTTTTTTTTTTTTTTTTTTTTTTTTACGTTCCCGTTTCGCTTTAGCGCCGACCCCCAGTCGATCCGATTTGGCTTTGTAGACGCTTTGTATTGTCGGATATAACTACAAATATAATAACTATATATAATATATAGAGCCGGCAAATTTGAACAGACGAAACTCGGTGAACGTTTACGTTTTTTTTTTTTTTTTTTTTATGTTTATTTTTATGGTCTTTCAGGAACGTTTGAAGATTGTGTCACTTTTAAGGGACGTCTGAAAGAACGGCACTTTATTTAAAAAGATGAATAATAAATACGTTGATCTCTCTCTCTCTCTCTCTCTCTCTCTCTCTCTCTCTGTACTCTATATATATATATATATATATATATATATATATATATATATATATATATATATATATATATATATATATATATATAATATTGAATAACACCTGCAATGTACAATACAGAGTTCGATATGTGTGTGTGTGTGTGTGTGTCGTTATTGTAAAAGGGATAAATTACACCTCCTATGCTGCATTCTTAACGGATTTTTTTGTACGCGATGTAAAATTTCCGGCGTGTTACGTCATGTCATGTCAGGTCGTGTCTGTTGTTATTAGATTTATTATTGTACAGTATTTATTATTGTCCAGGATCCATAAGATGCACTATATATGAAGCTGAGTGAAAATCTCACCCCGTTGGTGTTTGGATGTTTGTTTGTTTTCTGTTTTTGTTTTTTTTTTTTTTTTTGTTGTGAAAAAGGGAATGTCTTCATGCCACGCCACACACCACACTACTTCAGTTATATGCATTTTTATTTTTAGCCACCTCTGTTGGAGATATAATAAATGTAACAGTTAATGCAAAATCGTACGAGTTGTTTGTTTGTTTGTTGTTTTGGATGATAAAATCTGGTAGTAAGGTGTCTGATGACCAGTGTTGGGAAGGTTACTTTTGTAAATGTAACAGGTTATAGACCTATTTACTTTAAAAAAGTAAAGTAACCGATTACTGGATTACTTTTTGATTACTTTCATTTGTCCACTAGGTGGCGCTCGGAAAAATTGGGATATATTTTCGTAACTGAGCTGCTTCGGAATCAAATTGTTGAATCAGGAGGAAAATGTTTGGGAGGTTTAGGCAGTGATCATTGGAATTTGTAATCTTCAACATTTTCGAAAGCAACTGTAATTTAATTACATGTTTTTTTTTTTGTGCTGTAACGGATTACTTTTATTTCGTAATTAAATTACGTAACGCGGGGGCACGGTGGCTTCGCGGTTAGCACGTTCGCCTCACACCTCCAGGGTCCGGGTTTGATTCCCATCTCGGCCATGTGTGTGTGGAGTTTGCATGTTCTCCCCGTGCCTCAGGGGGTTTTTTTTTTTTTTTCTCCGGGTTCTCCGGTTTCCTCCCGGTCCAAAAACATGCACTGTAGGTTGATTGGCACCTTGGAAAATTGTCCCTAGTGTATGAATGTGTGTGTGTGTGTGTGTGAGTGTGTGTGTCCTGTGATGGGTTGGCATTCCATCCAGCCTTAAGGTATCCTGCCTTAATGCCCATAGACGCCTGAGATAGGCACAGGCTCCCCGTGACCCGAGGGAAGATCGGATAAAGCGCTAGAAGATGAATGAATGAATGAATGAATTACGTAACGTATTTGTCATATTAGCTTGAATATGAAGTCCACATGCTTTAGAAATATTGTTATTTAAGTCATGATAAAAAAAATATATGGTTATTATTACAACTCTACTTCAAGATGGAGGTAACTTGAGTTCGTTTACAACGTTTGGTCGTATACTGTTCTCAAAAGCAACTTGTATTTATCTGGAGGCCCTTTATTTAGGCCAAAGGGCAGCTTGGTGGTGAAATGGGGAGGGGGTGTGGCTCAGTGTTCTAAGGCCCTGGGCTGCTGATCGGAAGTTCCGGGTTCGAGCCGCGGTATGGCCAAGCTGCCACCCTTGGGTCCTTGAGCAAGACCCTTAACCCTCTGTGCTCCAGGGCCGCCGTGTCATGGCTCAGACCCTGCGCTCTGACCCCCAGCTACCAACATCAAGCTGGGATATGCGAAAAAAGTGTTTCACTGTGCTGTAATGTATATGAGACAAATTCCATATTCTATTCTATTATAAATGGTGATCAAGACTCCATCATATGGACGCTAATTATTTTTCTAATACGGCACACCAGCAAATCCTTTAAAAGAATTTTAAAAAGAAAAATGTTGCTTTGTAGCTGAAATGGAGCGAGCGAGGAAAAGAAAGCGAGAGTCGCTGCTCAAGGCTTATCAGTGAATAACTATGGAGTGATGTAACCACCATCTGGTGCACTAATGATCTAATTGTCTCCACATTAAGCGCTGACTAAATGCCGGAGCCACAATGCATCCGGTATCCAGGCCACGTCAGGTGCTGCAAGTGGAGTCTCGTTCTCTCTCTCTCTCTCTCTCTCTCTCTCTCTCTCTCGTACATGTTTAAAATGCCTTCATATAACTAGTCTAGCATCAATCGTTCTACAAAATATCTAGCCATCTGCACTTACATCCAACCATTTAACCCAAACAACAAAAACACCCGTTTATATGGAAAAGCAACCGGAACACAATTCTTAAAGGGGCCACGTCCCATATTTTACTATTAAAACAACCAGTAAACAAAGTAACATTGTAATGAACAAGAAATTCATATTAAAAGAATAATTTAAATATTAGATAATCAATAATTTTATGAAAAGGGAGCGATTTTGAGAGAAATGTATATAATTATAACATGTTACAGTTAGAGTATTATAAACATGAAAACTCTTCATTTATGGTACATTGAAAACGTTGGCTTAATGTGGGATTAATCACGGGTTAACTCATGAGATTATTCTATTCTATTAGCTATTTTTATTGATCCACAGCGATTTTTTTTCATGTCCTGAACGCACTTAGGAGGACTCTCGGGTGTTTTTTGAGACTGGAAAACGAGGACCAGATGCGAAAAATCCAAGATATTACGGTAAAACTACATCTAATCCCCAGTCACGCTACATGCATGCTGCCTCCCCGCCGTGTGTGAGGTCTTTCCCAGCGACGGAAGAAAACAGGCGTTCGAAAAACACATTTTAGATTTCATTTAAAAGCACTCCAGCCAAAACATCATATTTCATTGAAGGCATAATATTTGGTTATTACAACAGTAAGAGTGAAGTCGTGTTTATGCACCCTTTCAAGGGGACGTCGAGCGCCTGAGCCGCCTCCGTCTCCTGCTGTGGCGCTGCTTTGCTTCCAGTGGCAATAACAAGGAAGGGAAAAGGAACGGTATTTATTGTAGTTCAGGGCATTATATCTCCCGTGCTAAAGCTATGCTTGGTGGGATCGGGACAAAGCAAACTCCACCTGTATCTGGCCCTGTTTGTAATGAAAACACCCCCCCCCCTCCTCCCCGAACCCCCTGCACCCCAACAAACCCCCCGGAGAGGAGAGAGAGAGAGAGACGCCTGCCCTTTGTCTCCGGCGAGTGGAGGAAACAAAAATAAATGAATGGGGAAGCGGTTACAGGACATTGGTCAAACATAAAGGACGCTTTCCAGAGAGTGACTGCCGCATTCATTATGTATAGGCTCGCTTCGTTTACATACGTGCCCTTTGCACTTTCCCATGTCTTACGGTTTGATACGAAGTGTCCGTGCTGACCGGAATCCGACAATTAGAGCGTTTTGTTTCACGCACTAAGGCGCCGTAATGTCCAAAGCGCCGTAACGTCCATACTTTCAGGGATTCAAGTCCGTAGGCGAGAAGGTTTATTGTTTTCAGGCCTGAACTTTGGTGTCTGCTAGTAATGGGAAGCCCGGATCATTTGAGTGAGTCGGTTCTTCGAATCGTTTTCGGAGTCAGTTCATTTCGTTCTTTTGATCAGAAATCAAATAAAATCTTACATTTTCAATAAGCAGACCACCCCCAACATGTCTACTTACACACATGTTGGCTAAAGTTCACAATGCAGCTCGGAACATATAATGATAAACAGGTCGCCTCTCATATCTTCCGGTCCGAATCGTTTGTTCTTTTGTCAAGTGACTCCCATAGATGCTGCATTACATAGGAAACACAATTGAGCGGTTCTGCTCATGAGTCCTTTTGTCCGTGTGTAGCATCTATGGGAGTCATGTGACAAAAGAACGAACGATTCGGACCAGAAGACTCGAGTTAATGACTCATTTCTGTTTCCTGTATATTACCTACGGGGGTTTCAAGATGCTTTGCGCACGTGCGCCCGGGTAGAAAATGAACGAATCACTATTTCAGTCATTTCAACGACTCATCGTTCATGAATAATGTCCCATCTCTAGCACTAGAAATAGGAAGATAATATATATATAATCATTCATTCATTCATTCATCTTCTACCTCTTTATCCGATCTTCCCTCGGGTCACGTTTAGCCTGTGCCTATCTCATGAGTCTATGGGCATTAAGGCAGGATACACCCTGGATGAAATGCCAACCCATCACAGGGCAACACACACACACACACTCACTCACACATTCATACACTAGGGACAATTTTCCCAGGTGCCAATCAACCTACCGTGCATGTTTTTGGACCGGGGAGGAAACCGGAGAACCCGGAGAAAAACCCCCTGAGGCACGGGGAAAACATACAAACTCCACTCACATATGGCCAAGACGGGACTCGAACCCGGACCCTGGCGGTGTGAGGCGAACGTGCTAACCACTAAAACACTGTGCCCCTCATATATATATATATATGATGACATAGATGTCATTCCAAGTGCAAAACTACAACTTTTACACCGCAAACACATCTTGCCTCCATTTCCTTTGACGTAACACGATTGCCTCGTGTGCTTCTCTTACTCGTTTTTTTTCCCCCTTCTTTTCCACCGCATATCACTATGAGATCCTCACCGGACTTGTTGAAATGTCCAGGTTTACGATTGTGTTTGTTGCCTTGCAAGTGAGCAGGCCCTCGGTCAGTGGGAACGGCGCTCGAGCAGGACTCGTTTTTTTTTTTTTTTTTTTTTTTTTACGACCGCTCTCCAGGCTGTAAAAGAACGAGAGCGCGAGATGCAAAACAGACCTGGGAAAAGTGAGTCCAGATGGAGGACTCGGGAGAACGGGGCCGTGATGAGCCCAGATCAAAGCAATCCCCTTTTTCTACTCCTCTTTTCCTAACGCGACGCATCTTCGCCACACCGGGCCTCGGCAAACGATTCGCTCAATGGAATTATTCCTTATTAGAAAACATTTCTCTTGTATTTACATGGCACCTCCACACCAGTCTGTTGTAATCGCTGTTTAGTTACACCCCGTCAACATTATGTGGTCTACCGCTTTAACACGTGTCTGTTCTTGTACTTGTGTGTGTGTGTGTGTGTGTATACGCCTGGCACACACTGCCCACCAACTGTTAATCAAAGCTAGCTCAGGAACACCAAAGAGAATCGCTGGGTGTGAAGAAAATCACCCATTAAGCTCATTTCGGGTTTGTTTGCATTATAACCACTTACTTCCCCGAACGGATATAATGTATTCTTGCTCTTCCAGGAATAGAAGACTACAACAAATGTGACGTGCTTGTGAATGCGGAGCTTCTCAGCGCAATTCTTTCATTTCGTGTATGCTGGAATGGAAATGCGGTGCAGGTTTATGTGCATGCCCTCTAAGCAAGTGCTTTTGCCAGATATAAAATGTGTCTTTTTGCACTGGAAGTTGAATGTACGGAGAAAAAATGAGTAAAAACATGGTGATAATATTGCAGGGGAACAATATGTAGGTATTGGGCCTTCAAAAGCTACTAAAAACATCCTGCACCAAACATCTTTTTGTTATTTAGTATGTTGTTTTTTTTTCCCACCATGAACATTCATTTCCTGTTTCTTGTGATAAAAGGAAGTGTGTGGTGACCTACTGTATAGCACCTATAAACATTATATGTTTTCCCACTTTGTTCATAGGATGAATTTTTAATCATTCATTCATTTATTCATCTTCTACCGCTTTATCCGATCTTCCCTCGGGTCACGGGGAGTCTGTGTCTATCTCAGGCGTCTATGGGCATTAAGGCAGGATACACCCTGGATGGAATGCCGACCCATCGCAGGACACACACACTCACTCACACACACACATTCATACACTAAGGACAATTTTCCAAGGGGCCAATCAACCTACCGTGCATGTTTTTGGACCCGGGAGGAAACCGGAAACCCGGAAAGAAAAAACCCGAAGAAAAACCCCCTGAGGCACGGAGAGAACATGCACAAACTCCACACACACATGGCCGAGACGGGAATCGAACCCGGACCCTGTCGGTTTGAGGTGAACGTGCTAACCATTAAGCCACCGTGCCCCCTTTTTCTAATAATAATCCATTTTTTGTGTTATAGAAAATAGCTCTGAGGACTTTCTGGAGACATGGAGAAGTAATGCTTTTGCTTGCTTGCTTTATTAATAAATAAATAAATAAATAAATAGAAAATTTACTCAACGCCCTCTTATGGTATTATTGTGCTTTAACGGTTTATTGAGAAATCGCAGCATTAATGTCGGGTTATTTATTGCACAGGGGCTTGACCCAGTGAAGAATTTCTTCCCATATAAATCACTGGGAAAGCTAAACATCAGGGGATAGACTAGTCCCCGAGAACAGTTGCACATAATTAGGCCTGACATCACTGACCTGTGTGTTATTGCTCTCTCAAGACTTGGTGCAACACACAATCTCAAAGTAACACGTAACGTCAAATCCTCGGCGGCCCGGACCTCAAATCAGATACAGCTGCGAGAGGCTCGTATTTAGCGTAACGCGTTTCAGCATCGTGACGTGCCGATCATTCACCAAAGTTCTCGGTTATTATTACTCACTCCTGGTTAGACCCTCTCATACACACCAGTGTTATTAGCTTTGCCCGCACTGTTATTGGGATGCTTATGGAAACATTTACCCGAGCATACTTAGTGGTCCGATTGACCCGGAGACCACCAGGAAGAAAACAGTAACTGATGGGCAAACTGGTACAAGTTGCATAATTAATCATTTTTGTACATTGTATTAAGTTTTCTATTGCTATTAATTTCTATTTAATATTGAATGCATTATTTTTTATAATTATTAATAAAAATTATATCCATCTATTTACACGGGCATAATGAGCAAGAAAATTCAATGATTAAAAATATGAAAAAAATAAAAAATTAATAAACAAAAATAAAAAATTTCAAAAATTCATCAAAACGCAATAAATGAATTAATATAAATAAAGTAAAACGTGACTTATTTTCACAATAACCTATTCATTTCTAACCTGTAATCTGTTACATTTCCAAAGTAACCTTCCCAACACAATATATAATACATATATCTGTATTTGCACTATAGCTGAAACTACATCAATAACTTATACTTAATACTCTGCAAACAAAAAACAAAACAAAACGCACAAAAAAACATTGACTTTGACCTGTATTTTAGTAATACAATAAGAAATATGTTGCGGACATAGTGTTCTCTCTATTTAAAATACATTGTATGCAAAGAAATAACCCTGACATCATTTATAGGTAAGATAATATTAGATTAAAATGTAAAACTGTAAAAAAAAAAAAAGTATTGCGACTTGAAGTTCCATATGCACTATTTTTTTTGTTTAAAATGTTTTGACATGTAAGCGTGTAAGTAGAGTAATACACCACGATCCTTGAAAGTAGGAAATTCTATACATGTATTGTATATATCAGTGATTTAGACTATGGTAGCTTTGTTAAATAAAGATCCTGGATACACGCATGTACAATATATATATATATATATATATATATATATATATATATATATATATATATATATATATATATATATATAGGATATATATATATATATATAATATACACAAACACACACACACTGCTCTTTTAGTAAGGAACTTGGCAGGCTGCTCTCTGAATGTCGTTTTTTTGCTCTTCAGCAGGACACACGCAGGAAATCTGGGATTTCTTTCGGCTCGAAAAAGTAAGCGTGTCTTTAACCACCACCAGGAGCTGGCAGCGGGGCCGCAACCGCCGATGTCAATGCACACAGCTCGCCTTTCACATTCACACCGCGTTCACTCCAGCGGCCATTATAACCAAGCCCCGAGAGCCACTATGGGTTGGAACTTAATCCCACAGTGTCTACATGTTTACATTCATTCGCCATCAGAGGTTTGGCGATTAAGGTTGAGCTACAGTACATAATGTATGTATAATCTTGTTTATAGACCTCAAAAGCCACCGTTATTTCCACTAAAACTTTACTTCTTTATGATAGAAATAAAAGGTTAGACCTTTATGGATCTATTTCTTGTCTTAAGTTTATACATCTATATATATATATATATATATATATATATATATATATATATATATATATATATATATATCATTCATTCATTCATTCATCATCATTCATCTTAACCCATATACCGCTTTATCCGATCTTCCCTCGGGTCATGGGGATCCTGTGCCTATCTCAGGTCGTCTATGGGCGTTAAGGCAGGATACACCCTGGATGGAATGTCAACCCATCACAGGACACACACCCACACACACATTCATACACTAGGGACAATTTTCCAAGGTGCCAATCAACCTACCGTGTATGTTTTTTTTGGACCGGGGAGGGGGAGGAAACCGGGAGAACATGGAACCCGGACCCTGGCGGTGTGAGGCGAACGTGCTAACCACTAAGCCACCGAGCCCCCCCTATATATATATATATATATATATATATATATATATATATATATATATATATCAGAATTTTTGGAGTCGATCCTTGATTTGCTCAGTTCACTTCCTGTGCAGGTGACTCCCCATCCTCTCCACAATCGTTTGCTCAGTCCATTGCTCATTTCTGTCTGAATCAGTGTATGTTATGGTTTCCAGGCGCAGCCATCTAGTCAATTATCTCACCAGCATCTTCATCATCCTGTCTCTGACCTCAATGCCAGTGTAGTAACAGAGTACTTATGGGAAAATCTGGATTTCGATTTTCAAGGTAGCGTCGATTACTTTTAAAGACCTTTTTTTAAAAAAAAAAAAAAGTTATTTGGCAAATCTTCCATCACACTCAAGCTGCTTCAATAAAATAATCGCTCAGATGAGACACTCCAGTCTCTTGGAAAAAAAAAAACCTACATAAGTGCAGCCAGTCACGATGAGGAAGCGCCTCTAATTGCTTAGTAATCATATTGTCCGTTGAGTTAGGAAGTTCTACGTCGTGAGCTAGGAGGGGTGGGAGCTCAGTGTGTATTGCCACTAGTGGGCCCTTGAGCAAGGCCCTTAACGTTCTCAGATTGCTGGAAGTCACTCTGGATAATGGCGTCTGCCAAATACTGTAAATGCAACTAGCATTCTCTTTAGATACTGTACATGAGAGGGGTCACAAACACATATATAAAAATATATAATATAATATAAAAAATTAAAACATATATAATATAATAATATCAAATATATAATGCCAAAAAATGAAGAAAATAGTATAAAAATAAGAACTATATATATATATATATATATATATATATATCTTTTTTCCCATATTTACTTTTCATAGATGACATTATATCTAAATCACTTTGATATGCAAATACCGCCTGATGAGTCATTAAATATGCAAATGTAGTGACGTCATCCAAAACGAACCCAGGTGTCTATTTAAAAAGGCGGGGGTCTCGCGCTGCTAACGTCACGAGAAGGCCGTTAGCTAGCAAAGGTAACCGGAGTGTTTTTATATTTTATATTG
The DNA here is from genome assembly GCA_030449085.1 of Kryptopterus vitreolus. Lineage (NCBI taxonomy): Eukaryota > Metazoa > Chordata > Actinopteri > Siluriformes > Siluridae > Kryptopterus > Kryptopterus vitreolus. The sequence goes on from JACRUU010000015.1 coordinate 14,400,687, forward strand.
TTTATTTATGAATTAATTTTTAAATTATTATTATTATCAGATTAATTTAGCGGAGATAGCTAGAGAGTGCTATAAATGGTTTTATTTCGCTGAATGATAGAAATAGAGAGAGAGAGAGAGAGAGAGAGAGTACACTGTATTTCTCCACTAAATACTGTTGTTCAGATTTGTTTTGTTTTGTTTTTATTTGTTTTAAAATGTATTTCAGTATAATAATGCGATATTGTATATATTATCTGACGATATCTGCTTAATATCCACCTTCCAGAACATAACACACACACACAAAAAAATCCAAACTGATATTCATGATTGTTTTTGGAATGATTTGAATTCGTGTTTACATGCCAGTCAAGTGGATTAATAACTATAGAGACCCAAATACAAATATAGACTTTTATAAATGTTCTAGATTACAAAACATCAACTGGTTATTCTCTATTTACCAACAACACAAAGTGGATTATTTTGCTAAATACATATAACACTCTGGATACACTGAAGTGTTTATGTGATTATAAGCTAGAAAGTACTTTCGCTCAACCCTTTTAATGAAATGTCCAAAATATTACGTAGCACAACAATTTGCGTAGAAGAAAATTTGATCGGAAAACTAAGACCTTAGCAATTAACAATTCTAATTAATTAATTACTTGATTGATTGATTAGTTTTTCACTTTTTGTTTCGAAAGGGAGAAATTAGAATAGAGCCTAGAATAATATAAATACGGTATATAGTTTGTTTTCAAATCGAGTTGATGAAACTTAAACGGATATGCGTCCGACTGAAAAGAATTGAACACCCGGAAGAGCAAAGATGAAAATAAGTCGTGCGGTTGGCCTCAGGAAAATGTAACGTTGGAAGGCCGGAGATTTCATTGGCCGAGAAAAGACGGAGAAACCCACCATTGGCCGAGGGAATACGAAGACTCTGGCGCCATTGGCCGAATATAGATGGAGAAACTAACGCCATTGGTCAAGGGAAGATGGAAAATGCGTGCTGATTGCCCAATAGTAGTGATATTAACTGGTAAATTATGCAATAAAAAAAAAAGAAATTCAGGTATTTGAAAACAAACTACATTTAGTATTTATATTCTTCTACGATGAACGGTGAATGAAATGCATTTAAATTTTTCCCTTTTGTAACAAAAGTGGAAGTTGTCTCATGTTATCAAACGAAAACACCCGCTATGGATCTAATTGCTTAATTGCGTCTTAGTTTTCCTTTTTCCGAGGTTATCCGCTGACCACCCAGATGCGAGACCTCGTTCTGTGTGGGTCATTTAAAACGTTTGCACAAGGCGTGCAAAAACATGTCGAAGTGGCTGGAACTTTAAGGGTCGACCGTATTGTCTCATCTTTTTGTTTTTTTTTTTTGTCCGAAGCACTCGAGATGTTTACCCGTCACGCTCCGCGCCACACAGCTGACCTTGACAATTCCCGTTCTCCTGTCACGCCAGGAGAAGATAACTTGTATTTTGTTGTAGCGGCTCGCCGCAAACGCAGACCTCCCATTGTTTCCGCCGCCGACGTTGACCCCGATGTTTGCCGATGGACTTTTAGTCCTGTTTATTTTCTTAATTGCTGCTTTATGTTTGTGTTTGTCAAGCTTTCAGAGCGGTCATCCCCTCCCCGAGATGCCAGAGGTCTCTACATGCTGATGATCAGCCAGGAATGTGAGCCGGAATGAGGTGTTTGAGGAAAGCAGGTGGGTTCCTTCACGTCCATGCTTCGAAGAAATCCGCATTGTTTTGTTTTGTTTTGTTTTAACGCCTGAATGACGGGGGGAAGTCGACTGTCCTCTCCCTAATCTACAGTCCTTCTTAACTCCTCGGGAGGTTTTCACTCTTGAAGAAAGACTGCGGGACGAGATGATACCGAGACGTCAAACTGTGAGTAAACAGCTGCGTGTAGGATCGACTTCCAGCTTGGGGACAGATTCATCTCAGAACCCTTAATCCCACTCGCTGATCCTTTCATTGCCCCCCCCCCCATCCAACACACACACAGTATTTATAGACATGAACAACTCAAATAATTAGAACTGATATTTTCAAGGATTAAAAGACGAAAAAGTATTGAGTAAAGGGATGTAAACATGATTTTCCTGATCTGAGGCTGTACTTCATATTAATTTTGAGGTGACAGGAATACGACGTAGTATACATATATATATATATATATATATATATATATATATATATATATACCACGTGTATAAGTTATATATAAGTGATATATAATGTTTTGTAAAACGCCAGCAGATGGCAGCACAGGGCTGCATGCGCAGTCACATGGTGCACCAACCTTCGTAAATGAGAGGTGAGGGTGCGTTCAGCATTGACGTTCATACCAAGCAGTCTCCTAGATCAAGCGGAGGGAAAATTTCATGCTGCCGCACAATTGTGCGTTTGTAGCAGCAGGTTGGAGAATAAATTGCGGTGTCCTGATTCTTTCTCCGAAGCAAGACTTCACATTGTGCTTGCTGACAGGGTTTTTGAAAACGACAAACGGCATGCAATTCTTTTGCATGGCAAAACGAAATTTCCTACATGAAAAGTAGAATGACGTGTGCTATTTTTTTGGAGGACCAAATCCAATTCTCGGCGCGGCCCACGTGTCGGACCCGCTGCTAGTAATGTCCTCGTCTGTCCGTCATCGCTGCCAAAAAACACGCCATTCAGGTGCTTTCTGTCTCCAGCATGTGGTCAGTAGCCGCTGTGTAAACACTCCTAACTGGAGGATAACACCAGTATTATTGAACACGCCAGATTTCTTTCATGTTGCACAAGCAGAAACAGTGGCTGATGTTGTGCTTCTTTCTAGAGTTATTAGTATACCTCAAAGCAATGCTTTTAGGCTTTTTAGGCATCCTTTCAAGTCTTAAGTTTTAAATTAGGAGAAAATGCTGTAGCGTCATTATAGTACAGTGTACTGGCGCCACCTGTTGGTCATATATTGCACTGCGCGTGTATAGTCAAATTTCACCAGTAGATGGCGGTACAACTTCATTTTAACCCAATATAAGACTGTTTTATTCATTTCAGTGTATAAATATAATAATAATAATATGAATATTACATTTAAACGCTGTGTGTTGTACAAATATTAGGGAAGAGCCGAACACTTATTCTGATATGAGCTTAATGTCATGTTTACCATTTTGCTGGTAAACAGTATGACGTGGTGTGATGTAAAGTATGGAAATTATTTAACTAAACAGAGCAAGGGTTTTTCTGTAACACCGCAATATCAGGTGTTTTTCATATTGTATTGCTTTTTGTCTTGTATTGTTGTCATGTAGAATGACAGAAATAACGCTTCATCCGACATTTATTTGATCTTGAACGCTTATTATCACGAAATGTATTTGAACGTATATTTTTTCCACGCCGACAAAATAATAATAAAGTTCCCCGAGGCCCCAGCGAGGATCGAACTCGCGACCCCTGGTTTACAAGACCAGTGCTCTAACCACTGAGCTATGGAGCCATGCGAAAACCTTCAACAAATATTCTTATGGCATCTCTGCGTCTGATACGAGCAGCTAATCAGCGCGCGTTTCCCGTCTTCCCTCGACCAATGGCGTGAGTTTCTCCGTATTTTGTTCGGCCAATGGCGTCTTCGTCTTTCCTCGGCCAATGGCGTGTTTCTCCATCTTTGCTCGGGCCAATGAAATCTCCGACCTTCCAACGTTACATTTTCTTTGCCCAATCGCACGGCTTCTCTCCATCTTTGCTCTTCCGGGTGTTTAATTCTGTTCTGTAGAATTACACGTGGAGTAAACTCACCTAAACAACAATTCTTTTTATATTTGTTTATTTTTTTTCCTCCGATTGACTATATTAACAACAGATTTGTATATCTTACACTTTCTTTCTTGAACATGCATACATTCCGTTTCACATTTCCCAGATGTGTAAGAAGGCACACAAGGATGATTAGTGGATGTGTTTATGTCCACCGGTTTGTTGTAGTATTTAGTTTTTATTAAAGCTCAAAATGTGGAAATATTCAAGGGGTATAAATACTTTTTGCATTGTATTGTTCATAGGTTTGCAATATTTGTACCGTTGCCTCTGTTTATACTGTGTATCATGTGACATTTTCATTGCATTTTCATTGGTCATTCAAAATATTGTTGGTAGAACAAATAATTTCACTATTAACGATAATAATGATGATAATAATTCGTAGAAAACATATACACCGATCATTAAAGAGACTTTTGATAAATGTATAAAAGTGGAAGAAGTACATTTAGAAAAGCATGCATATATTTTAAGCACTTTATTGCAATTTCCAGTAAAAAAAAAAAAAAAAAAAAATCAAATCAACTCGCACAGATTTGATAATTACTATGAGTGACAAGTGATTTACTTTCAGTGACATCGTTTTCATTCACATTATCAGGATTTTGGTGCACTATTGCGCGATTTCAAGCTCGCCTGAGGTGGGATTCCAAAAAACAGAAATTTGCTATGAAATGTACATCAAAAGGCAATTTCCTATAAAAACCTGAACATCAATTTGCCCAAAATCTATATATATCTATATATATCATATATATAAATATATATATATATATATATATATATATATATATATATATATATATATATATATATATATATATATATATATATATATATATATATATATATATATATATATAATAGGGGCACGGTGGTTTAGTGGTTAGCACGTTTCACCTCACACCGCTAGGGTCTGGGTTCGATTCCCGTCTCGGCCATGTGTGTGTGTGTGGAGTTTTGCATGTTCTCCCCGTGCTTCAGGCGGGTTTCCTGGGTTTTCTCCTGGTTCTCCGGTTTCCTCCCCGGTCCAAAAACATGGACGGTAGGTTGATTGGCACCTTGGAAAGTTGTCCCTAGTGTATGAATGTGTGTGTGTGTGTGTGTGTGTGTGTGTGTGTCCTGTGATGGGTTGGCATTCCATCCAGGGTGTTATCCTGCCTTAATGCCCATAGACGCCCGAGATAGGCACAGACTCCCCGTGACCCGAGGGAAGATCGGATAAAGCGGTAGAAGGTAGAAGATGATGAATGAATGAATATATATATATATATATATATATATTTTTTATTTATTTATTTATTTTTTGACTATTCAGTATATTTGAAGTTGGCACATCCAAACAAACCATGTGAAACTGTTGAGGATTGTATGCCTTCTAGTTTGCCCCTCATCATGCATTTGAAGCTGCACCTTGCTTCTGAATTCTAATCTTGCGGTACATCATTTATCTGTAATGTTGGGATTATGAAAAACCGTGCTGTATTAATACGAGCAATGTGTGTGAATTCATTTAATTACTTTTTATTTTTAAATACAATACAGAACAAAAAAACGCTTCATTAAACACGATCCGGCCAAGTTACACATTCATTAATGCTGACGCGGTGATTAATTAGGGTAAAGAATTTCTCTTCATTTCGTTGATGAGGTAGACCTAAGTGCTACTTTTTCATGGTCCGCGTCTCTCCGCCTGTATTTCACACAGAGGCCGCCCTGAACGTTAATACTCGGCTTGTTCCGAATTGCCGCATATGACTCCGGCGTCCTCGTGATGACCGCAGTTGTGTTGGCCTACTCCAGCATGCTGGCAGTTCAGAAGCGTGTCCTCCGATCCCGCGCACTGCACGTCATCCAGAAGGATCCTCAGCTGCCTTCCCTCCCCGAACTCGGCATATCGGGACGCTTTGAGGGCGTAGCGGAATCCTAGCTGCCTGCACACCACTGCGGCGTTTTGGCTGCTCCAGAGGTCATCGCACACGGTTCCCCATTCCCCGTCGGCGTAGATTTCCACCCTGCCGCGGTCTTTCCGTCCTCGTTCGTCTCCCGCCAGTCTTACGGAGCCATTTTCAGGCTTCTTTACCTTTTTTCTTCTGCCTTTCCGGGAATGTCTAGGAGTGGCCGTAGTGGTGGTGGTGGTGGTGGTGGCTGGTGTAGTCAGAAATGGTGTGGTCTGATCATTCTCTTCTTCCAGTCTCAGGATGTCCAACAGCTCTTGAACCCAGTCTTTCGTCGTTTCATGCGGAGTCTCCGTGGGTTTGGCGAGCGGTGCTCGCTTTGTTGGTGTTTCCACGCCAATTAATGCTTGGGAGAGACAATGTAAAACGCTTTAATACGGTATAGTATGTAGAAATGACGCTACGTTGCTAGAAAATATACTGGGATGGCGAAATTAATAATAAAGTAATAATAAATAAAATATAAATGTTTTTTTTTCTGATAACCTTTTTAAAGATGAAAAGCCTCCAGTAAGTCACATGGTACCTTTATTTCTGCCAGCCTAATGTTATTAGCTCATCGTTCCACTAGGGCTACTTCCACTAAACCTTTGTCCGAACCAAAGACTGCCAAGATATACGTTTTCTAAGCATAAAACATATTAATAACCAGACAAAAGACCTACTTTCCTTTGGTTCGAAGGTTACAAGCTTGCTCTTGACTTGCACTGGAAGGGGGGTGTAATGACATTTTCCAGGTGGCGCACGTCTGTAATAAAGCATGCAACACACTTTTATCTCTTCACCGACCGGCTGTGTTTTTTTTTTTCTTTTCTTTCTTGGATCCGAGACAATTTCAAGCGTTCAGAAACGATCGTGTAGAAAAGAAAGAGAAAAACAGTGAGGAAAAAGCAGCTGTGTGGATGTTTTCCAGTGCATTTAATCCATGCCAAAGAGAGAGAGAGAGAGAGAGAGAGAGATTTAGATGACAGCTCTATGCTGTCGCTGCCAAGGCGTTTTTTTGGGTTTTTTTTTTTTTTTCGACAGTAGGTCCGAGCCAATCTTTTTTCATGCCTTTAGCAAGCAACATTTTTTTTGTCACTTTAAGTCAACAAACCAAATGAAAAACGTCACGATTCTTTGTAAACTTGATCGAAACGTCTATTTTAGTGATTTGTACAACATAGTTATGAGCAGCCGCGACACGCCGGTAAAAGAAACGTCACGCTTCATGCCAGAAAGAATGAGCTCAGAGTGACTCGGCAAATCCTACGCTGTGGTTTCCGTGGAGTGTAGAGGCAGAAAATGCTTACCGCGACGGATCTACGATTTTATACACGACCCCGGTGGCCGACGTTGCACTTGGGACTTCGGTAGACAAGAAGTACAGTTCACCTAATAGCAGGCAGAGACATCAGCAGTCATTTAATTGGTAAATTGTATAGCTACACCCAAACTTCAATTATACTTTTGTATGATGTAGCAATTTGCAATTTCCATTCAGGCGACTGTTACCCGTCGAAGTGCCGGCATCCCGCCACTAGAGTGCAGTGTTTTTTTTTGTTTGTTTTTTTTTACCAATAAGTGGCATTGAGATAATTCTATCCCAAAATGTCCAGGATGCAAAAAATTGATGTGAAAGATGTATTGAAAGCAATACATGTTTGTGCTTCGAGGAGAAAAAGCGCTGTGTGTTTTGTGTTATGAGGCGACTTCGCCCATCAAACACTATAAGTATAGTATATAGTGTTTGATGGGCGACGTCACCTCATATCTGAGTATAATAGAAGTTTGCTTTCAATACACATCTTATATACACGTCTTATAGTTACAACTCGCCCGTAATGCTGATGTGGCCCAGGGTGACATTGAGTTTCACACCCCCGCCATAAACCAGACCTCTATACAGAGAATTGCAGTCCTACCTGCTTCGTCTTCACCGAACGAAATGACATACTGGTAGTAGTTGTTAACAAGGCCCGGAAAGGCACAGGTCTGACCCAAGCCCATGCAGATCTCACTGTAGTCCCATCGTCCCGTGTTTCGGTTCTCCTGTAGACTCATCAAGCGCCTGCGAAGAAGTGCAAACCCGTCGGTGTGTTTTTTTAATAATAAATTATTACGCATGGAGAACAAGCTAACACTTTAAGAATTCCCTGCTTACTTTTTAAAGTACTTTTAAATATGTAGGAGGTGCAAAAATAGGAAAGATAGACCTGTATTATGACAGACATAACAGAAAACAGGAATGACCCGACTTGGTCGGAAAAAAGTCCCGTCAAATGGACTTTTATTCGGATATATTTATCTGTATATCCGTTAAATATACGGATATTTTGCTATCATTTTATCGACTTGCATTATTATTGATTTGACTGTTGAACGGACTGATATGACCCTGTTAGTAAATGTCATTTCGCTGTCATGTGACCCGCCTCGTTGAAAACTCACCCGCTCATAAAGTCCCCGAAAATGTACATTCCATTTAAATTGGGGTATTCACAGCCTCGGTAGACATATCCACCCGTTACAGATTTCCCCATCTTATGAGGATAGGCGTAAATCGGAAGAACATCGCCTGAAAAGACAGAAAAGGGCATTGTAACGACCGCTGCGACAGGACTCTGTGCGGAAGCGTCTTTTACGCAGGAAGCCCACCTAAAGAGCTGTTGGCGCAAAGCTTCTTGTCATAACAAGAGAAGCCTTCTTTCGCTCTCCAGCCGTAGTTCCTGCCTTTCTCCACCAGATCGATCTCCTCGTATTTGTTCTGGCCCACGTCGCCGCAGAAGATGCGCCCTTTGCCCTCCTTGGTGAAAGGGTCGCCTCGGTCCACCGAGCACCTCCACATGTTCCTCACGCCGTAGGCGTACACCTCGGGGCGGGCGTCGCGCTCCTGCACAAACGGGTTGTCGGGCGGGATTTTGTACAGGGGGCCCTTCTCGTTATCGTCCACGTCGATACGGAGGACCTTACCCAATAGAGCAGACCTGGACGAGGAACATTCATGTAAAGCCTTTTTATAATTTTTTCAATTATGAATGGGTTATCGGGAGTTAATTTTGATGATTATTATTTGGTTTATAACAGATTTGATCGAAAGACCGCATTTTATGTAACCATGACCCATCGTTGTGGGCGAATGATTTTATTTACTTGTCAAAAACAAACAAAGGCAAGGTTTTAATTAACTGTGGGTAAAAACCAAGACTTTTGTCTTGTAATCCGGATTTACTTGTTCTGCGCGTTCCCAAACGTCCCGAAAGGGTCTCCCGCCATGCCACCGTCGCCAGTGAAGATATACAAGTAGCCGTCGTCGGCAAAGAGCAGCTGACCTCCGTTGTGGTTCGAGGCAGGTTCGTCGATCTCAAGTATAACTCTGGGAAAACAGCGAGTGCCATGACGTTCATTGCTTCCATTGCAACAAATAAAGACTACTTTCCCATCACACCACTTATTATTAGTATTATTATTCACGTGCTTAAACTGCATTCAGCCCAGTTTTGACTTGGCTTGAATCCCACTGGGAAAAAACGGTCTGATGGTGTTTGGAATGGGAAAATTCCTTCCCGGTGAAATGTCCTTAACAGGAACTGAACGCCTCCAGTGGTACGTATTCAACAGAAGGTCTTACCTTTCAGACGTGTGGTCAACAACATTCATGTCCGCAGCAGAGACCCGGAACTCGCTGATTCGGATCCTCTCGTCAAAACCCACCTCCACGGAGTAATAGACGTACAGCTTTCCATTGTACTTAAAACCGGGGTGGAACGCCAGACCCAGGAATCCCCGTTCGTCACCTTCCCACGGCGACGTCAACACGCTCCTCGTGATGTTCAGAAACGGCTTCTCCAGCTTGGACTTATTCGGGAGGTACACCCAAACGAGGCCGACCTGCTCGGCGACGAAGAACCTGTGGGTGCCGTCGTCGGCGTGCACCATGGCTAACGGGTTCCTAAGTCCGTTCGCTACTTCCTCCAAGCACAGCTGGAGGCAGCCGTCCGTGTCTGCCGTGACTCGGCCGAGGTCTTTGTTTAAAGCCTCGCTGCTCAGCACACGAGGGAAGCAGTAATCCGGGTCGTCCAGCTCCAGATAGCGACAAAGTCCGGCGCGGTCGTGTTCTAGCTGTGCCAGGCGCGGGTCGTCTGAGAGCAAAGGGATGGTGGACATGCATTTCGAGTAGAACGCGGAGCAGTAGTCCGGACAGAGTCCCGGAATGGACCTCAGGGGTGTCGTCGGATCTTCAGCATCAAACAGATGAGCAGCGTACGGCGAGCATTCCTGTCGCAGGAAAACAGGAAGAGTGAGCGAGGAGCTCAGGGGAATGGGAACGGTCCAGTACTTTTGGTTTTGCACGTACACAAGTAATTTGATAAGGATTTCCGAGGACGAAATGTGAATGAGTTTTAGGTTGATATTGACTTTGATAGACTTATTATAGACTTAGAAAGGTTTCCGGGTAGAATAGCATGTGCAAACCCGGAATTGTTTTCAACCTTGAAAGCCATGGACGTACCACGACCTTATTACGTCCTTCTTAGCCATCAGTGCTGTCATGCGATCTTCAAATGCCTGTAGTCTAAATGACAAGCCTGGATAAAGCCTCACTGACTGAACCTGATGCTACCAGAGATCACCATTGTCCAACAGAAGGTGCCGGAAGTAAAAGATGAAGCGTTTAGAACCCACGAGAAAACCTTGGAAGTGCTGTGGCCTTGACAAGATCTTCCTAGTTATCAGTGCTATCGTATAACCTTGTTAGATATATACAAATAAATGTACTCTACAAATATCTTTATGATAGCAACATTTTTAGGGGACTGTGAAAGCCTATTTGGGAGGGAAAGCTTTAAATGAATTACTTAAACTAATAATAATAATAATAATATTAATACTACTACTACTAATAATAATGGTATGGTTTTATTTGTTGTATCCAGATGTTTAATGAAAGAATATAGTCGTAATATATAGTTGTGTGCGCGTGTTATGTCTTACCGACCTGACACAGGAGGTCTTGCACGTACCCGGCGCAATTCGCATAGTCGTAATAGTCGAAGTCGTCCATGACGCGGTAAAACTTCTTCATGAGCTCCTGGTCTCGCTGGAAGTCGCAGCAGCCGAAGTGCTTGTACATGGCGCAGAACTGCAGCTCCTGTTGCGGCTGAAACGGCGGCTTAAAGTCCAAGCACTGCGGGTGAGCGCGCACAGGTGCGAGACACCACAATCCCGACAAATACAGCAAAATCAAACGGCGCATTGTGTTGCCTCCGACCGCAGAAGTCGCTTCACTTTACTGTACATCCACACACACACTCTCACACACACACTCTCGCATACACATGCGTGCTGGAGTTACGTAAGCGGCGCACTGTGCTTTCTTTCCTCTCCGCACTTTGGACGGACTGAACCGCAGACGTGCGCGGAGCGTTTGTCATGGAAATGATCTGGCCTTGTGTCCCTTGTGGTTTGTTTGTTTGTTTGTTTTTGTCTTCCCCTCACCATTTCTGGATTTTGTGCTGGGGGTGAAGGGGGTGGGGGGGACTTCCTTCCTATCCGCTTTCTTCCCCTAAACTTTAGGTTCTACACCCCAAGGACGTTCAATTAAATGCATTTATTTGTTTATTTATTTTTTTTATGAATCCTTGCCAAAATGACGCAGCCGCTCAATTTGAACTTTGCAAAACAATAAGAATACTTGTTATTGATTTGTATCCCAATAGAAAACGCCATTATAATTGCATCTCTTGGTCGTGGCACCACCATATAGAATAGAGTAGAACGTAATGGACATAAAAAAGCGCCTAAATTTCAATGGAAGTGAGTTGGAGAAGGATAGATGTAAGTGGAGATTCAGAATAGAATTGAGATTTATAAAAGAAATGATGTATAGTAGAACACATGGAACAGAATAGTGATGAGTTAAAAAAAAAAAAAATATATATATATATATATGTATAAGACAGGAGAGAATAGAATAAAGTGGAACAGTGGACCAATAGAGTTGAAGGGAATAGAGTTGAATACGATAAAATATTTGAGATGAATAAAATGAGTTTTTCATAAAGGGGGAGGATAGAATAGAGAGTAAATAGAATAGAGTTTTGTTTTGTTTTTCGAATGAAATAATGGAAGAAAGAATGGGAAACGATTGAAGAAGTGAATAAATAGATTAGGGTGAACAGAGTTGAGGATCAGCTAGGGTCATTTATGTATAGCGTGCGTCATTTGCCATCGTCACATCACATCTGTTTAGGGAAATGATCTCTTATATAACACACCTTCAACAAAAATACATATACGTATCTACTTATACCGAACATCCTTTAGTACTGATCCTAAATTATTATTAATTATATTTGTCATTATTTGATGCCATCCAGACCTTCCACTGATTCACAAGTGAGTGAAATGTCACATACCTCTGTAACTTATGCCAGTTCAGTGTGTTGTTGTTGTTGTTTTATTTATCTAAAACCAAATTACAGATTAACCCACAAAGCCTCGAATGAACTTTAAGAATGATAACGTCGTACACATCGATCCAACGTGCACCAGCACAGGATCGGCCACGTGGAAGATTTAATCATTTGCTTTAAGTTACGAATTCATCAGTAATTGCTATGTGAAAGGATCAGGAAGAGCCAAGCGCAAATTTTTGATCTCTATATAGTAAAACAACAACAACAACAAAAACAAACCCCAGAATGACCTGTTCAGTTTTATGTACACGTTTGAAAGGTTGAAAAGCTATAGTTTATTTATTCGGATATGTCTAAACATTAGTTAAAGAATGCTCACTTCAAATAGTTAAAACACGCTCAAAATAGTTTATGTTTTTATACAATTTTGTAAGAGAGAACGCATACAGTTCTGCGTCCACGATACGATTTGTCCACTAGAGGGCGACTCAATCACATTATACGCCACTTGCATTTCCACTAGGTTAAATTTTCATAGAAACCTTATTATAGTAAATAGAAAAACGATTTAAATTATTAAACGATTAAAGTGATCTATCTATCTATCTATCTATCTATCTATCTATCTATCCATCCATCCATCCATCCATCCATCCATCCGGCGTGAGAACTATTACCAGCATTTCATATTCACTATACAAAAAAATGGAAATAAAATGAACATTTTATTCTTTTTGTTTGGTGCGGTACCAAATGACCCATTGCTCCATACGGGCCCACTAAATGTTGTTTTGGGCCCCTTGTTTTATATAAACAAGGCTATGGTTGGAAAACACAATGCGGGATGATATTAATGTGGTTATATTTTAATGTCGAAGAGACTGAACTAAAGTTTAAAAATATATAGTATGTATTTTAGTGGTTAAGATGAACTTTAGACTCAAATTACAGCACCACCATTGCTGAGATATTGCTGTTTATTGTTGAAGCGCAATAACTGTAAATGCACACGAGTGATATCAGTGTAATAGTTTATATGCTTTTGAGAGCCAAAGACTTTGATGATTGAGAATATATATATATATATATATATATATATATATATATATATATATATATATATATATATATATATATATAGTGTGGTGTAATTGTTACGTGTTGCTACACGGTGGGCGGAGCTTTTGCATGGTTGCAGGTCTCCGGGAATGGTTGAGGATCCTGTCCCTTTAAGAGTTTTCAATGTGCTTTAGTAGGTTCACTGCATGAGTAAGGGCAGGTTCTCCCTCTGCTCTCTTTCTGTGTGTACCTACCTGCTCTCTCTCTCTCTCTCTCCCCGGTTTATATAACCGGCTCTCATTACATGTTTATTTATTTTTTTTAAAGAATAAATAAATCTGGACGAAGAGAAGCAGGAGATCACGGTAAGAATGATCAATGTTATAGGCTGAAAGTGTCTCTGCTGCTGTATGGTGAAGGGTAAACCGCTTTTCTGCGGGACTGATGTGACATTTCGTTTGATTCTCTGCTATACGATATAAACCTGCATAGGACATTATATACACTTAGTGTACTATATACACTACAGTGTACTATATACATAAATTACGGGTGCAAAAAAGGTAGGATAACCGAATAGTTGTTTTTTTTGTGATTTACAGCATGTTTTTTTTTTCATATCAATTACACAAACTTAGAAAGAGACACATGACTAAAACGTCATTTATGTGCTGGGTGTGTGTGTGTGTGTGTGTGTGTGTGTGTGTGTGTGTGTGTTTTGAATGGTTGTTCTAAATGCTTTTAAATGATCCGTACTCATGACCCCGATCTGGCAACCCGGAGCGCAGATTGCATCCGCTGCAGTGATTTCAGGTTCACTTTATTCTCTCATTCTGTCCTCTTTTTATTTCTCATGCATCCTGCAGTTAAAGCATGAGCCCAAAGTCTAATCCATCCCCTTAACCGGATTGAAGATCCGACGTTCCAGGACGAAGCAGGAGTTGCTTTTTTTTCTTTTCTACTTCTTGGATTTTTTTTTATCATCAAGCCATTGGGGGTGTGTTTTTTTTTTTTTTTTTTTTTTTTTTAGATCCCCTGCATTCATGCAGGAATCATTAGATACCCGTTCAGCTCCCTCTTGACAGCCGTCAATCCAGCCAACGGAAGAAAAAACAAAAACACAATCAGGAATATGGCAAAAAATGTGAGCGACGTCCCGAGGGAGGATTTGAGCAAGGTCTCCGACGAGGAGCTCCTCCGGCTCGGCAAAGACGAGCTGGTTCGGAAGCTCCGCAGGGTCGAGAGCGAGAGGATCAGCCTAATGGTGGAGCACGGCAACATGATGCGAGACGTAAACCGGAGGCTTCAGGTTCACCTGCACGAGATCCGCAACCTGAAAGAGGTCAACCAGAAACTGCAGGACGACAACCAGGAGCTCCGGGAGCTGTGCTGCTTTCTGGATGACGACCGGCAGAAGGGCAAAAAGCTTTCGCGCGAGTGGCAGCGCTTCGGCAGGTACACGGCCGGCGTGGTGTGGAAGGAGGTCGGATTCTACCAGCAGAAGCTGAAGGAGCTGGAGGCGAACCAGGAGACCATCACGCGCGAGAACGTGGAGTTAAAGGAGATCATCATCATGCTGGAGGAAGAGAGGAACGGGGCCGGCTCCAGGAGCTCGATAGACAGCCAGTCCAGCTTGAGCAACCTGAACGGAGGTACGAATAACGTGCGGGACGTGGGGGACGGAAGCAGCACGTCGAGTACGGGAAGCGCTGGAAGCCCGGACCACCATCACGGGCACGGGCACAAACCTGGCGAGGGGAAGATGACGGCTACTAGGAGGTCCATGGACGATCTATCAACAAACCACCTCCACCGGAGCATCCCGAACGGGCTGAACGGTAAGTGAACCTATGCACACCAGTCACGTGATATTTGTAAATAATTGTATTCGTCATTTTCCTGTTGTATAATAAGATTCTTTTTTTTTTTTTTTTTGGTCATGGTCCGATTTATTTATTTATTTATTTATTTAGTTGTTTGATGTGCAGTGGATTTCCGCTCATGTTGTTTACAACCATTCATTAAATGCAAGCTTTGAAAGATTTGGTAGCGATTGCATGTAGCTATAACACGCATGTTTTTTTTTCATCTGCGTTAATAGCTGATCCAATAAAAACCTGAATGGGGCCACGCCCATTAGCGACAAAGGGTAGGGTTGCGACACGCCCATGAGGCAAAGTACTGCGACGTTCTAGCTACACTTTCTGTTATTATCGGTTGTTATGGTAACTGCCTATTTTGACAAGTTGCTATTAACGGGTTCAAACTACATCATATATGATCTAGTAAAAATAAAATATTTGTTTAGATACATTTTTTTTTACACTTTATCTATTTTCACATAATATCCACATTGTTTTCCCGTCCAACAAATTTGACATTTGTTTGTTACATTTTTTAAAATTAATTTATTTAAATCATTGTGACCATGTTTTCAAATGTCACCCCCCTCACCTCTTCAAAAAATAAAAGCCATTTAAAACCCAGATTCTCAATCGGCCTGTAAAGGAACTTAACTAAGCGGATGGTGCGAGATGCCTTCACCGATCTCCCCGGAGTAACCCTGGAGACGGAGTACGGACCCTTGGCTCGGGCTTTACCCCGCGCACAAGGCGTTGTTTGCATATGGCCGTGCGAGGCGCCGCTCTCCATCTACAGCCTGGCTGTACAGATGGCACGCCGCTAATTAGCATGGCCTGTAAAACCGGGCCTAATGAGTATTTAATGCTCTCTGTGGCTGTGTTACTGCGCTGTAAATTCACTCAGCGGACACCTCGCTGGAACGCCAGCTCTCTGACAGGAAATGCATTTATTTTGTTTTTTGGTGTCTACCGTGCAATCAGTTCACATTCAATGCGGAATTTATTCACAGAACTAGATGGTTTCTCATCATTTGTACCGGTCCCTTACTAACTAATCTAATATTTTGTCTTAATTTTTTTGTATTGCAACAATAGTCATCATTTTGCTGTTGTTTAGTAAGATTCATTGAAAGTTGTACCAACATTTAGCCCCGCCCACAAGAAAATCACAACTATTCTTTACGTATTTGTATTTAACGGCTCTGCGAAATACTTTCCATGCATATTAAGGGCCAGAGTGCATAATACGGCACACCTGGATCAAAAAGATTTAAGGGCCTTGCTAAAGGGCCCAATTGTGGATCTCTGAGGTTCTAGGGTTTGAACAGCCTTAGCCTTAACCATTATATTGGTAAAGGTCCCTTTAAACATTTTCCAGTAATGCAGCTCAGCCATTACAGCGCATCACTTATATCAGACGTACACCAGCGCTACATTTGTTTTTCTTTATAATATAACAGAACAAACTATGCACTTCCAACTCATTGTATACCACGTTTGTTGTGTAAATGCTTTATTGAACAAAGAAATCCATTTCCAAGAAGCTTGCTAGCGTTGTCGTTATTTAACACATTTGCGTGTATCTGTGTGTAAAGCATTATTATTTAAGTCTGTGCGCTTAAATTTCAACATTGTTAAAAGTTGTTTGTGTACGGATTGAATGATCGCTCCTGTGTGCGAGCTCGCTCGTCATGTCAGCTTATGGTCAGGTTACATAACCCCTTTTTTTTTTTTTTTTTTTTTTTTTCTGGCCGTCGCCAAACCTGACTTTGCATAAAAGAGTTTTGTGGATCCGCCTTGTACTTTCTTTTTATTATGCAAAAGCGCGCCGTTAATGTCCGGCTCTCCAGCTTCACGTCCCGTCACGCTCTGTTGCTTTCAACCTTCAGGTGTAAATTCTACTGGTAATGTTGGCGTGTAGAGTAACAGGAATACCGCTGTAGGGATAAATCGCTCCATGATGTTTTATCACTTCTGGGGGGGGGGTGATAGTGACACATTATGTACACCATGTTGTCCTTAAATACTGTCCCATAACAAGACACTTCTGACTGTTTTGTCCTTTTCTTATCATTGGTTCATAGTGTCTTTTGCTTTCAAGATGTAAGGTTACGTAACAGGGTTTTACACACACACACACACACACACACACACTCAAGCCCGTCTACTAGGAGGAAATGCCGGAGAGATTAAAAAGTCTGAAGGTGTGGTTCGGTTGAAGTCGAGTACATGGTGGCACCTCGAGCTGCCTCTCAGCACGTCTGTATTGATTTCATGGAATGATCCAGAAATGATCCGTATTTGTTGCAATAGTGGATCTCCTGCATTTATGGCAGGGGAAATTTGAATGCAGATTCCAGGTTCCAGCTGAAGAGAAACATCCCCGTACCGCCATGCCGCCCCCACCATGCCTCCACCAAATGCGCCGTCGTGTTGTTGCCGTGTAACTCGGTCATTCAGAGGTTGTGAGATCAATTCCTAGCATTGACCAAGCTACCGTCAGTGGACCTCCGGGCAGGGCTTCTTGCTCGCTTGCACAAACGAGGGAATTGTAAGTCTGCCGAATGCTGCAGATGTAAGATACGGATGAATTTAGGTGTTCCCTGTTCTAGAGCTGCTGCAGAAAATGAATTATTCAACACGGCGTAGTTGTGAGGAGCGACCTGCGGGTGAAACTCACTCGACAGGCCAACGAACAAAGAAATGCCAGTTTCAGGCAAAGACCTAAATAGAACGCACAACAGCGTGTGGTGCTATTTACAATGCACGCGCATCAAAAAGGAAGCTTTCATGTGGTTTTCTGCGCCAGCGTTTCGTTATATAAACATCGTAAAACGCACGCAGGTCGGTTCGTCCTCCGTCCACACAATGTTTAGAATTCTTGCTTGGGTTACGTCGCTGCCTTACCTTCCCGATTAACCTGCGATTGGGCACGTCGCTTTGTGTTTTTACAACGCCAGCAGCTTTCAAATAATACTAACGCCACCCACTGAAGTCAGCAGGCTTCCTGTCGGGCGGAGCGTGGCGCTCCTACAGAGTTCTGTCCTCAGGCTGTGGAGGAATGCTGAGAAACACAACAAACAATGCTGAAAGAGTAGGTTTCCTCTGTCGTTTCCCAACACAATGAGAGACCGCACTGTTACTCCTTCCATAAGAGTCGTTTAATGCTATATATTTTTTGTTTCTATAGACATACAACCTGAAACGTTTGACATTGTACAGTTCTTATAACGATAAAGAAATTGCACCTTCGCAACTAGCGTTGTTTTTTTGGCGCCTTGTTTGTAATTTCAGCAATTTATTCTACTTTAGGCTTTATGTGAAGCTGCCATTTTAGTTTTTTTTTTAGTTTTCCTGATAAAAACAAGAAAACTAGTCAAAGTTTTAGTCAACTAAAAGTCTCAGCATTTTAGTCTTATTTTAGTCAGGATTATCGATGACTAACTTTCGTTTAGTTTTTGTTCGTCGAATACCGAATGCATTTAGTCTTAGTCTTCATTCATTCATTCATTGTCTACCGCTTTATCCGATCTTCCCTCGGGTCACGGGGAGTCTGTGTCTATCTCAGGCGTCTATGGGCATTAAGGCAGGATACACCCTGGATGGAATGCCAACCCATCGCAGGACACACACATTTATACACTAGGGACAATTTTCCAAGGTGCCAATTAACCTACCGTGCATGTTTTTGGACCGGGGGAGGAAACCGGAAAACCCGGAGAAAAAAACCCCTGAGGCACGGGGAGAACATGCACAAACTCCACACACACATAGCCGAGACGGGAATCGAACCCGGACTCTAGCGGTGTGAGGCGAACGTGCTAACCACTAAGCCACCGTGCCCACCTAGTTTTAGTTTTAGTCAGTGAAAATGATATTTTACTCTTTTTAGTAATGAATTGCTGTTTAACACAGTCAATATAGTATAAGGACCTAGTGGTATTGATAAAGGCCAAAAGAACAAAAAACAGTTATTTTATTGTTACCTCATGAACACGTCCATTCCAGACGAATTAGAATTTGCTACGTTTATTTTACCAACCAAACATGTTGGAAGTGCAAATTTGAATGAAATAAATAATCGCATGACAATGGCAGGAAATAAAACATCAACGCGACCAACAACACCAACACCAACAACAATACCGACAACGCGACCAAACGAGGTGAAATAACGTTATGACGTTTTCGTTTAGTCTCGTTTTGGCCAAAATAAAAAAAGAAGCGCAGTTTTTATTCCACAAACCGTGTTTTGTCTCGTTTTTTTTTTATTCGTTAAGAAAATTATTACATTCGACATTTAATTTACAGCCGACATTTTCATCCATTTCATGTAATGATTTGCCATTTATCTTAGATGTAAAAAAGCGACTTGACGCTACCCCCTCGCCCCCCCCCCTCACCAGCAGACGCTTTATGAATTGGAGACGGAGCTTGGGGTCACGCCGGGGTCGCGTTACTCCGTTACATTTCCCATGAGCCGAGCAAAAAGCCAACGACCATTCATCAGGTCTTAAGAGGCGAGCCCTTTATTCCGATTTATGACCGTGACACAGGGTATTAGGGCCCATAACATCATTTGGACATAAAAGCATATATATTTGTGTGTGTTTTGTAATAAACTATAATTAGAGCAATTAAACAAATCAGGTAAACGTCTCAAGAACCTGGAGATTTGTCTGGTAAAACCCCCCTCAAAAAGCGATGTAACCGCACGTGCAGGGATTCACCGGGTCGGATTAACCAGGGCCCGGCTTGTTGTTGCTTGTTTAATTGCATGTCGCTTCAAAGACATTCATATAATGGAGCGAGAAGCAGGACAGATCCTCCTAACGAGGTTTTTGCTTAGTCCCCGGCACTCGAATGCCATAATGATAATAATAATAACAATCTGACATAGGCGTGCACGCCCTCTCAGGTGGTCTTACCAGAGCAGGTTTTAAATGGCCCTGTAATTGGGCCTTCATGCCTTCGGGCTGTTACTAACCGCTCTCCTGAGACAACAAACCCAGAAACACTTGCCAGAGCTCATGAATCTCTCGACTTTATACAGGACGTCCGCGTACGACTATTCTGACCGGGGGGGAAGGGTGGTCTCCTCTTTGTATTCGCCAATTTTCAACAAGGTTCTCCGCTTCAGCTTCTTTTAGACGGCGAGGAAAATCCCACGGTCCTCGTATCCGTCACCGGGATGCTCTTGGCCCGCGCTGCGATTCTGTTGTGAGTTATTGGCGGCTCTCAGAGTCTTAAAAGGCTCTCTGTGTGATAATGTTCATGCTTGTTTAGATCTGGAGGGCTAAGGGTCCGGAGGTCTGGACAGCATCCAGATCAGTAGCTGATTATAGCTATTTATTTATTTATCCCCTTTGAGATAAGGGCGATACGGTGCATTGTTCTTACGAAGGATTGTTGGGCGCTCGGGTATCGGTGTCATAGATTTGAGTTTAAAGCCAGGATCAGACAGGACAGACTTAGAGTGGACATCTGCTAATGCTGAATGGACAAGCCCGGAGATTACCGGAGAGATTTCGCTGGTGTTGGTACTGCCAGCTAATAATTACAGGCTGAAGGGAAGGGGGAGGCAGAAAGCGCGCATTGAACACTCGCATGATCGCACGGGTTAGGAATTTGCAACTCGTGGAAAAAAAACCCTCGCGCTGGGTTTAGTGGGCACGGAAAGACCGTTTGATTGGCGAGGTCGGGATTGAAGCTGTTCATAGTTAATCCCAATCGTGCAATTTGCACCAGTGAACCAATTACTATTATATTTGCACGCCGAAATTCGATTACGCGAACGCCAGAATCGCCATTCGATTTAAACATGAATGGAAACATTTGCAGACGGCCAGGTGACCGAGAGTTTCTACATTCCAAGACAACAAAAGAGCAAGTCCTGTGTGTGTGTGTGTGTGTGTGTGTGTGTGTGTGTGTTTTTTCCTGATGAACGGACAGAGATTGATGAAGTCACAAATTCCTTCACTGTTTTCTTCTTCTTCTCAGCGAAACACCTGCCGTGCAGGTCGGAGACTGGTTACGCCTGTCTCGGATCAGATTTTATTCAGAAACTATTTATATCAAAAGTACACAAAAAACACAGGGCAAGGACTCTCTGTTTCTCTCTTAATGTAGCTAAAGAATGTATACTTGATATCGTCTCATTCTCTCTTTCTCTACAACGTGAGACAGTGAGAGAAAGTGAGGTCGGAGCAAATCACTGAATTAAAGCATCAAAGCCCATGAAGTAATGAGAAGTGAATTGCAGCTTTATAGCCCATATATATATATATATATATATATATATATATATATATATATATATATATATATATATATATATATATATATATATATATATATATATATATATATATATATATGAAAGGTATGCATTTCACATTTGGGTATGATTGAGGGATTATACTGAGGTAGTTTGGTGATTTATAATTCTAGAGAACAGGTATTTTTTGATTCTTTCAGGGTTCGGGGGGGGTAGAATTGGGATTTTTAAGATTTCGTGGTAATGATTTGAGCACTTGGTGTACAAAGGGATGAAGCAGCATTTGAGTCCTGCGGTGAAAAGAAATGAAATAGAGGTTTTAGAGGTGTGTTTTGGAATCTGGGCTTGCATAATGTAATACAAGTCCAAATGATGCTTAGGTTGCAAGGGATGCTTTTAACTACATCAGGCTGCTAAAAAGTGTGTCTTGGGGTTTGGGGGGTGGGGGGGGGGGGGGGGGTGGGGGGGGGGGGGGGGGGGGGGGTAGAAAGTGAAGGGTAGAAAGCGGTTGGGATTGTGGGATTATCTGGATGCTTTTGGTACTCTGGGGTACGAATGGTTTTACGGAAGGCTGGATAGATAGACGGGACCCCTTGGGCTTTGTGCTATCATTTGGTCTGTTGGTTAAATTGGTAGGTAGCAGATAAGAGGGTGGTGTGTTTTAAATCAAGACAAAGTGCTGGTCTAACAGTGGCATCGCAACCAGGTCAGCTTTCAACTACTTCTCCGTAGCCACGAGTCTCAGCATAAAACTTCAGGCCTACGTGTCCTTGAGGACTAGAAGGTCTACTATATCCCTTTTTCCCCATCAGCAAATGAGGGAACGGTTCTATTCCAAAGCCCTCTAACGGGGTTTGTGGCGTTTGAATTGGACCACTAAAAGGTGCTTTAGAAACGACGTTGACTTGTTTTGTCTCGCGTTATAGACGCTGGAATGCTGGAAGTCTGGATCACCGTTTGCTTCGTTGTACCTTGCTAGGGATTTGTGCATTTCGAGACTGTCAAGTGGCGACACATTTGCGGTTGGCCCCGACACGGAAAAGCCGCTAAAGCGAACAATCGGTTCGTCTCGAGCTTTTGGTTTTAATCTGAAAATCCGTTAATCCGTCACCCCGCCTCTTTTTCAGGGTGTTTGTTTGTATGTGTGTATGTTTTTTTTTTTTTTTTTTTTTTATGGCTTGCACATGTCCAAGCTTGTGATGCAATAAGCGCTGACTGAGACATGAATCAAGTTGTCGTGACTCACACGCTCACTTTTTTCGGTTTTTGCTATGACCTTTTGGACGGTCTTTGAGCGTTTGGACATGGTGTAAGATGGAAGACGGCCACCTGTTAGTCGTATGGAAGGTATTTGGGTACCGTAGGTATTTCACGCTTGTGTATAAGGTAAAAAAAAAAACAGAATGCTTTGGGTGTTAAAATGAGTAGTATAGAATGCGGTACTTTTTAAGCCTTGGGTTACGATAGAAAAGATTCTGGGAAATGTCCCTTAATATAACGGCTGTAAACGACTTGTTTTCATGCATATTAGAGACATCCAACCAAGCTTATTATGTCCAGTGCAGTGTAAATTAATTTTGCTCAGGAGCACAAGAAGGCATTAAAGACCCAATCCCCCACCTCTCTCCTCTCTCTTGTGTACTCCATATTGAGGGGAAATGGGGTTGTGTGTTGTCTTTAGGGGGGGGGGGGGCTGAGAGTGGCTGAGTGCCTCTGGTTTAGACCGGGGCCATCTGTCCACCCGCATTGTTCAAAGCACAAAGGAGGAAAAGGTATTCAAAGACCACCGGCGAGAATGGAGCCATAACGTCATCCTATTTAC
The DNA here is from genome assembly GCA_030449085.1 of Kryptopterus vitreolus. Taxonomy (NCBI): domain Eukaryota; kingdom Metazoa; phylum Chordata; class Actinopteri; order Siluriformes; family Siluridae; genus Kryptopterus; species Kryptopterus vitreolus. The sequence goes on from JACRUU010000015.1 coordinate 14,423,878, forward strand.
ACCCGAACACATTCGTCATTGGGCCTGTCTCTCCCCCCCCCCTCCTCTTTCTCTTTTAAGCACAACCCCCCCCTTTCCACGTTTATCTCTCTACCAATCGCACCACTGCTTTTATTTTCAAAGTTGTTGATGTGTCAGAGTGGCGTTATCACAAACTGTTTGGAAACCGGCAGCGTTCTGTTTTCCGCCCGGCTGATAACAAGGACGCGCTTGCGAAACCTTTTTAGGCTCCTTACTCTTTCCATTAGCCCGCGCTCGCATCCCTGCCAAAAGTCTCAGTAGGCTTCAGCGAGTGCTGCTCCGATATTCTGGGTGCTCCTTATTCCATTTCGCTTGTTTGTAAAGCTGAGGTTGATCCCCGTCGAGTTATATAACCGTGCGCATTTCCTCGAGGCTTGCTCAGCTTTCTGTAACTGGATTAAAAACAGTCTTTGGGCGGTTTCGATGCTTGGCTGAGATCTACACTGGGGGGTTTGTATGAGGCTCGTGATAAAAAGGCATGTGATGGGGGGAAAAACCCACGATCATTCTGGGTTTGTTGTTGTAAAAGCCAAGACGGGCTTTAACGAAACGTTAAAAATGGTTAAAAGATTTTTCATTTTGAACTCGGACAACAGTTGAGTGATACGTCGCTCTGGTAATTCCGTGGCTATTTGTTCCATTAAATAATAATACTAATAATAATGATGATAATAATAATAATAATAATAATGATACCACCATAATCCATCAACCTTGAAATGTTATTTATTTTTTATTTTTTTCCCTTGGCTAAATTTTAGATTTTTGCCTGTATTCCCTCTTAAACTCACCAACCCAGCATGACGTCAGCGCTTAGCCGGCTAATTACGCTACCTCCGAGCAACTGTAAAGTTTCCTGATACTTAACGGTGAGAGTAGCGTACGCGGAACGCTTTTTGTTTGTTTGACTGGCGTGGAAATCCGACGCGCCCCTCACCATCAAGATACAAACTCGCAGCCCACTTTGTGGTGTGATGCGACTGGGAAGACATTTTTTACATATTTTTTGTAACTAATGCCACAATTTTACATTTAAGCAACACAAATCAGCGGATTAATATAAAAGAGGCGTTACGTAACATTTTACAGAAGCACTCTTTGTGCGTTCGGAAGACAGAATTTAGCGTTTTCCTGAAAAGTGTACGATTTGCCTTCTACGATTTTTTTCCGGTGGTTTTGCGAACGACTGCTTAAAGCATTTAAAGCTACTGTAAATGCAGCTGTAAATGGATAAATTCGGTGTGGTGTATTAGTTCAGGAATATATTCGGAAGTTCTGCGACGCAACCCGAACGCTGGCCTTCTTCGATCTAGATCTGTATTTCCACATGCACTACGTGGTGGACACAACCGAGGAGTTTCATGTCCCAGGGACTGACAGGTACGCCCTGCGCTCAGGCATTTCAGGAATTCGCTCGTCCATGTTATCTCCTCGGCCTTCGCTGAAAACCCCCTTTTAACAGCCTCCTACTTTCCTGACTGAACTCGGTCCAAGATCTCTCCGTAAGTCTCATAGCGCACAGATGAAGGAGCATCAAAAGCTCTCGCCGGTCGTGCACGCACTTGTACACCGCCGACCTCCGGCGCTTTGTTGCGTCCCCGTGTTTGTTTTCACAACCGTAGCGCAGAAATATAATCCGCACGGAAATATAATCCGTTACTGATCTGTAGTGGGGGGGGGGTGTTCTGTGTGTGTTGCAGAACAAAATGTGTGTGTTCTGATCTGCTCGGCTCGATTGCTTGACAGTAAATGAGTGAGTAATGGAGCACTCAAATTACCAGTTTTCAGGGCGGAGATTTGTTTGTTGATCTTGTTAAAACAACTCCGTTTAGCCAGCAAAAGTTTTTTTTTTTTTTTTTTTTTTTTTTTTTTTTTACCCCCCCCCCCCCCCCTTGTCACGCCTCAACACCTCGATGCTTAGATCCTTTACGAAATATTAAAAAGGATCGCTATGTTTTTATACATTTGCTGCATTTGACGCTCTTATGCACTCGTGTGCTCTTAAGGGCCTTTCTCAAGGACCCAGCAGTGGGATCTTAGGGGGTCCAGACATCATAACCACTCCAGTATATTCTTCTTACATCATCGCTTTTCGCCAACAATTGTAAAGAATGGCACTTTTTATCCAATTATAATATTTTTTTTAGCGTTCAATTTATTTTATTGAAAAAAAATCATTTCAAAACTCTAAATGGAAAAAAAATGCTATTTTATTTTTATATTTTGGAATAAATTTTAGTATTAAAATCAATTCCGAGCAACATAAAACAGAGGTTTGTTGCTATAATTAATTAGGACGAGAGCGAATGGAGCTCCGACGTGACCTAAAGGCCACAGAACGACATGCTTTTTTTTTTTTTTTTTTCCCCGAATACGACAAGATGTGAGATTTCTGGAGGGTTCTCTGCGGCTTGGCGCCGAGCCCCAATGTGAAGTAGCTGATTGGGAAATAAACGGGAGAATGAAAAGCGAAGGCGGAGAGCGCGGGGCCGGGAAAACACACGAGTCAGACACACGGCATACCGAGGTATTGATAAGAGCGTATCCTAGCAACAAGCCCCAGTGTTTGACTAAAGGGTTTGTCTGTGCTTTAGTTCTTACACTTCGAGCTTCTTCAGACACATGCGCGCACACAAACACACACACACACACACACACACACACACACACACACACACACACACACACACACACACACACACACACACAAGTCTACACAAGAAAACCAGGAAGGAACCATGAGAAATGTCGTATGGATCTCATTATTATATAGATCCAAATGAATGAGTTCAACACAAAAAAGGCCTATATATATATATTATAGGCGGATTTGTATTTATTTATATATATATATATATATATATATATATATATATATATATATATATATATATATATATATATATATATAATATAATAATAAATCATAAATACATCCGCTGTTGCATAAGAACAGCAGTAAGGAAATACAACAGATTTGCCCAGACACATGGATTGGGAATGCATCATGAGAACAACACAACTCTCCCCACGCTGTTATTGAGCACGAGTTAGTTTTGGTCGCCTGCCCGTGTTGTGTCCCATCCCCCACCCCCCCCCCCACCCCCCCCCACCCGCACAGCTGGAACAGGAAAGCAGCGGTTTCTCAGACACAATATTTGTGGACAGACTATCCGGTTTCAATTGTCAAGTTTTCACAACATCGTGGCACATTACGGGAAGTTTTCTAGTCCTGCAATGGAATTCTTTAATCTGATTGGTCTGTAGCCTACGCTTAAAAAAACCCCACTCATTCATATTTATGACAATCCAGAGCGACTTTGGCCGCCTCAGCGCTAAGACTTTTGTTTGAAAACGCCCGTGTTGCTCCTTTCCAACAAAACGAGACGGCATTGTCAGCCAGTGAAAATGATATCCATGTATATTTATACAGCTGATGAGGGTCGAGGCCCGTTCGGCAGCATGATGGTGCAGGAATTTGAGCTATCGAGCTTCCGATCTTCAGTTCACCACCCCGTTTAAAAGCATGTATTCATGTATGCAGGTAAGGCGATGTTTTTCAGGAGTTTATAGAGGGAGTTTGGGGGTTTAAAAAGGCAGGTTATGTTTTTTTTTTTGCGTGGAAAGCCGGTGGTAGCATGAGCCCCTTTGTTCCATGGCTGCTCAGCGACATTAAATGTAATTACAAATGAATACCATGTGACACAATTAATTCCGTTCTCATGCTGGAAATCTTAAGCATTTCATTTCGTGTTGGTAATTAATGCGTACATTTCTTACCTCGTGAAAACTCATTTTACGTATTGACCTTTCAGCAGAAATCTATAGATCAATAGCCAAGTGTTTGTAGCTCCGCCCTTTTATTTCAACCAACCAACCAACCGTGTTGCACAGTCCCGACCACACGAAAGTCCCGCCTCTCCCTTTTCTCAACACTCTGCATATGATTCACTCTCCTTCATTTTCTGCACTCTGTTAGTCATGCGTTTTTACCTTTACACGTGTTTAGAGGTAGTTGATAAGCTAGAGAGAGCGTGTTATAATCCTTTATAGGTCATAAAGCAACCAATCAGCAAACGCCTCGTGGTTCAAAGTATGCTTTTTGAATATCGCATGGCATCTATGTATTTATTTATTTATTTAGAGGCGGTTTGTCTTTTTTTTTTTTTTTTTTTCTTTTTAAATACATGGTTCATTTCAACAATATACAAGGTGCTATAACAGACAACAAAAATTAAAAGACACACGAAAATTATAGGAAAAAAAAGCAAAGTGAACATCGCTGGTATAAAAAATGGCCCACCCATGCTAATGCAAATTGAACTTGAAAGCCACATGATAGACACGTGCCGTGTACACATTTCTATTCTGCACATCTCGGATAAACCACAGCGCCATTCGTGCAGCGTTTTCAGAGGGAGGAAAACGCGGCGTTTTGAACCCGACCTCGGGCCCTCGTGGCACGCAGAGGCTCGTTAGTCCATCTCCGAGCATTGTGTTACAGTCTAGTAGAAAGGACTGTTCTGTTGAGTTAGCGTATCGACTTACGCGCTAATTGTGTCGCCTTCTGTTCTCCACCGAACCTCACGGTATGAATGTAGCACTCCGAGTGTGTAGATGCACAGTTTATATGGGGCAGTTTATATGGACAGCAACCGGAACATAATTCTTAAAGGAGCCACGTACCATATTTAACAATTAAAACAACCACAACATGAGATGGAAATTAACGATAAATGAATATGAAAAGAAAAAATGTAATAAATGTATTTAGTAAAATAAATATTAAATAATCCATGGTTTTATTAAAGGTAGAGATTTTGACTGAAATTGATATAACATCTGTTACAGTTAGTTATTCGAAACATGAAGAGTATTAAATTATGGTACATTTTTACCCGTTTGATATACTGTATTATTACCTTTGTTGGTACGATATATATATAGAAAGAGACTCCACGCGCCGACTTTGTTCTCATACAATATAATGCTAATATGCCCTCATAATACACAACACAGGTAAAACATATTTATAATAATCATTATTATATAATAACGCATAATAATAATAATATAAATTTAATACTATTAATTTTATAATTATTGCTGTAGTTATTCATAATAACAATAATTAACCCATAACAATCTTTTCCCATGAAAGTAACATTACAAGAATATTCCCGCCGCATTCGCATTCACGTATTATTTCCCACAATCCCCACACGGTGCAGATTCCCCCCCCCCCACTCCCACTCCCGTAATAAAGTAATGTTTAGTGCAGCCCCGACGCAAAGAATCGATTCGCCTCGTTATTAGCGAACACATTCTGCTTCCAGTTAACCAGATTCAATCTGAGGGAATGGAATAACGATGGCGAGCCGAAGAGGTTCATCTCACTAAGCGTCGCTGTGTGTTGTGGTCAATGCTTATTTATTTGTTTGTTTGTTTGTTTATTTATTTATTTTACAGAACAGGTGTGTGTGTGTTAGAGGGAATGGGTTTATTAAAATTACCAAATAAATCTGTATAATGGAAATGTTGTGGAGTCTCTTTCTCTCTTTTTCTCTCTCTTTCTCTCGCTCTCTCTTTTTCTCTCTCTCTCTCTTTTTCTCTCTCTCTCTCTCTCACTTTCTCTTTTTCTCTCTTTCTCTCTCTCACTTTCTCTCTCTCTCTCACTTTCTCTCTCTCACTCTCTTTCCCTCTTTTTCTCTCTTTCTCTCTCTCTCCCTCTTTTTCTCTCTCTCTCTCTCTCTCTCTCTCTCTCTCTCTCTCTCTCTCTCTCTCTCTCTCTCACATTTTTACTGTCATTACTTTAATTGATGCCCATCTATTGTCCCGAACTGGTATTTATTTTATTTATTTTTTTATTTATTTATTTATTTATCTATTTATTTGAATAAATACGTCAATCTGATTTAATAACATGGATTTAACATGACTAATGTCAAATAAAGGAACATAAAAGTAAAAAAAGTCTTTCTCTCTCTCTCTCTCTCTCTCTCTTTCTTTTCTCTCTCTCTCTTTTCTCATCTCTCTCTCTCTCTCTCTCTCTCTCTCTCTCTCTCTCTCTTCCTCCTAGCACTAAAAAAGATGAGTACTGACAGCAGCTTGCACAAGGACACTGCACACGCCCCTGTCCTCCACACTCATTCTTTTCCTCCCTCTCACTTTCCCTCCTCCTCCCTCGTTCTCCTCTCTCCCTCGCGGCTGTTTTATCTGCAAACGCAGGGAAAAGATTTGTTGACATTCGGACGCTCCCACAGGCCGTGTAACACGAGCGGATGCTCCATCAACCGTCTCACGTGCGTTTCTCAGTAAACCAAAAAAACCAACACCACACACACACACGCACACACACACCTCTGGCCCGACATGCTGGGATATGTCCAGTGCGAATTTCGAAACGCCATGGCGTGAGAGCTTCGAGGTTTATTCGCACATGACATCTCATCACGCCGCACGTCGATAAGATCGAACAACCGAGACTTAAATAGAAATGGAATAAATCCGCCAAGAGGCAGAAGTACACGGAAAAGGATTGCAGCAGTGCGTGATCATAATTGTGTGATAAGGTGTGGACTGGCCGTCCCAAGCCTGGGATTCTATTTATTTATTTATTTATTTATTTATACAACAGTGCATGATGTATTGAGGAAATCAAATCGCTTAATATATACTCGTCCAACCTCTTATATTACGTCCACACACACACACACACACACACACACACACACATAAATATATATATATATAACAGGAAGTATCTGAATGTTCCTCTCGCCACAAATCTGTCAACTCACGGGAACTCGTATCTTTAGAAAACAGCAGCCATGTGACTGTCACGGGGTCACGACCCCAGAACGGGTACCGCAGATGGAAACAGATTGAAAGCGTTCGAAACGTCCATCATTCCATCAAAAGTATTGGGACTTTTACGGATATTATGTGCGTGTGTTTGGTTATTTGTCTATAACAGTATGGCGAGACGTTTGTTATTTGTGATGAGGACTAAAGAACGGTTTCTCCGGAGAGATTTTTGTTCCCCGTTAAAATGACGGACTTTTCCGGTTTCAGTGCACTGAGAGCGAGAGACGGACGGAGGTGGATATCTCGTAACGCACTTAATGATTGAAATTAGCCCGAGCTGCTCTTTCTCTCCCGCTGAGCTTGTGCAATATGAACTCCCAGCACCTCTGCCGGCCCGTTGGCAGGAAGTAGATGGAACGAGACCTCCGAGTGTCATTGGAAGAAGGCTGATGAGGGAGCTGGCACTGGAAAACCAGTGGCAGGCGTGTGCTCCCGGGTTTAACTAGCGTATTAAACGTGGTTAAAAATACGTTTAATATTTAATAAGAACAAAGTGTCATTTCTGTTCCGTTCATCCGGAGAGTTCAAACGAGCGACTCTTATCACTTCGTGAAGTTTGCGCCTCGTTCTCTGACTTATAATACCTGTGAACGGCGCGGGTTCTCCGCTCTGCTGACATTTTTTTAGATCTTAACAGAACTGAAGAATGCGAGTCGGAGTAGATCAGGAATCTGATGGAATCAGCTCGGTCCATGGAATGTCGGGTTTGGCTTTAACCCTTACAGCTGCCGATCCGTCGTTTTTTTGTTTCAACAGCCGCCAAGAGCCCTCCATTCTGATTGGACGCTTTTCACCTGATCCCTGATGAGAGATCATTTCGGCATTCTCTGGGCGCAGAGGCGAATTATCTATTTATTTATTTATTTATTTTTTTGCCCGTTCTAAAAATAGAAAGAAAAATATGCACAAGATATTATCCACCCTGTTGTATTATTTTCTTATAAAGAATCAGTTTTCATGAAAATGCATTAAAAAGATTATATAAATTAGATTTTACACCCAATAACTCTCCCAAAACATGAAAAAGTGCATTGAATTGTATCATTTCTGCTTATCGATTCTGATTCGATTCCCAGGTTCGATTCAAAATGGTGAACCAAGTGCAAATGCTTAGTCATGTTGGTCGTGACTCGCAACATATTCATTTGTTACGATAATTACACTTCTATGTCTTTGGTTTTTTTAAAGTTTAGGCACATTTTTTTCTTAAGATGATGCTTAGATTGCCACATGAGGTCCTGGCAGATTGGATGCAGTGGAAGGTGCAGGCAGATTGTATGATGTGGAAGGTCCTAGCAGATTGGATGCAGTGGTGGGTCCTGGCAGACTGGATGCAGTGGAAGGTCCTGGCAGACTGGATGCAGTGGAAGGTCCTGGCAGACTGGATGCAGTGGAAGGTCCTGGCAGATTGAGATGGAATGCAGATTGTGAGTGGAAGGTCCTGGCAGATTGGATGCAGTGGAAGGTCCTGGCAGATTGGATGCAGTGGAAGGTCCTGGCAGATTGGATGAAGTGGAAGGTCCTGGCAGATTGGATGCAGTGGTGGGTCCTGGCAGATTGGATGCAGTGGAAGGTCCTGGCAGATTGGATGCAGTGGAGGGCCCTGGCGGATTGTATGCAGTGGAAGGTCCTGGCAGACTGGATGCAGTGAAAGGTCCTGGTAGATTGGATACAGTAGAAGGTCCTGGCAGATTGGATGCATGGAAGGTCCTGGCAGACTGGATGCAGTGGAAGGTCCTGGGCATTGGAACTGGATGGCAGTGGAAGGTCCTGGCAGATTGGATGCAGTGGAAGGTCCTGGCAGATTGGATGCAGTGGAAGGTCCTGGCAGATTGGATGCAGTGGAAGGTCCTGGCAGATTGGATGAGAAGGTCCTGCAGATTGGATGCAGTGGAAGGTCCTGGCAGATTGGATGAAGTGGAAGGTCCTGGCAGATTGGATGCAGTGGAAGGTCCTGGCAGATTGGATGCCTAATTGGAACCATCAATAGCAACCTTCAAATAACGTCTGGTTGAACTATAAAAGAGGGAATGAAAGGAAATATTCGTTTTCCAATTCGAAGGATCGTGTGTGTCACGCGATAAGTCGGATTCCTGCGTAACCGGAATCGGAAGACGCCGTACGATTCCACGCACTGATCTGGAAAAAATAAAAAACAAGGATCGTTTTCATGGACATTAAACTCGGCTCTTTTGTTCTGCACTGAGGCCCAGGGATCAGTCCCTACTCCTTCTCTTCTCATCTGATGGATTCAGTATGTACTGCAATCACAGAGCTGCAGGAGAGCTCCGGCCGGTCGTAGTGTGCCGTTGACTGAATCCAGGCCAAGTGAAAGTCGCACAGCTTCAGGTTTCATGAGGAAATGCTTAGCACCAGAGAGAAGGGAGACGAGGAAGGGGGGGGGGGGGGTGTTGGGGGGGTGAGAGGGAGAGAAGACGGCATGGCCGAGCAACAATACACCACTGTTTTTTTTTTTTTTCAGCCCTGCTTCAACATCTTGGATTCATTTAAATGGGTGCAGGGCCTCCGTCATTCCCGCGTGCTGCCGAGGGCTGGGACGCGCAAGTTTGTTTTTATAGCATATACCTTCACGTATGATCTCAGCGGCGGGTCGGATAGCGGCGCTAACGAGAGTTTTATGGAATCCAGGACTTTGGATGGAAAGGTTTGTTCATCCGGCGAACATTTTTAATCTGATTTGTTGCACATCACATGACGACTCGGGAAGTGACGCGAGCACAGTTTATTTTTAATTAAGAATTAATAACCTTTATAATAATAATCCTGTCCAATTCATTCATATATAGATAGATATATATATTTATAGAATTATATATATATATATATAGAATAGTATAGATTACAAAGTACCCTATTCAAAAAAGTAGTGTTTTTTTCAATTACTTTATAAAAGTAAAGTAACGATTACATTTGATTTACTTTTTGATTACTTTCATTTGTCCACAAGGTGGCACTTTAAGTTAACGTCCTAAGAAAGAAAAGTTCCAAACCCTCGGGAAAAAAATAGCTCATGTTTTGAATGAAACTGCAGCAGATCGTTATCATTCAAATCCAAGTCACGTTTCGGCTGAAAAAATCATGCTGTGTGTGTATTATATATATATATATATATATATTCTTAATATATTTTTACATATTTCTGTTCCACGTTTTTTTTTTCAAACTTGGTGGAAAGATCTGGTCACGCGGTCGGTTTTTTTTTTTCGGCTCCAGTGCGCCGAGCGGTTTCGTGTCGAGCAGCGGGAACAAAAGCGCCCATGCCGTAAGTAGGTCACGGCTCTGATACGAGACGTGATGGAGAGAGACGTTGTTCGAGGCTGCCCCACACCCCGCTGTCTCTCTAATTAAGTCAAAGCCGTTCGGTGACGGGAACAGCAGCACAAGATACACCGACAGCATGTCCGAGCATTTTGTTTTGTTTGTTTGTTTGTTTGTTTGTTTGTTGGTTTTTATTTATTTATTTTACCCCTCTCTCAACTCCAATCCTTATCCTCCAATAAGGATTCCAAATCCTAACCCACTGGTCTACAACGTTTTACCATTTTAAAATACTTTAAATACCATTTATATCTTGATGAGCTGTGAAATGGGAGTGGGTGGGATTTATTACGCAGCAAGTGAATATTTTGTTCTTCAATGTGCTAGAAAATTGGATTTGGCTTGGATTGTTGGTCCGACTCAGTTTACTGTAGCTGGAATTGCTGAAGAGGTTCATGCTTGACAAAATGGTCCGAATTGTTGTGACATCATATTGGGGGACAACACAATATCACGCACACAGGTGGTTATAATGTTACGCCTAATACTGTGTATTGTGAATGATTTCTTCTGAACTCGGTTAATAACTTGTGTAGATATCCAGGGCGACTTGTGAAGGGCCTTGCTCGAGAGCCCACTAGTGGCAGCTTGGTGGTGCTGGGATTTGATCCTGTAACCTTCTGGTCCAGGTGCTGGCATTTGATCCTGCAACCTTCTGGTCCAGGTGATGGGATTTGATCCTGCAACCTTCTGGTTCAGGTGCTGGGATTTGATCCTGCAACCTTCTGGTTCAGGTGCTGGGATTTGACCCTGCAACCTTCTGGTCCAGGGGCTGGGATTTGAACCTGCAACCTTCTGGTTCAGGTGTTGGGATTTGATTCTGCAACCTTCGGGTCCAGGTTCTGGGATTTGAACCTGCAACCTTCTGGTACAGGTTCCGGGATTTGATTCTGCAACCTTCGGGTCCAGGTTCTGGGATTTGAACCTGCAACCTTCTGGTACAGGTTCCGGGATTTGATCCTGCAACCTTCTTGTCCAGGTGTTGGAATTTGAACGTGCAACCTTCTGGTCCAGGTGCTGCGATTTGATACTGCAACCTTCTGGTCCAGGTGCTGGGATTTGAACGTGCAACCTTCCGGTCCAGGTGCTGGGATTTGATCCTGCAACTTCTGGTCCATGTGCTGGGATTTGAACGTGCAACCTTCTGGTCCAGGTGCCGAGATTTGAACCTGCAACCTTCTGGTCCAGGTGCTGGGATTTAACCTGCAACCTTCTGGTCCAGGTGCTGGTTATTTGAACCTGTAACCTTCTGGTCCAGGTGCTGGGATTTTTTTGCTGCGGCAAAACATCTGTACACTTTATTCAAGCCCAATGACTACAGAAACGTTCATGCTAAAACATCGCCGGAAAACATAAGCAAACCTCCTTGGCATCAGAGACGCACAATATGAGGGTGGGTGTAGCGCATCGGTTTAAGGTTCGAGCCCTCTGTGCTCCAGGGGGCGCCGTATCACGGCTGACCCCGCGCTCTGACCCACCGGCTTCCGAACAAGCTGCGAAGAAAACAAGTTCCTTCGCCGGATCAATAAAGCGCGTAAATAAAAATAAATCAATAAAATATGCAACCGCAAAACGATCAGCGCATACCGACACGATAAAACTGATAAATTAATAAATGAATATGCTTAACTTACAATACATCAAATAGTCCGAATTATTATTATTATTATTATTATTATTATTATTATTATTTTAACAGACTTTCCCTTTGGAAAAAAACGCTCGTAATTTACGGCGGTCCGGTTTCGGTTCTGTCGTTGTTTCGCGTGTGTGCGTGCGCGATACTAATCCCTGCCCGTTTCCCATCGCCGACAATGGGAGCCGCCACACAATGCAGCCAAACGCTCCATTGTGATAACGAGCGCTCGGTTCTCCGAGTCCCACGGAGCGCCGAAATTAAAGCAAAACACGGATAAGCCTGTGTGATTCTCCCTTACTGCAGTGCAGCCCTGTGGAGATGAAAGAGCACTGATGAACACATGAGGAGAGGGGCGTTCCTCTCCGCACGCTCCCCCTGGTCGTGTTCCTCCTCAGAGCAGCAGCAGCAGGAGGTCGAGAATCGCGGCCCGGGTTTCTCGGCCTGCCTGCGTGTCGGATCCGATTGGTTCCGGGCTCAGCTGATCAGATGTACTCGAGTCAGATTAGAGAGTCACGAGGAAGGCAAAGAGGCTTTTCATTCGCATTGACTCGCGGGGCAGGACGGCGAAACGGTGTACGGATTCTGAGTACATACTGTAAACATTAGATTTTTTTTATTGTTACCATAGTAACAGCTTAACCCTAGGAACGGGAATGGCTTTCAGTGCCGTTTTGGGTCTGTTTTTTGCTGAATCGTGGGTCTTTAGTTTCCCCCGAACATGACGAATAATATTATTTGCCCGGGTAACTAGAAACGGATAAAAAAAAAACACCCATTAATCATTCAGGAACAAAAATGAAAGTTAATGTGAAGTTCCTGAGACTACGTTCTCACCATCACCAGGAAAGGCTCTTTAGCAGCTATTTGTCTCTCGCACACACACACACACACACACACACACACACACACACACACACACACACACACACACTGGGAGTGTTAATGGCTCGTTCCCTGCGCTCGCACAAACGTGCACGAGATGTTACTGACACCTGCTGGTGGCCGAGCGGGCGAGGTAATGGATGTGCGGCGGGACGCGGCAACACCGTGGCTGGGGGACGAGAGCGAGGAGCCGACGTGCATGTTTTATTGCTCGTAAAATGCCAAAGAGCAGAGTCTGGTCTGAAAGAAAAGAGGGCGGCGGTGACCTTGATGGGTGTCGGAGAGCGAGAGTGCGTACGGGGACAGGTGTGAACCTGACAGATTTACAACACACACACACACACACACACACATACAGAGAGAGAGAGAGTTAGGCTGGACGACTCCGGGATCGGGCTAATTAACCGTGGAGATGGATGGGAAGGGCACAGGAGGGTACAAAGTGTGTGTGTGTGTGTGTGTGTGTGTGTGTGTGTGTGTAAAAGAATGCAGCAGCAGGAGTCTGACCCTGAGGATGACTCATGCTGTCACTATGAGCTCCTCAGTCCCAATGCAAACAATTTGTGTGTGTGTGTGTGTGTGTGTGTGTGTGTGTGTGTGTGTGTGTGTGTGGCTTAAAAAAAATCGTTTAAAATATTCCGAATCTGAATATTTTGAATTTGTGATCTTTTATTGAAGATTTTGAATTTTATTATTCATTTGTGATATTAATGATTTTTTTTTTTGCTTATTTCACATTTTATTTATATGCATATATAATGCAGTGAAATGAAAAAGAAAATCGAGGAGGCGTTTATAATAAATAAACAGGAAAGCAAAAGTGTGTGTAAAAGAAGTAAAAATGAAAATATAAATATTATTAAAATTAACGTAATAAAATAAAACAAAAACTGCTCAGACGTTCCGGTCTGTGTAGGTATGTTTCGGAATGTCGGCACGTTAGCGAGCGTTAAACGGGACGCGTGGAACGTCTGTCAATGTTCTCCGGCCTCTGCGTACTTCATCGCGCTGAGATGGCGAGGTCGGCACACGCATGCCGAGAATGTGATGCTCCACGAGGCCACGCCCCTTTTCTGCCCGATGAACGTCTGTTTGTTTATGCATCCATTTCTTCTGTTATTCTTGTTGTTCTGGGATCTCTGGGTGTGGGGATGAGTTTAGGGATTCCAGCAGTATGGGTGGAGACCGTAAGCCATGATTTCATGCCGTACACTGTGTAATCAGTGTAGCAACACACACACACACACACACACACACACACACACACACACCCCACCCCGATATCAGGAGGAGTGTGTGGACTCACCGCTGTCTCTGACTTTTATTTTCATAGAGTCCTCGAATTACATCCGCCAGCTGGAGACCAAAGTCCGGATTTTGGAGGACGACAATAAACAGGTTTTCTCCCAGGTGAGACGTGACACTTTGTTTCGTTTTCTCTCTCTCTCTCTCTTTTTCTCTCTCTTTCTCTTTCTCTCTCTCTCTCTTTCTCTTTCTGTCTTGCACTCTGTCTATCTATCTCTCTACCCATCTATCTGTCTAACTGTCTATCCATCTGTCTACTTGTCCATTTGTCTACCCTTCTATCTCTCTCTCTCTCTCTCTCTCTCTCTCTCTCTCTCTCTCACAAGCGCTCACTCTCGTCTATTTCTAGTTTCCCAAATGTTCCCTATGAAGCAATATGATCTATCTATCTATCTATCTATGTCAGTTTGTCTTTCTTATTAATCCATCCGTCTGTCTGTCTGTCTACCTATCCGTCTGTCTGTCTGTGTCCAATTTATCCATCTATCTATCTAACTGTCTATCCATCTGTCTACCCATCTATCTATCTATCTATCTATCTATCTATCTATCTATCTATCTATCTATCTATCCGTCTGTCTTTCTGTCTGTCTGTCTGTCTGTCCTATCTATGTTTACACATCTGTATATCTATCCATCTGTATATCTATCTGTCTAACTGTCTGTCTAACTGTCTATCCATCTGTCTGTCTGTCTATTTCTTGCACTTTCTCATTCTCTCTCTCTCTTTCTCTCTTGCACACACCTTAGCCTCACTGCATCTTTCTTTATTGCACATTGGCAATGTTTCTCTCTCTCTCTCTCTCTTTTATTCTCCCCCTCCCTCTTGCACTCACCCCCCCCCCCTCTCTCTTTCATGCTCTCTCTCTCACCCTTTCATTCTTTCCGTTTCTCTCTCTCTCTCTCTCTCTCTCTCTCTCACAAGGTTTTTTTCCGGCTCCTATAATAAAACTCGGAGAATAAATAGTTTCACATTTGTTGCCTGTGAAGCGGTACGATAAATTGTTCTTTAATAAATAAACGTAGTAAAAGCGAGATGTAGGAGGAATTAAGCGCGCGCGTGTGGAAGTGATTTGGAATTCATTCCGTAAGAAAAAGCCACGGAAGGCTTGTGTGAAGGTGCACCTGGAACATTTGAGTCATGGTGAGAATTTTGCAATTCCGGGAAACACACACACACACACACACACACACACACACACACACACACACACACACACACACACACACAGGAGGTTTGGATAGCAGTCGAGTCGAGCAAGTTAAGGATCAGCCAGTAATAATACAAAGGGGAAGATAATCACAGTGTTCATGTCGAAGTGGGGAAAAACTATTTACAACATTTCAGCAAAATGTCTGAGCGAACTCCGGGCTGGTTTGTGGTGGGGGTAAAAAAAAAAAGAGAGAAAGAGAGCGAGAGATGGACAGGATAATTACCCTCCTGCTATTACAAGAAATCCTCGGTTGGAAAAAGAAAAAAAAGATCGGATACAAATCATCTCTTGAGGGAAAATATTTCATTAGACAGATAGCATCCAGCGCTCGGTTACTCTCGTAGCAGACCCCATGGAGTCATCAGGAGTGTGTTTGGAGATCCTCGACGACGTCCTGATCACCCTATCAGATTAGCCGCGGACAGGTGGAGCCGGGATCCGTCTCCGGGTTTTATAAAGCGTGACCAGACTCTCTGTCATGGGGTCATAACTCATCTGCTTTTGTGCTTTAAACCCCCCCCATCCCCCTCCGTGATGGACGCTTCAGTCATGACTAGTGACTAGTGAAAGGTCACACAGTTTGGTCTGAGGAGGAAGTTTTTGTGTGTGTTTATTTATTTATTTATTTTTATATGTATTTTGTTTTATTTAATTTGTTTTCACAGCAGCCAGGACTCGTCAATAACACATTCGGTGCATTTAACGTTCTTAATAACTCGTGCTTGAGGCAACTTGTCTGGCTTTATTCCAGCGCTGATCAAACAGACTCTATAACAAGGCTGATTTATTTATTTATTTGTTTGTTTATTTTTAACAAGCTAAGCACAAAACCTAAGTATACCAAAAACACCTCGTATACAAAAACAACAAGTTATTGTTGTTTATTTTTTTTACCAGCTCAACCGCACCACCCGTATACCAACAAATCTACAGATTATCGGACAAATCGCACAGAATAATACTGGAATTTACAATGATGACCTTCGCGAATGATCTAGAGCACGTGGGTGAAGGAGGGGGGGGGGGATTTGGGGGGCAAATATTTTGGCTCAGGAGCCACATTGACTTTTAAAATGTAACCAGCATGTAACATATAAAACATCAACAGTATTAATGTTAATACTCAACGTATCGCCGCGCCTAATGCGCCACCCGGTGGAGCGTCAGGGAATTACAGGACAAGGCTAAATGAATGCATTCGTTAATATATGATATGGACGATTCTTCGGGGGGCCGGATTAAAAGGACCAAGGCGCCGGATGTGACCCGCGGGCCGTAGTTTGCCCCGCCCCTAATCTAGACCACACGTGTCCAACTCAAATGTTTCATCTTAAAATGAGCATGCATTGACAATAAACTACATCTCCCACAATGCACGCCACTATCCCGCATCCCGCCACTAGAGTGCAGCGTATCCCACATTTTTCCAACAACTTCAGAAATTTCTATCCCAAAAGTTCTATTCTCCAGGAAGGGTAAAAATTGATGCATTTTCCCAAGAAAGATGCACGTTTTGTGCTTGAAAAGAGAAAAAGCGCTCAGTGTTTTGTGTTATGAGGCGACGTCGCTCATCAAACACTACATGCGGGATGTTTTCAGTATCAGTAATACACTAATGCACTGACTCGGTGGATTTGGTGTGCTAGAGACTTTCTAATAAATAAATAAATAAATAAATATATAAATACATAAACAAGAAATAAGATATGTATTCGACCAGTTTGCTTACGGATGTGCGTTTTCAGCCCTGCTGTTTCCTCCCATGAATTATTATTATATTATATTATATTCGTCTGCACCAAAACACTGGAAGAGGAAGATTATACACTCGAAGCCAGACACAGAACTTACTGACCGCTATCAAAGCGATGACCTTCTGTTGACCGTGTCATGTTACTGCTACGGTTTGTGCATTTTATCATAAACGTATTGTGTGTTTATTAGGGAAACGTCGGCGATTTGAAGACCCTGAAGAAAGGCCTGTCGCTGTATCACTCCGAGTCCCAGCTGTCTGCGCTCTCCAAGCAGCAAGACGCCTTACAGAATGTACGTATGGCCGTCCCCTGTTTTGTTTAGTTTTTTTTGATCTCGCTTTATTCCAACGCGAATGTTTTCCTCCCCGAGTTCGAATAGTTGAGAGCTTTCAGACGATTTCCTGTCTCGGCCTCGCAGGGGTCTGGTCTCTCTGCAGGAGAACTGTTGTTCAAGACGTTTCCAGATCAGAGACGCCCCCGCCGACCTCCGAGTGACCTGCCGAGAGCGGGTTATTACATTAACTCTGATCACGTAACTTCGTAACCGCGTGTAAACGAGCGCGAGCGCGGGCCCAAAGCGCCGGCTTCTCATTTCTCTCCTCGACGGAGGCGAAGCTGTCCAAATACTCGCCCTACGGCCAGGGGGGTTGCGGGTTTTTAATCCTGATGGAATGGTCCTGGCGTTGGAGCTTCCCTTTGGGTGGTCTCTTTATCAGATCAGCAAGGCAACTCGAATTATTATTATAGATTTATTCATTTTAGCTGATGACCGCTGCTCTGCTACAAATAGGTTCGGCTGCGGGGAGCGTTGTTTAAGACGGCGAGGAGGGTCCGGTTCATCTGGGAGATAGACGTGGATGAGGCAGAGATTCCGTCTAGTGTAATGGACTTATGCCCAAGGCATGTTTTTTTTTTTCGGGGAATCCACATCGAGTGTATTAAGTGAATAGTTAGGGCTCTCCTGTAAGTGTGTTGCGTCTAAACACTAAAACACAGTTATAACCCTGTGCACTACGCCCTAGGGCTTTCATTAACCCTTGTGGTTTCCAATTAGTGGTGATTAACTGTGTTACATGTATATTAATATTTATCATTCATTTCTATTCTATTCTAGAATACAGTTGACAGTCCAAAATGAAAAAAATAGTGATTCATATGATTATATAAATACCATTTTAAATTAACGTGACTAATTGTAAAATTATACTTAATAATGAATAAATGAATCATGTCGGCAATACTGAACAGCACACTACTGCCCCCTGCTGTTCAGGTCAGCTAATGAATTTTGCTATAGTGATTTATGTTTTCCGAGCGCTTATTTTTCCAAAGTATTCTTCATCAAACCCAGACACACGTGCCTTAACGCTACCGTTCCGAGCGACTCGAACCCGTGCAGACATTCTGCGAGAGTATTGTTTCCGAGCGCTCGACGTCGTAGCTTCTCGCGCTTCCCTTGCCCCCGGCCTCCCCTCCTCTGCGCCTTAACGAGCTTCTTTATTTAGACCTCCTTCCTCTCTATCAACTCCCACTCCATTGCTCTCCGCTTTGTTTCTTTCCCTAAGGTGCTTCACTTCATCCTCCGCCTCTTCTCCTTAGAATAAAAAGGTCACGATCATCCCTGCGGATGTTCACCCAAATCCCCCTCCTTGTAGCCCTCCAGGTTTAGCTAATCGCCGCACTCGTCGCTCGTGACGGGACAAATCGGCACTCTTCCAGTCCGACAAGTCCACGAGGAAATCGATGTGGGGTTACAAACACGGCGAGAGAGAGACGAGCGCTACTCTGTCGTCTATACATCGGTTATTACAGTCACTGCGTTGTTTTTTTTTCCCCTTTAAAAGTTTGACTTTGATTACTATTCGGACGCGCAATATTCGTAAAGTAAGCGCGCCAGGATCAGCGGCGTTCTCTCGCGCATAAATAATGGAACAGTATGGCGCTGTGTTGGTGCGTTGACCGGAGGAAAAAGGAGGATCAGAGAGAATCAGACCTCACGCTGATCGCGTCTCTGCTGGAGCTCACTCGGCATGTCGGTGCATTCTTTCTCTTCCTCTAGCGCGCTTTTTATAGGATCTTTATGAAGATACGGGACAGAAAACAAGCATGAGTTTAGATCCTTCCTTTCTTTCTTTCTTTCTCGCTGTCTCGATCCTGCAATCAAGCCTTGCATTTAGCCTTTAAAAAGACTTTTTGCTCAAATAAAAGTGTAAACGTAAACTAGACATGGGACATTTCCAGAAGGAAATGTCAGTGATGCTTGCCGAGGCAAAGCGCGGCTCCAGGCACGACCCCTTAGAACCTGGTCCGTTTAATATGTAGCGTTGATAGGCTAGTCAAGTCGAGAGGTTTTATTGTCATTTCAACCACATATAGCTGACACGGTACACAGTGAAATGAGATAAGGTTTCTCCAGGACCCTGGTGCTACACAAAACAACATACACCACAAATACAAGAACACAATGCTGAGGACGAGACTAAGTTTGTCCTAGCTACATAAAGTGCATCGTGTGCAACCTGGTGCAAACAGCACAAAGACAGAATCAGACTGTGTTGACAACATGAGACAGTGCATACAAACAACTAACACAATATAAAATAAAATAAAGCAACACAACAACGACCTAGTGCAAAGTATTGTAAACAGTTGTAGCACAGTTTGGCGAGTGTGCAAAAGAACAAGTAGAGCAGCAGTGATAAAAAGTAGATGTGCAAAATGTGCATGTAAACAGTAACACTGTCAGTGAGAGCAGTATATACAATAAACATGTAAAGGCCAGTAATGAGGCAGATAAATAAAGCTGTGTGGATGGTGTGTGAGTGTGTGTGTGAGTCCAGTTCCACTTTAGTTCTATGTGTTGAGAAATCTGATGGCTTGAGGGAAAAAAACTATTGCAAAATTATTGCATTAATTTTCTCGGGTAAAAAATTCCAGATTTTTGGCCCCGGGTTCGGAATTCCGCAGGGCGATTCCTTATAAAAGTAACAGCGCACCTCACACCATCGGGCCGCACGATACGAGGTACGATTCGTGAGGATCGGACCAAAACTGCGGGACGAGTTACGCGGCGAAAATCTGACCGAAGCGAGAGAGAGATTATAATAGTGATGCTTTTGCACACGTCACTAAATCGAATATATTTTCCATTTATAGTCGTTTGACTGCGTAGCAAAATTTCGCTTGCTGTCGAGATGTTTTACTGGAAAATTCACTAATAAATAAATAAATAAATAAATAAATAAAAGTACTATAAGGGAAAAAATGCCCTTAAGGCCCCAATTGCAATCGCTAATCTATTGAAACAGAATACCGAATTCCCTATTGTAGCTTGAGGATGACAAGAAAACACCCGTTTGATAAACGAGTGGAGGAATAATCACTTTTAAGCCTTTTTTTTTTTGAGTAACGACCCCCAACACTGTCCGTGCTGGAGCGTGTGAGGTGATTTGTTGTCGGAATGCTATTATGTTTAAATCTCGGCCAATCACATTCACTCTATCCGGATGGAGACGCTTATTATTATTTATTTATTTATTTATTTATTTAATAACGCTGGAATGAAATGGGAGCAATGGGACTACTTTTAAAATGCAGAAAAATTATTACTCCACTAAAATACAGATATTTCTACTTCGATCTAAGGTGTCTATGGGCATTAAGGCAGGATACACCCTGGATGGAATGCCAACCCATCGCAGGACACACACACACACACACACACACACACACACACTAGGGACAATTTTCCAAGGTGCCAATCAACCTACCGTGCATGTTTTTGGACCGGGGGAGGAAACCGGAGAACCCGGAGAAAAAACACCCTGAGGCACGGGGAGAACATGCAAACTCCACACACATCACACACACACATGGCCGAGACGGGAATCGAACCCGGACCCTGGTGGTGTGAGGCGAACCTGCTAACCACTAATCCACCGTGCCCCCGGAATAAATAATAAATAAGTATATATATATATATATATATATATATATATATATATATATATATATATATATATAAGCTTTTATAAGCGTTATATAAGTTCACTGTAACATCCTCCATCGCTGCATTCCCCGCCGACACGTCGTGCACGAAGCGAAGACGTTGCGTTTATCATGAAAGCGAACCTGGATGGCCGTTGAAAAGATTTCTTCCTCAGCTGGACGTCTGCGGTACGTCACATGACAGATACAGATGGACGACGTGGACCTCAGCCGGGCGCCGGCTTGTAGAAGCCCTAATGTTATGCAATTAAAAGCTGCCCCTGGGGCTACAATTTCCAGATGTGGACACGACAGCGACGTGGGCCGATTATTTCATCCCTCCGTCATTAGTGTGTGCATTGTGCCGATATGGTATAAAGAAGAAGTGATTGCGCTCGCACTTCTTTAGGCCATGTAACTGGTTAGGAATGTTTTGGTTTTGGACTGGAACATGGTGTCCGGTTTCCGATGACTTTGCGAAACTTGACGAACAAAAGATCCAAGAAATGTAACTTTAATCCTCTGAATTTATTATCTAGGTTTAAATTGAAGAGTATTTCCAGCTTTTTCCTCTCCCTGGGTATAATATTATGGTATTTACTGTAACGGGGTGGGTGGAAGCTCAGTGGTTAAGGCATTGGCCTTCGGACCAGAAGATCTGACGGTTCTAATCGCGCTGCCATTAGTGGGCCCTTCAGCAAGGCCCTCGAGCAATTGATGGTTAAGGGCAATGTGGACCTTGGTAGTATGATGATGAGTGTTTGAGTATGAATATCCCCTGTATTATAGATAAAGAATAGAACTGGCCATTTTTATCGGATGGGGATTCGAACCTGACCCCCGTGCGGTGCAAATGTAAAAAAAAAAAAAAAAAAAAAAAAACCTTGGTATTGGATGCAAAATTCCCTCCGTTCAATCCCGCTGTGTGTTCTGGCGACTGTAAACGAGCAGCGCAGGCTTGAAAGCGACGAAGCCGTTCCCCGTTCTGCGCTATGCTCGACCCCCCCACCCCCACCACCCCCACCCACCCACCCCGATGCTGGAATGCGGGCTCGATTGTTGTGGATTTAACGCTAGAATGAAACTCAAAAGGCTGTGTCTAAACAGGGCCTCGCCAGGGCCTGACCCGCTCAAAGAACCCATTGTCGAGGCGCTCTGCGCTCGCGCCGGCAACCATCGGCTCCGAGGCGCTTTAACCCTTCAGGAAAACAAGGACGCCTTATTCCAAAAAACACACATCCGCACCAATAATGTCCAATCTCACCCTGTTTGTTTTGTTTTGTTTGTGTCCAACCAAACCCCCCCCCCAACACACACACACACAGGGCACTGCTCGAATCCCGGGTGGAGATCTGCCGTCACCCATCACGCCGTACATAACGTCCACTCAGAAACCAGAAGCTCTGGTCCATGCCATGAAGGTAAATTCCACACGAGTTCACTCCGAACGCATGACATCCAATCTATATTACATTCGCATACAAAAGCAGGCACCGGTGTCGTCGGTGCATGGAGAGTCTGTCAGCATGTTTGGCAAAAGTGAAATGTGCTCGCTTGCGTTGTTTTCAATTATGTCCGTCTCAGCAGCATCCTTCAAACGTCCTTATTACAATAAACAGATGTTGAGCCGAATCATGTTTGTTTGTAGTTAGACGTCGATTTAAAAAAAAAACAAAAACAAAAAAAAACACAACTTGTACTTGTTTGTCTTGTTGTTGTTGTTTTTTGCTTCAGGAGCCATTTAATTGGGTGGGGGGGCCCCTGGATATTAACCGTTCTTATATCTGTGTCAGGTGTTGGAGGTCCATGAGAACCTGGACAGACAGATTCCCGAGGACTACGAGGAGGATCTCAGCGAGAAAGAGAAGGCGATCGTGCGGGAAATGTGCAACGTAAGTGCAAATAAACGCTTCCTAATAAATATCACCAGGAGCAGAGGCAACACTACAGAATACGTTTCCTGTCACATTTTGCCCTCGCTTTGATTGGGAACGGCGTTCCTGTGACCACGGGTTTTCACGCCGCTTTATCGGAAGCTTGGTATAAAAAAAAGAAAGAAAGAAATGGCGTGGTGTGGGGCTGAAGGGGGGTCTCTGTGGAGTTGATGGTGCAGCCGTTCGCAGTAATTAAAATAACTCGAGCGCTGAGAACAATGTGGGTCTATTGGGCTCCTCTGAGCTTTCCAGAGAACTGCCGAGCGGAACAAGAAGGAACGAGGCGGCGCGGTTCGGATAAGAGCGGCACAGGGCGCAAATCACGCGCCTGCCAAAAAAAAGAGGCCCTTCTACCAGAAAGGGGCATGATAGAAGAAACCAGAAGGACGAGGGGAAACCTCAGCGTGATGCCGCCACAACCACCACCATGCTTCTCTGCAGGGGTGCGTGTCGATGAGTTGTGTTGGGAGTCGGCCAAAAGAAGCGCTTTGTACTAATGCCAAAAAAAACAACAATTTGGTTTTATCAAGACTGGAAAACCCGTTCCCACATGTTGGTCTCCACAATGCTTTTCCTCTCGTCCGTTTTACACCTCTCCGTTTTATCCCATCTTCTGGTGCGTTTATATCCAGATCACATGACACTTTAATTGCACACAAGTCGCCTCCTTTTTAAACGAATTACGTGTGTTCTTATTCAAGGGGGCTCACATTAACGGCACCGAGTCTATAATTCTGGTTGTTCGAATAAAATAAAAGAACAAATTCTTCCCCATGCGCCGTCCATCCTAGGACGCCATTGCTCCGCGTCGTCACCAGGGCCGTGAAACATTTCCCCCGTTCAAATGTCGAGAGTGTTTTAGAGCCGGGCGATGAATCGTTATTATCAATTCATTTCTATTAACACCAGGGAAAAGGTGGTTTTGCATTGGCTACTGTAATAATAATAATAATAATAATAATAAGAGGCACGGTGGCTTAGTGGTTAGCACGTTCGCCTCACACCGCCAGGGTCCGGGTTCGATTCCCGTCTCGGCCATGTGTGTGTGGAGTTTGCATGTTCTCCCCGTGCCTCAGGGGGTTTTTTCTCCGGTTTCTTCTCCGGTTTCCTCCCCGGTTTCCTCCTCCCGGTCCAAAAACATGCACGGTAGTAGGTTGATTGGCACCTTGGAAAATTGTCCCTATTGTATGAATGTGTGTGTGTGTGTGTGTGTGTGTCTGTGTGTGATGGGTTGGCATTCCATCCAGGGTGTATCCTGCCTTAATGCCCATAGACGCCTGAGATAGACACAGACTCCCCGTGACCCGAGGGAAGATCGGATAAAGCGCTAGAAGATGAATGAATGAATGAATGAATTTCTTTCAACATCGGGCATAAACTCGAATGAATCGATAACGACGATTCATCTCCCAGCTCCTAGCGGACACATTTTCCCCGCGGTATCCAAAATCGAAAGATCTTGTCCCATCATATCACACCATCACAACCCCGTCTTTATAGGACACACACTTGGTACTTGGTAATTAAACTGCAAAATATGGAAATTAACGAATGCTGGTCAGAAGTAATCTCCTTCCCAAACATAGTATCTTCTCAGGGCGTATGAAGTGGCAAAGTGTCGTGAAAGGGGCCTCTTTTTAAACCCCTGGGATTGGGGTGGACTGTGGGACCTGCGGAGTCGTGCGTTTCCCTCACGGATGAGTGTGCACTCGAGGCCCTTTTCGCCTGTCAAGGGCACAATCACGGAGATGACACACAGCTACAATGGCTCCTTTCTCCACATTCACCGGCTCGACCCCCGCCGCCTACGCCACTGTCTCTGCGACAAAAACGCTGTAACACCTCCCTCTCTCTCTCTCTCTCTCTTTTTATTCCTTCCGCCACCCCCCCCTGCTCCTTTCTGTTCCCGCTCTCAGGTGGTGTGGCGTAAGCTCGGCGACGCGGCAGGCTCTAAACCGTCCATCCGGCAGCACCTCTCCGGAAACCAGTTCAAAGCCCCGATGTAGCTCCCGGCGCCGGACGCCGACGTCCTCCGAGAACCGGCGTAACTTCAGAGCACTTCAGAAAAAAAAGCAATCGGCGTACAAACCTGCGCTCCTACGGCTACGTTGCCGGCAGCCATTTAAAAAGGATTCTATACGGCAGCTAGTGGCATACATTACAAACCCAGACTTTATTCTCCATCAGCTGGTTCACTCATCGATCCTAAAGCCCCCCCCCCGACTCTGTGTTAGAATCGAACCCCCCCCCAGGCTTAAATCGGCCATTCCGTCTCATGCCGGGTCATTTCTGACCTTGAAGGCATTTTTCATCCTCAGCTGGTGACAATCGTTTGCAAACTGTTAAAATTCCTAAAGCTATACGATCTTATGCAGTTCCACCCTTTAACACCCGGGAAAGTGTGGCTTCGCATCGGCTCCTGTACCAACAACAACAATAACAACGACGGCTGTAGATAAAGAAACGGCGTCCGGACCGGTTTGAGCTCGGGCGGGAACATCGCACGGACCAATCAGAATCCTCGCTTCAAGTTTTCCAAAGTCGATCATTTAGATTGCGATGAAAGCTAAAAGTAGCGAAAAAAGTGGCGCACAAGTAGCTGGAGTAGACCGATGCGTCGGTCGTTATTACATACGCTGGCTTTACAAGATGAACATAGCGTAGCTACAACTTTTGCGTTCGAGCGTTAGGCCACGCCCATGAACAAGAAAGAAAAACGGAGCAGCAGACTGACCGCACGGATCGAGCGCGTTTACGCTAATCAGACGTTCTGTGATAATTGTACGCAAGGTTCTGAAGGTGCGCTTTGTCATTTGCCAAGAGTTTCGTTGTGGATTTCGAAACCTGAAATATGAAAATATTGATTCGTATTGGATCTGTTTAGTATTTATTTATTAAAAAAAAAAAAAAAAAAAAAACTTTTTTTTTCTGGCCCTGAAACAGGCTCCGCCCTCCCCCCAGATCTAGTGTCCGAAGCTCTAAATAAATGCCAGACTGCACCTTTAAAGGCTCTCAACTGCCACAAAAGATATTTGCTGCATTCCTGCTGAAAATCTCAGTGATATTTGATCAGTGCCGACTTTTTTTGTTATTATTATTATTATTATTATTATTATTATTATTATTATTTTAAAATAATAATTTCATTTCCGGCAACTCAGGAAATTGTTTTTCCTCATCTCCGCCTTCACGAAGGAGAGCCTCTCGTGGTCACGTGACTGTTAGGAATTCCATGAGCTCGTCACATCGTGCCAAAGATTGAGTATAAAGACGAGTGCGTGTGCATCGTAAAAAAAACAAGGGGTGTTACGGAATGACGTTCTAGCAAATGGAAGCTTCTATCAGGTCATGTGACGCGGCTACAACGCAGAAGTGTTTTGTTGCCAGCTCAAGATCTCGAACCCGAACGAGCTCACTGACACTGGAGACTCCTTCATTTGACACAACCTTACACGTTTTAACCCTTTCATACACGGGTGTCGCTCTATCGACACGCGACCAATCAGGACGGAGTATTATGCCCAAAGCTCTCTCTCTCTCTCTCTCTCGTTCATATTACGAAAGGGGAAAGACTTTTTTTTTGGGCTGCCAGTCGGACGTCCGAAATATCCCAGGATTCCATGCGGTGGAGCCGGAGGGAAAAAGATTTTTTTTGATGTGATTGAGTCGGACATTTCTGGAACATCAGGCGGCTCGCACACAAGCACAATCAGAGCGAAGAGAGAAAGCTCGTAATTAAAATACAGTAATACAAGAAGACATTTTTTTTTACCATTACCCCCCCCCCCCCCCCCCCCCCCTTCCCATGCACAAATGCAGCAGGTGGCTTTTGTCAGGTCTTGTGTATCCACGAGTGCGTAGTTTTATTTCGTTAATTTTTTTCTTATATTGTTTAGGGAAACGATTGAACAGTCATTTGAAAGAAGGACGCATTTTTTTAGTTTGCTATTTCTACAAAAAAATAAATCCGCATTGGAATATAAAACAATATATAAAACAACAACAACAAATTCCCACCAATCCCACGACTGTTATTGTGTTTCCTTCATCCGACGATGACGTGAGGAACTCTGACTTGCGCCTCTGTTTGTTTGTTTGTTTGTTTTTGTTTTGTCCCACCCGAATAAACTATATGTAGGAGAACTTACTGTGTAAATACCTCTTTCCTGTAGAATATCTGCAACTTGCATGCATTTATAATGATCTTTTTTTCTTCTTTTTTTTTTTCTTTTCCTCCATAAGAACTGTACTGTAGGTTTCGTTTAGGAAAAGATGAAACTCGGTGCACTTCCTGTAGATTAATGCAAATAAAATGTACACTCTTTATAATTCTGTGTCAAAGACGTTTATTCATTCATTCATTCATCTAGCGCTTTATCCGATCTTCCCTCGGGTCACGGGGAGTCTGTGTCTATCTCAGGCGTCTATGGGCATTAAGGCAGGATACACACTGGATGGAATGCCAACCCATCGCAGGACACACACACACACACACACACACATTCATACACTAGGGACAATTTTCCAAGGTGCCAATCAACCTACCGTGCATGTTTTTGGACCGGGGAGGAAACCGGAGAACCCGGAGAAAAACCCCCTGAGGCACGGGGAGAACATGCACAAACTCCACACACACATGGCCGAGACGGGAATCGAACCCGGACCCTGGCGGTGTGAGGCGAACGTGCTAACCGTGCTAACCCCGTCCCAGACGCTTATTCATAGAAACGAAGAAAGGCAGGATTTCCCGGGATTGAACCGGTAATTGTGATAAACTAAGACAATGGCTCCCCCTGGTGGACATGTTTATACACCTTATACACATGTTTTGTATCTGGAAAATGATATAGTTTAAAAATATTAGTTAGAAATAAAATATATTACTTGGATATGTTCTGTATTTATTTTAAATATTGTATATTATTGGTAATATTATTATTACATAAATGATTTCAATTTTATATGAAATGAAGCCTAAAAATTCAAATTTATTATAGTGACTTAATATAGCTTTAAAATGCTTTCACCTTTTATTTATTTATAAAATAAGTAATTGCTTTATTTATTTATTTATTTATTTATTTATTTATTTTCGCTGGATATTAAAGGGGAAGGACAAGTTTTTACGGAACTGAACAAGTTATTTTGATAAAATAAATAAATAAATAAATATCTAGCACAATGGCGCCCCATAGTGGACACTTTGAAAACATTCAAGTTTAGTAATGAATTATAACTAATAAATTAAAATAGTTTCATTGTTATATTAAATGATTTTTAAAAATTACTTATTTTATGTGTGTATTTATTTTATTATATAATATTATTGCAAATACAATTGGCTGATAATAAATATTTGTATTATTACATCAATTATTGAATCGGCTTTATATCAAATGGCGAATGTACCAAATATAGCTTTAAAATCTAATGGATTACTTAAACGCAATAAAATGTTTTACTTATTTTGAATAAATACGTAATTGCTTTATTTATTTCATAAGCTAAGTTCCTTTTTTTAGTTGGACATTAAAGGTAAAAAGAAGAACAGGACGTACCGGGACTAAACAAGCCACTTCAGCGATTTAGAAAACAAACAAGCATAAAACACTACAATGGCTCCCCCTAGTGGAAAGCGTTATAAACGTCTCGAATTTAATATCATTAATTTCGTTATTTAATGTAGAATTACATTTTTAGATTTGATATTAAGATGGAATTTTTCAATAAAAAATACATTACTCGCTTATTTGATGTATTAATGTATTTTTTTGTTTTATTATATAATATTATTGCAATACTATTGGCTAAAAATACATATTTGGTTTATTACGTCAATTATTTAAATCAAATAAAGATGAAAAGAAAACCCACAAATTATTTATATATATTATAATAATTATATTAATGTAATTATATATAATGATTAAATATATAAAGATTTGAGTAAGTGTATTCAAAATGTTATCACCTTCATTATACTTTAAAAAAAAAATCATAAATAAAGAATTCATTTTATGACACAACAAACAATAACAATAATTGTGATTGGAAAAAAACAACAAAACAAACAAATCCTTGTAAACCTCTCAACCTCTGCACTTAAGAAAAGTTATAACAATAACGGTAATACATATAAAATTATTATTATTATTATTATCATTATTATTATTATTATATTATTATTATTATTATTATTATTATTATTATTATTATTATTCTCTCCGATTGATCTATGCAGGTCACACTATTCCCTCCGCTTTATCTCCTTATATGGTCACTCGTACCCTCTAACACAGGGGTCACCAACGTGGTGCCCGTGGGCACCAGGTAGCCCCCAAGGAGCACATGAGTAGCTCTCAGGCTTGCTATAAAAAGTGCACAACTCATCAGTGAGATGCGTCTATAATGTAAAATGTAGTTAATTCGTTGTTGATAGTCACTGTCAAGTGTATTTACATAGATAAATGAGTATCATTAATAATAATAATAATAATAATAATATATAACTAAAGGTAAATTTGTTATTTCAGAGGAGTATTTCAAACTGGTAGCCCTTTATATGACTCGGTGTCCATGTAGTAGCTCTCAGTTACAAAAAGGTTGGTGATCCCTGCTCTAACATAAACTTAAAAACGTGCCTTCGGGCCGCATCTCAAATCTCCTCCTGCTCCCTACGTCACTGCACTCCGCGACGACATTAAATAAAACTGAATCCCTAAATATGGCGTCTTGATAATAAGGGCGGAAGTACGCAATTTGGGACAGCACCGGCGCCTTCTCTCGGAAGCCAAGCTTGTAAATACGACACGATAAATGCAATCGAGCAAAAAACAACAAAATGAACAAAACCAGGCAGAAAAACTAATAAACACGCGAAATTAATGTTAGATTTTAAAACTAATCCGAATAAAATCCAAACGCATGCGACTCAAGTCCAAACGATTCCTTGCAACCGCCAATTAGAAGGCGTGCCTCCGGGGTTGAAGGCGGGACTAATGAACTTGCTAAGCCAATCGGAATTCAGGATGAGTCTAAGCGTCCAGAGAAGCTGCAAGGTTCGGTTGCGCCCATCTAGTGAGTGGGAGAAGACTGACAGCAGGAGCTTGAATTCATTTCACAAGGTATTTTGTTGTTGTTGTTGTTGTTGTTATTGTTTTATAACATGTTTTTTTAGGTAATATCGGGAGTTTTCTATGGATACAATAGGTCGCTTTGCTAATGACAGGAGCAGAACTATCATGGTGTCTTATCTACAGGAGTGTGGAAGGTGTATGGGATTAAAGGGGCCATAAGAAGTCTCCAGGGTTCATTATTTTCAGGGCCGGAAATTTAACTGCAGTACACACACACACAGAGAGAGAGAGAGAATGTTTACCAGATGTGTATGTTGTTGTTGTTTTTTTTTTTTTAAATAATGATATACAGTAGTAGTAGTAGTAGTAGTAGTGTGGGTTATGGCTGTGGGCCTGTGAATGGTGTAGGAATGGAGAGAAGACTCCACAGCTGCACCTCCTCCAGCCCTCCGAGCTATTTTAAGGCTGCAACTCGCACTTTCCTTACTGTGATTGTCCACTTAAAGTGGTCTCGATGTACAATAAAAGATGCTCCTGGCTCTGCCTTTAAGCTTGTGTGATGTGCAGGGTTGTAAGTGAATCAAGTTGTTGGTGTTTGTTTATTGTTTATGTTGAGGATGATACAGGATGCTGATGCTGATAGGGCAGTAGAATCCCCCCGCCCCCATATCAGCATCAGCATCCTGTATCATCATGAGGAGGAGGAGAATAATGAGGATGATGGAGATGATCAGGATCTCCTTCTATTTCGAATTCTTTCCATCGTCGTTATTACAGGAGCGCCGTTCTTCCCAGGTGATCCCGTCCTGTAAATATCTATACGGTGAAATGTGTTTACGGTTATGCTTTGAAAATGTGCCCTTTATTTTAAAAGGCGGACGTGGAGGACATTAAAGTGATGTGGAAACACACGATCGGCTCTAGTGACCCCTAATGGAGCGGCTAAAAGGACCGCATTGAAAATACGCCTAATGGAAACGCGTCCAAACACAAATGTATTGCAAAAAGTTTTTTACGCTCTCACGAGGTGTTCTTTTGTTTAAGACGAAAGAGGAATAATTTGCGAAACTGTACTGGAAACAGTTTCCAGTGCACTGGAATCACGTTACGACATTATCGCAAAAGTTTTACGCAAATTTGTAATGGAAACGTACCTAGGGAGGAGGCGGGGCTGAAAGTGGAATTTCCTTCTTAGATTAACTCCGGCGGCACAGAGTAGCTATTTTGATTTGCTGTCGTAACCTGAGCAGGAATTGCATCAGTGAACATGCGCCCTCTAGAGGACATTCTTGTTTTTAAGCTGTTTTTTTTTTTATCCCTCGCTCAGGAGCCTTCCCTTGTACACCGAAACGCAGACGATGGGCAAGAAAAGTCGAGTGAAGACCCAGAAATCGGGGACGTCTGGAACAGCAGCGGTGTCCCCCAAAGAGATGATGAACCTGATCTCTGAGCTCCTACAGAGTGAGTAAACCGTCACCAGGACGCAAATTTACCTTGCGTGTACATCTGACGCCCTTCTCTTTGCGTTTCCCAGAATGCAGCGGTGCAGCTCCGTCTCCCGGGAAGGAGTGGGAGGAGTACGTCCAGATTCACGCCCTGGTGGAGAAGATCCGCAAGAAGCAAAAAGGTTTTTTTTTTTTTGTTTGTTTGTTTTTGTTTTTGTAACTCGAGTAGTGTGTTGCTGATGTATTCCAACTGTTACGAAAGATGTTTTTCATTCAGGAGTGTCCGTGGTGTTTGAGGGCAGTAGGGAGGATTATTTTCCTGAGCTCATGGCCTGGGCTGCTGAATGTGGTGCATCCTGTGAGGGCTTCGAGATCTCCACTTTTGGAGATGAAGGATACGGTCTCAGAGCCACTAGAGACATCAAGGTGTGTGGAGAAACACACACACACACACACACATATATATATATATATATATATATATATATATATATAATCCCAAGACTGGATATTTCCATTAAATCCTGATGCTCACTTTTGATCCTTCAGGCTGAAGAGCTGTTCCTGTGGGTTCCCCGGAAGATGTTGATGACCGTGGAATCGGCTAAAAGCTCCGTCCTCGGTGAGTGTGAGCCGAGCTCTCCGTTTCTTCTTCTGATATGCCGTATTTCATTGTATCGTGTCCCAATACTTTTGCCCATATCATGTATGTCTGAGAGGGGCACGGTGGTTTAGTGGTTAAGCACGATCGCCTCACACCCCTCCAGGATCCGGGTTCGATTCCCGTCTCGGCCATATGTGTGTGTGGAGTTTGTGCATGCATGTTCTCCCCGTGCCTCAGGGGGTTTTTTTCTCCGGTTTCCTCCCCCGGTCCAAAAACATGCACGGTAGGTTGATTGGCACCTTGGAAAATTGTCGCTGGTGTATGAATGTGTGTGTGTGTGTGTGTGCACTGTGATGGGTTGGCATTCCATCCAGGGTGTATCCTGCCTTAATGCCCATAGACACCTGAGATAGGCACAGGCTCTCCGTGACCCGAGGGAAGATCGGATAAAGCGGTAGAAGATGAATGACATTGCGTTAGAAACTCTATCTAACTCGTTCTCACGTCCCGTACCCCTCAGGCCCGCTGTACGCCCAGGATCGCATCCTGCAGGCCATGGGGAACGTGACTCTGGCCCTACACTTGCTCTGTGAAAGGGCAAGCCCGGAGTCCCCCTGGCTGCCCTACAT
Organism: Kryptopterus vitreolus; assembly: GCA_030449085.1. Classification (NCBI taxonomy): domain Eukaryota; kingdom Metazoa; phylum Chordata; class Actinopteri; order Siluriformes; family Siluridae; genus Kryptopterus; species Kryptopterus vitreolus. The sequence continues at coordinate 14,456,574 of JACRUU010000015.1, forward strand.
CAAAACCCTGCCCTCTCACTACGACACGCCTTTATACTTCGAGGAGGACGAAGTGCGCCACCTCCTGGCCACGCAGGCCATTCAGGACTTTCTGAGCCAGTACAAGAACACGGCTCGCCAGTACGCCTACTTCTACAAAGTCATCCAGGTGAGTTTCTCTTTCCAACGCGTTTTCTTTTCCCCTGGAGTTTACTATTTCTCTTATAATATGACAACAGTTGTTATCCTGTTGGTTGGAGGGGGGGGGGGGTACTTAAAATTGTATTTTATATAATTCAATGGAAGTTGTTTACTCAGTACTCCCAGAAGTGCCCATAGTTTCATGCTCTCTGATAAACTCCGGAGGTGCAGTAGTAGCTTGAGTCCAGGAGAGGGCGACATTTATCCCCCATTTATCGAGGTTGTGATAAAGTCTAAAATAATGAATTAAATATAATGTGTTTGTAATAACATAATGTGTAATAACATTCCAAGAACATTCTTTAAATTGCAATTTAATTATTGTGCTTTATAGATTGTTATACATTGTTTTTTTTTTTTTTTTTTTTTTTTTTTTTTTAATAAATAAGAAAAACTGATTCTAATGGGATTCACTTCCAGCAGTCGAGTTAATTCACAAATATTTATTTATTTTTATATAAAAAAAAAAAAAAGACCAGTTAAGTAATCGAGGCGAAACGATGCCGCTTATGAATACATACATCCTGATATTGCACATCTGATCTAATTACACATGCATTAATGAACACAAACATCATTTTTTTGTCATTAGCTCACCCTGTAATAATGCAGATCCTGCAGATCATGGCACATTTAATCTGTTCACCGGCATCCCAGAACACACAAACACACACACAAACAAAGCATTTGCACCGTTTTGATTCCTTTAATTGTACATTTGAGCGAAACTAACCCCCTCTCCTCCTCCCCCCCCCCCCCTTTTGATATTCATGTCAGAGTGAGAAATCGGCTCTTATTCTACAGTATATCGATATGTAACGCACGGGATTCCTGGAGCGTTTGTTTACATTACGATTACACCCAACAAAAATCTTAATCAAATGATTACAGATAATAACACATCTCTCCTAAATAAACGCCCCCCCCCCTCCCCTTCTTCATCCCTTAGCGATATTAATCGATGGTGTGTTATTATACCAGATTGCAATTTGTAAGCGCAAATATCTGGATTTCTTTTTTTCCCCCCCACTACAAACCCACTTGTTTATAACGTCGATTTAATTTAAGATCAGAGCAATAAACATTACGTCCGTTTACGTTCCTCATCCACCGGCTATTAAAGAAGCAATAATCCGCTCTGTTCCTCCGAATTTGGCTCGGAACATCTTGCCGGTGCTTTTCTTGCCTCTTTCATTAGATGACTGTCAATTAGAAAAAAGGTAATATTTCACATTATTGTCAAGATAAGGCATCAAATATTCATAGGGAATAGCTAATGCGTTTGTCACGTCGGTGTCTCCGAGTCGATTGACGGTTTTCACATTTATTAAATGCTTTTTCCGGTGTTTGACTGTGCAGGCGTGTGTGTGTGTGTAGTTTGAGTTTGGAGAGGGGGGGGGGGGGGGCTGGAACGTCGGGTGTTGAGTAATTAGACGGACTTTTATTGTTTTTTTCTCTGCTTTAATCTCATCATCTTCATAATTAATCTGACAAATTTGTGCCATTTCGGATACAGTGATACATCAGGGATGTAATTAAGACTAGGATTTATTTATTTATTTATTTATTTATTTATTTTTATTTTATTTTGGTAAATCCCTCGGGTTGGTTTGATTCATCAAGGGATGTGATTTATTTATATATTTATTTAGCTATTTTTTAATTGTGTTTTTTTATATATATATATATATATATAGATATATATATATATATATATATATATATATATATATATATATATATATATATATATATGCTGCTTATGTACATGTATAGATGTATCTCTGTGCTTTAGGTGGCAGTAGAGGGTAACGACTGTGCGAAGATGTCTGGAATGTCTGGATTTTTTTTTCTCGGGGAAATCAACGTACAAGCTCAAAATCTTCTCTGAGCAAAAAATTGTTATATTTTTGAGGATGAGTTATTTATTTATTTATTAATTTATTTCACCCCTTGCCTGGAAATTTGGTCGGAATTATATCCAAGAGGACGGACGTTGTCGCTGTGACCCTCATATGCAAGTGTCCTGTCCACCTCTCCTCCTCCTCCTCCTCCTCCTCCTCGTCTCCTTTCCTCTCGGCTCCTCGGGTTGCGAGCCGATGTCACCGTAATGACTGCCGTCAATGTCAGGCTCTCTTCAAAGGCGGCCGCAGATGACCGGGCTGGAAAATTAGCTTGTCGCATCGGCTTTGAATCGAATTGACCTGATTGTACCTTCCGCACATGTTGGGGAAAGAGACTGACTTCCCTTATTCCATCCCTCCCCCCATCCCGAGTCCTATATATCCTGGACACGTGTATATCCTTTCCTCCTCCTCCCTTATCGCCATGCCCAGGTCACGATAGCAAGGCTGTATACGACAATTTGAAATATCTACGTATATTTTTTACGTGGATTTTCCATCCCTAAGTAAAGAGGGATTGGCCATTGTTGGGACTGTCTGATGCATATCGATGGTCGCTCTGTCCTCGCCAGGGCCGTGTGTGCGCCTGTGTGCATGAGTGCATGTGTGTGTGTGTGTGTGTGTGTGTGTGTGTGTGTGTGTGTGTGTGTGTGTGGGGGAGGTGGACCTCATAAGGTGACCCCGCTATGCAGCGAATGCAAAGTAACCTTGGTGTGCTGCATCTGCCGCCGTTGATGAGAAATGAATAGTGTCCCTGCGGTACGCCGCGCGCTCCCCTTCCCCGTATCTCGCCCGACCTTCCTAGTATGGCAGAACATTTTATTTATTTATTTTTATACAGTAACGCCGTTCCTCTTTTTTTTATGTTTAATTAAAAGAAGAAACCATAAGAATCAGGGTCATCAGGCGATGGAGCTGATAAAAGCGAAGGCGGGAAATAAAATCGATCGCTGCGAAAATGTTCACCGCAAATCCGTTTTTTTTTTTTAATACCCGAAACGCCGGAAAACCCTCAAAGCTCGGAGAAACACCCCGGAGCCCTCCTGCGGGCCGGCGACCAATTAGCTTCGTTTCCCGTCGGCTCGTTAAAGAAAGCCGGAGCGCGGCGTGAGGGCTTTTTGTTTTTTAATTGATTTACGGGACGCTGCCCCCTCCCATCCTCTGCTTCCCCACGTGGTGCCAGTGTGGGTTCGGCTGTATGATGAATTACCCCTCTCTGGTAATGCTAATGCATCAAGAGCTCGAGCCGCTCTCTTTTTCCCTCTCTCTCTGTCTCTCTCTCTCTCTCTCTCTCAAAACTACACTCTCATCCCCTCTGCATCCCTTCTTTTCCATAGTGTATGACCACGTCCTTTTTTCCCCAAGCTGTACGCCCCATCTCAGCGTCCGGCGTAAAACCAGAGGCCTGCAAAAAAAAACCGTGCACGCCCCCCTCCCCCCCCCCCCCCCCCCCCCACCCTCCGCCGCCCTGCCCCGAGCCTCACCACTCCTTCCAGCTAATTATATTCATAATTGTGTCTATTAACATGCCCAGGTGTTTCCGCTCGCTCCGAACTCTCGTCTCTCAGAGGATGGCATCATCACACGTTTAACCTCCCCCGCGAAGGTCCCCCGCGCCCGGCCTCGCCCGACGAACGAAGGAACGAACGCGAGATTTATCTCCTATATTCCTTATAGAGGTTGTTTATAGGCAGTATGTATTTTATTATTTATTTATTCCCCCCCCCAACAACATAAAGCTCAGACGATCCAGTGGTGACCTCAAACCCTACACCCCTTCCGTTCTCCGGCGTCTTATCTTTTAATGGTTGTCTGTCAAGCGTTTGGAGGCGTCACGTCAAACCCGGTCCAGTCCTTGAGTATGGACTTTTTGAAGGGGAAAAGCAGAGAGGGATTAGAGTTAGTGACCGGCTCTCTTACTTTCTTTTACTCTCTCTCTGTGTGTGTGTGTGTGTGTGTGTGTGTGTGTGTTTAAGGCTGACTTGACCTTTCTCAACACCCAAGTGTGTTGCTTTTCAGTGATCAACCTAAGAGTGTGTAATGCCGGAGCTGGCATGAGGAATTGAGGACCAGGGAGATTCCACGGCTCAGCTCTGTCCGATACGCCTGATTCAGCATCAACGCACGGCCTGCTTATTTCACACACACTCTGTGTGTGTGTGTGTGTGTGTGTGTGTGTGCGGAGCAAGCCAGCAAGTGGTAGTACAGGGCTCAATTAGTGTCAGTGAAATTGATTAATGGGATGAGACATGCAAGGCAAAAGTTATCTACCACCTCTGAGTGCTTTCATTTCATGCTTTTTCTACTCCGTTCTAGCCGAACTAATTATACCGCGGGAGTACAAAGAGTGCGAGTGTATCCTCTAGTGGTGGGAGGTATACTGCTGTATACGCGAGCCTGCTACAGATTTGTCAACGCGATATAATGACGCTCATCACGGGAAGATCCACGGAGAGCAGCGTAATCTGGGTCGCGTCACGATCCTTACATTTTTGCCGCCAAGTCACCGCCACAACGGATTTACTATATATCCGTTTTACCCCGAGGAGCAGTATTCGCTGGCACCTCTTATTTTTGCCTGTTCACTTTTTGCACGAATAATTTTTTCCCCCCCTCAAATAGTGCATGTTAATGTATATTCTTTTACCATGAATCCCGGCTTCTAATTGGTTAAAAAATGATCAAAGGTTATAATTGCACCCCGCGAGTAACGAAGCAATAGCGTCACATTCCCAAGTGTGTATTAGGGATATAAAAAATTAATATTTGAATATTTATAAATATATATGAATTAAATAAAAAAATGTGTGTCAAATTCAATTTAAAGAAGTAATTAAATTAAATAATGTAAACAATGCATGGCTCTTTTACAAACCTTTGTTGTTAAAAAAAAAAAATAATAACTTAAAAAAAAAAGAATAAATAAATACAGATTTTTTTTTCCTATCCTGTATGACTCAGTTTTGTACAATTTTCGCAACAAAATATTGTGCGTACAAAAAACTATTACTAAAAACTATTAATAAATAAAAGTCTATTACTAATCATAAATAAATGGGACCTTTTGTCGCAGCGGTGGCGCCTCTGACTCCAGATCAGAAGGTTGCGTTTTCAAATCACGATGAGGTCCTGAACGGTGGTCTCTGGATTTTAGGGAGAGGGTGTGGCTCAGTGGTTTAAGGCGCTGGGATAGCGATAGTAAGGTCAGGGGTTCGAGGCCCCTGTATCTCCAAGCTACCACCCATTGAGCAAGGGCTGTACTCCAGGGGGCCCTAACCCTAACCCTAGCCTTCAGCTTCCAAACAACAAGCTTGGATATGCAAAGACAAAATGTTACTGTCCTGTAATGTATATGTTTTTTTAACGATGCTAAAAATACGTAATCACTGGCAGGTTGCTGTTGTATAAGAGCAAATCCGCTTCCTGTCTTGCGCGCGCGATCATTTTCCCACACCTCGCCTCAATTTTGCGAGGGGATAAAAAAACCCGAAGTACCCGTTTGGTCATTCCGACTCGAGTGGTGACGCGCCGATCATTTGATTAATGCTGACGAATGTTCTTGCCCAAACGGAGATGATGAATTGCTTTCGTGTCCCGGAGGTTCGAGCGGCGTGGGGCTTCATTTAGCAGGACGAGAGCCACACGCACAGCCTCAGGAGCACCTGGGTGGGGAGATCTCTCCCGCATTCATCCCTCCGTCTATTTTTACGACTCTTTTTTTTTTTTGCATCTTCGGGAGGCTTTTATGCTATAGAGTTAGACCTGTGCGCTTTTTTTTTTTCCTCCATAGGAACCAAGGTTTTTTTTTTTTTTTTTCTTCCCCCCCTGTCCATGACACGCGCTGCAAATGAGCCCTTGGAGGGAGCGGGTCTGTTCCTTTAAATGTAGATTTCTGTGGCACCGGTGGCTCTCTGTCACCTAAATTGATGAAGCAGATTTATGACGACTGCTGGGCACAACAAATTAAGTTGACAGTGATGTATGGGGGGCTAATGCCACCATGATCCCACAGTAGCACCGCCGGACGTTCCTTCCTCCTCTATGCTCTTGTTAGGAAGCTACATAATGAAATTCCACTGACTGATTTCTCTGTGTGTGTGTGTGTGTGTGTGTGTGTGTGTGTGTGTGTGTGTGTGTGTGTTTTTTTTCTGTCTCTTTCCATACCTCCCTGCCTAATTCATCCTTCCTTATTCTCTCTCCTCGTCCTTTCCACTCGTCACCTTCGATCCCCAGACTCATCCCAACGCCAGCAAACTGCCCCTGAAGGATGCTTTCACCTTTGACGACTACAGGTTGGTTTGTCCTACCGTGTCCCATATTTGAGCCACGCTACTTTTGTGTGCGTGTGTGTGTGTGTGTGAGAGAGAGAAAGTGTGTGGGGAAGAAAAGGAAAGGAAAAGAGTGGGGGTAAAAAAAAAAAAGAAAAAGTACACGCTGGGTGCGAGGGTACGAATGTGGCCTCTTAAAACGATGCGTTTGTTCTCATTGTTCTTTCATTAGCACCAAATTATCTGTGAGGGAATAATTTATCACCGGCCCCCTTTTTATCTCCGGATTGTTAAGCATGATGCAAGCGCCTGCTCCCGCTGGGCAACGTGTGAAAGGAATGAAATAGCGTCTTGTCACACTTAATGATTCAGTCTTCGCTGGCCACGGAGATACGGAGATTCGTTTACTTATTTATTTTTATTAATTACAGCCAGATCGCTATCGGCAGAGGTGAAGGCCAAAATGTTTCAACGCCAGCATAGTGGTTGCTATGGAAAGGTGCTCGTGTGTGTGTGGCATTGTTAAAAGATGAATAAAACAGGAAGATAATAATTATAGGGTGTGTGTTGTAGTTGGGCCGTATCGTCTGTGATGACCCGTCAGAACCAGATCCCTACAGAGGACGGCAGCCGGGTCACGCTGGCTCTAATCCCACTCTGGGACATGTGTAATCACACCAACGGCCTGGTGAGTGTGTGTGTCTCTCTCTCTCTCTCTCTCTTTCCCTCCCTGCTCGGCTTGTTTGGGTACGATTGTGTGTGTGTGTGTGTGTGTGTGTGTGTGAAGGTGGGAGTATGGATCTGTGAAGTATGAGGGTGTGTGTTTGTGGGTATGAGGGTGGGAGTATGGGTATAGGGGGTTGGGTATGGGAGGGTGGTTATGAGAGTGTGTGTGGGTATAAGGGTAAGAGTATAGAGGTATGAAGGTGTGAGTATGGAGCTGTGTGGTTATGGGGGGTGGGAATATGGGGCTGTTGGGTATAAGGGGTTCGGTATGGGAGGGTGGTTATGAGTGTGTGTGGGTATAAGGGTGGGAGTATAGAGGTATGAGAGTGTGTGTGGGTATGAAGGTGGAAGTATGGGGGGCGGATATGAGGGTGTATGTGGGTGGGATTAAGGGTGGGAGTATAGAGGTATGAGGGTGTGTGTGGGTATGAAGGTGGAAGTATGGGGGGCGGATATGAGGGTGTATGTGGGTGGGAATAAGGGTGGGAGTATAGAGGTATGAGGGTGTGTGTGGGTATGAAGGTGGAAGTATGGGGGGCGGATATGAGGGTGTATGTGGGTGGGAATAAGGGTGGGAGTATAGAGGTATGAGGGTGTGTGTGGGTATGAAGGTGGAAGTATGGGGGGCGGATATGAGGGTGTATGTGGGTGGGAATATGGGGCTGTTGGGTAGAAGGGGTTGGGTATGGGAGGGTGGTTATACGAGTGTGTGTGGGTATGAGGGTGTGTGTGGGTATGAAGGTGGGAGTATGGGGCTGTTTGGTATGAGTGGTAGGGTATGTGGAGAGGATATGTGTGTGTGTGTGTGTATGAAGGTTGGAGCATGAAGTTGTGCGGGTATGGGGGTTTGCGTATGAGTGTGTGTGTATGTGTGTGTATCTGGGTAGTTGTGAAGATTATAGACATTTTGCACAACGACACATTTTGACAAAAAGCTCTGAAGTAATGTGCTTCTCTTTTTTTTTTTTTTTTTTTTTCCTCCTGATTGTCCCGGATCTCGGGGGATATTTTATTTCTGTTTGAATAATTTGGCTGGGATTGCGTTCAGCGCCTCACGCCACAGAGCAATATATGACTTTGCATGTGTGTGGGTGGGTTGGGGAGGAAGGAGCTGGGATATGTGTGTGTGTGTGTGTGTGTGTGTGTGTGTGTGTGTAATTGCGTTTAAAACCCTACGCCGAATTTCATGTTTCGGATTGCTGAAAACCAGAAGTTATTAGGACGCTTAATGAAATGGCTTTTTAGAATTCCCCTGGTTAAGGTTTAATAAAAAGCGCATTTATTTTTCTCAGTAATAATCTTGTTTATCGCGAAGTTGTGACAAATTGGTTAAGTTTTATTAAATTTTCCGCCTTCCTTTTTCTACTCCTTCGATTCCTGTTTGTTTTGTGTGCGCACTTTAATTCGGGGGCGATGATTTAAAATATGTTTAAGCGTCTTAACGTGATTATTTCTTTCCTGCTCGTGTGTGTGTGTGTAATGGCTTTCTCTCATTATCATCCCCATCATAAGAAAGGTATTCGTGTGTAAGCTTTTCCACTTTTTTTTCCTCCCCCCCCCCATAGATTACGACTGGTTATAACCTGGAGGATGACCGATGCGAGTGTGTCGCTCTGCACGATTATAAAGAGAGCGAGCAGGTGAGCGAGATCTGACTCTGTGTGTCGCGGTGAAATCCTCCACGGCTCATCAAACGATATCCCGCCTTCCCGCGATCCGATCAAAAAAGCAACGTTTGCCCTGCCTGTAGCGACGCCCCCCCACCTCCACCCCCTTCACGGGCGCTTAACGCCGTGTGAAGCGCTTATCAGCCGTCGGCCATTACAAGGGCTCGTGGGTAATATCAGAGGCGAGGCGTTGAGCTTCGGCAATAGGGAGGATACGCCGGGTGAGCACTGACAGGCCAGATGGACTCCCGGACTCCCAAACTCCCCTTCTTCTGTGCAGTGCGAATTATTTGATAAGATTGGCGACGGCAGCCGAGGGAGGAAGGAAGAGTTTGCGCAGGACGCCGTGTGGGACGGAGGGGTCGGGGTGGGGGGGGGGGGGGGGGGGTTGTCTGAGCGTCTCTCTCTTCATGCCAAGCTGTTTGATCCCTGATTTAACATCAGCTCTGAGCGTTCTCTCTCTCTCTCTCTCTCTCTCTCATACTTTATCTGTCGCTCTCTCCTCGTCTCACTATCTATAAGTGTCTCGCTGTTTATATTCGGAACGTGAGCGGGGTGTGGAAAGTGCCGGCCTCGGAATGATGCGAGTGAATTTCCGACGCGGAAACTTATCTCCCGGCTCATCCTGCAAGGATCGCAAACGGCGTACAAAACCTGGACTGTGAGCTTTGCACCAGAAACCCCGCCCCCACCCCCACCCCTTTAGGGAGGGGGTAGCTCAGTGGTCTAAGGCGCTGGGCTGCTGATCGGAAGATCCGGGTTCGAGCCCCGGTATGGCCAAGCTGCCGGCCTTGGGTCCTTGAGCAAGACCCTTAACCCCCTGTGCTCCAGGGGCGCCGTATCATGGCTGACCCTGCGCTCTGACCCCAACTACCAACATCAAGCTGTAATCTGCGAAGAAAAGAATTTCACTGTGCTGTAAATGTTATATGTAACCAATAAAGGATTATTATTCTCACCCCCCCCCCTTTTTTTTACGTAAAAGTTCGACCTTTACTACCTCCTCACACATGTCAATGTCAATTCTTAATATCGAAAATAGATATTGATAGTTTTTCCGGCTCGCGGTGATTACAAGAGCGGCCTCTAGTGGCGACTCATTTACATAACGTGCTGTTTGTTTATTTATGTTAGAGAGCTCTATTAAATGTATTAATTAATATAAAAAAAAATGGGTTTAGAACATTTTCTTTGGTGTTTTAAAATTTTTTTGTAATTCTGTAATGCTATCGTACATGTTTTTTTTTTTTTAAATTAACGATTGTCCTCGAATATGATTTATTATTATTATTTTTTTTGTCCAGATCTACATTTTCTACGGTACGCGGTCCAACGCCGAGTTCGTCATCCACAACGGCTTCTTCTTCGAGGAGAACGCGCACGACCGGGTGAAGATCAAACTTGGCGTCAGTAAGAGCGAGAGGTTGTACGCCATGAAGGCCGAGGTCCTGGCTCGCGCCGGAATCCCCGCGTGAGTACGCCGTTCCAGCGAGGCGTTAATTCGTTACTTAAACCCGGCGTTATATGTTAATATGGTACTGTTTCTATAGCAACACGCAGATCCTGCACAGCACGTGAATTCAAGAAAGATGCTGCCGAATGAACTTTTCTGTATTTACAGTTAAGGTCTAAAAAAAATAAAAATAAAAAAATGGGGGGGAGGGGGGACGCACTTCAGGATGTTATTAGGAAATAATCCATTTCGTAGCGATGAGAGGAATTCCGCTGCAGCACTCGCTTCTTAAAAGCAGGGTTTTTACTAGAAATAAAACTCCGAGATTGGACTGATAACAGTCGTTGTGTATTAGATAATATTTGAGTGAGTCTTGGAGTGTGTGTGTGTGTGTGTGTGTGTGTGTGTGTGTGTTTGGGGTAAAACGCGATCCTATTGGCTCTGTATGAATCTCAGGGCACGGTGTAATCAAATCTCCGTGCTGCAGAGAAAGTGGCGTAATGTATTTGTACTATAATCTTGTAGCCCTGGCCCCCCGGTGTTTTGTCACATTGATCAATCCGGTCGAAGGGGGGGTGGGGGTGGGGGGGTGGGGTGTGCCCGTTCAAAATTACCTTTTAATTCGAACGATTCTTTTTTTCTTTAATCCCTCCGTTTGATTGTTTGAGTCGGACACGAAGGGAGGAGAAGTCGGTGCGCTCCGGTATTTAAGAGCTAAATTATTGATGCTTTTTAAAAATGCATCGCGTTCTGGCGCAGCCTCGGATCAATGGGGCTCGTCACGCGACGTCCGGGTGTCGGCCTCGACTCGCCGAAGTTAATGAGGGTTTAATCTGAAGAGCTTCCTTTGATCCCTGCAGGTCGAGCGTCTTCGCTTTGCACTGCAGCGAGCCGCCCATTTCAGCCCAACTCCTGGCCTTCCTGCGCGTCTTCTGCATGACGGAAGGTGAGAACGCGATGCGCGAATGTCATATGGGGGTTTAGACCCATGTTTATAACGTCACATGGGGGTGTGAGTACAGGGTCACCGATCCGACGCTTTTGGATTCCCGGAATCTGACTTGGAAATAGTTTTTCCGGGTTGCATTATTCATAACAAGAGCGGCCTCTAGAGGCGAATCGATGCCACTACGATTCAAGCGTTTGTTTTCTATATACTTTGCATGTAACTGTTTGTTTATTTGGAGTTTTCGTTTTTATTCACGGATGTTATTTATTTGAATTGATATTTATCAATTTATTTATACACATTTATTTAGCATTTTTTTCTTCCTCTTCTTCTTTTTGGAATACATTTACGACATTTGGCAGACGTCCTTATCCAGAGCGACTTCCAACTGAGCAGGGTTGAGGGCCTTGCACAAGGACCCACTTGGTAGTGGTGGTGCGATTTGAACCTTCTGGTCCAGAGTCCAATGCCCCTAATAAATGCGATTACTGTTTCGACATCAAATATTATTATTATTATTATTTAATTCAGTGACATCACCTACTTTAGACTTCTTTATTGTCTTTTTTCCCCTTTCCCACGCTCGTTATTTCTGACCCTTACACGCCGACCCCTCCCATCCCTACATAATTATACATGCATAACGTTTTAACCCTACGCCGTGTCTCATTCCAGACGAACTCCGGGATTACCTGGTGGGTGACCACGCTATAAACAAGATCTTCACGCTGGGGAACGCCGAATTCCCCGTCAGCTGGGAGAACGAGATCAAGCTGTGGACGTTCCTGGAGACGAGAGCCGCTCTGCTCCTCAAGACGTACAAAACCACATCAGAGGTATCAGAGGCCATTAGAGATACTACACGTGTGCTAAATTCTTCGTAGTGTATTACGAGGATTCTCTATTAAAGACCTGTGTGTGTCTGTGTGTGTGTTTTAGGAGGACAGCTCCATGCTGCTTAAACCCGACCTCTCTCCACACTCGCGCATGGCTATAAAGCTGCGTCTGGCCGAGAAGGAGATCCTGGAGCGCGCCGAGGCCAGCGGGCGCTCCAAGCGCCTGCACTTCCAGAAGCAGCTGGACGAGGGCGCTCCTTTGCCCGTGTACGAGGAGAGCGACATCGCGCTGCTGGAGAACGCCGACGCCAAACTCCCCATCGTCCTGCGGCAGCTGGAGGAGGAAGACGAGGCCGACGAGCTGAAGATGCCGCTCCTTAACGGCGAACGCAAGCAGAAAGAGAAGCGCCCGGAGAGCGAAGGAGAGAGAGCAGAGTCGAGCTCGCAAAGAACTGAGACGGAGGCGGTTCGGGAATAGCGCAAAATTCCCGCCGATTTCGGATTTATTTATTTTGTTTGTTTTTGTTGAAGTCGAAGCAATCGAAGCTAAAACAGCAGTTTGTGTTACTTCGCTCTCTTTCTTTTTTTTTTTTAAACATAGATCACGATCGCAGATGTTCTGCTGTTTTCCGTCCCACGTTTTGCTTTTAAATAGTGATACACTGGTTTCTATTGGATTTTGATTTTTGTATTTTGGCTCCTCCCAATCTAAGAAAACACAAAGGACTTGAAAAATGGAGGAATGTGACGTGAATATTGAATATAAAGCAGGCTGAGATTTAGAAATGTATGCAGTGTTTACTTTTAGCTGCAATGTAGGCTGTTTAGTGCCTGGAGCAACGAGGCTAGATATGAAGAGCGACTGCACAGACATTTTCTTAATCTTCCCCAAGGAAATCATTCAAAAATCTTACGGTTAAAATGTTTAGGTTAAATCTCGGTCAATAGCTGACGGTGCAAAGCGTACTTTTATTACTCCGTATAGCTGAGGACGGTATTAGCTACGACTCCAGACGGTACAATAAACATGTCACGGCTACATTCGGTATGAAAAGTACAATTTGTGTTCAGTTGTTTTTTGTTTTTGTTTATAACTTTAAAAAAATTATTTTTTTGCTGTAAACATGTTTGCTAGACAATCATTTTCGAGTTATAAATCCTGCTTTGCATCTGGATTGATGTCATCGACATTAGCATTTATTCCCTAAAAAAAATAACAAGGAAGCCGGTGACGTTTCCTGAGAACTCTTGCGAGGGTTTCGAACTTCTTCCGTGTTGTAGAAGGTCCTTCTCAGTTTCGTTCACATCCGAAGCCAAACTCGTGTCACATCTCCGACGTCTGCGCTTCTCTTTAAGCCTTAAAACGCTTTCCCCCGTGCAGGATCCCTTCTTTCCCTCCCGACACTTTAAAGCCAGCGTTTTCCTTACCGTTGGTTTGATGCGGCGCATCTCGTGCGTTTACAACGTGTCTGGAATAGTTCTTCACAGGAAGGAAGGAAAACAAACGTACAGACGGATATAATAATAGAAACATGTTCTATGGAAGCTGGTTTTATAGAGTTAATAAGTAAAACAGAGTTCTATACGTGTCAAGCTTTACAGCTCGTAGATAAATGTTTGGAACAAAAATAGCTGAATCAAAAGTATTCCGTGTTTTTTTTTTTTCTTAGTTTTTTTTTCTTTGGGAAAAGTCAAGTAAATTGTTATTTGGATTACAGCCGGCAGAGATGTACAGTTAAGGTAAGATTTAACCAAAAAAAAAAAAAAAAAAACAATAAAAATATTTAATGGAACCTGGGAAAGGTGTCGTTCCATTTTATTGTACAGAAAGATTTGCATAATTTTAGAGGGCTTTTTAAAAAAATTTATTTTATTATTTGTTTATTTTGAAACCATCATTCTGCCTTGTTTTACCTGTTTTTTGTTTTTATTTATTTATTTATTTACCTGAAGACGTGGACGTCCTCGTGGACGTCGTTTGATGATGATGTAAGGTCAGGGGTCCATTGTTTTCCTCCAACGATGAGGTCCAAGGGTCTGGATTTTATCTAATGACCCCCCCCCTTTTGCCCCTCTGCCACCATTACAAATTTATAAAAGAAACATTATCTTGAATCATTTAATTCGAGGCAATTAAATTTTGAAATGCAGCATTCATTATGCATGGGCTTTAGAGATAACCCCCCCCCCCCCTTTAATCCTTGAATAGATTATTATAATGGGCGAAAGGGTGGGCAGGCGGTAAACGGGGGGGAGGGGGGTGGTTGGGAACGGCTTGTGCAGATCCGCGCTTGTCCGATGTGGTTAGGATTCTTCCTCGTGTCGCACCCGAGAGTGCGGCCAAGTGATCCGGCTCATGAATAAAACACTCGCTTTATTAATATACAATACATCGGAGTGCTTTGAAAAGGAAAAGCCCTATTGTCATCCACGTGTTTACCAATAACTTTCACGCCCTTTGTTTGGGAACGAGAGCTGTCGTGGTCGAGATCCGGACGTCCGGAGGCGTGGCTTCAGGGTTTTCCGACCGTACGGCCCCCGACCCCCTTTCCTGGTGTTTACGTGCAAACAATTCCTGCTTTTGACAAAAGTATGATCTGACAGATGAGTGAAAAGGGGGATTTTTTTTCCTTTTCCTTTCCGTTCTCATGGAGCGAATGTTTGAAACATTTACAGCATTGTGCATTAATGGAAAGTTCTTCCGCAGGTGCATTAACGAAGGCGGTTATGTCAGGTCGTCGTGATTTGATTTCCCCATGTGTCTTGGATATGTTTCCCGAAGCAATTCATTCATTCATTCATCTTCTAGCGCTTTATCCCATCTTCCCTCGGGTCACGGGGAGTCTGTGCCTATCTCAGGCGTCTATGGGCATTAAGGCAGGATACACCCTGGATGGAATGCCAACCCATCACAGGGAACACACACACACACACACACACACACACACACACACACTCATCACATCCACACTAGGGACAATTTTCCAAGGTGCCAATCAACCTACCGTGCATGTTTTTGGACCGGGGGAGGAAACCGGAGAACCCGGAGAAAAACCCCCTGAGACACGGGGAGAACATGCACAAACTCCACACACACATGGCCGAGACGGGAATCGAACCCGGACCCTGGCGGTGTGAGGCGAACGTGCTAACCACTAAACCACCGTGCCCCCTCCGAAGCAATTCATTTGTATTTATTTATTTATTTATTTTACATACTTTATTGATCCCGTGATGGAATTTCTTTGCTCTGTATATCCCATAGCTTGTTTGGAAGCTGCGGTCGGAGCGCAGGGTGAGCTCATGATACGACGCCTCCTGGAGCACACAGGGTTAAGGGTCTTTGCTCAAGGACCCGAGGGACCTCGAACCCGAGTGCAAAATGTCCAGGAAATGGGAAAATTGATGCAAATGGAAGTCCAAGAAAAATACATGTTTGTTCTTGGAAGAGAAAAAGCGCTGTGTGTGTGTGTTGTGTTATGAGGCGATGTCGCTCATCAAACACTGTATACTGTCTTTATAGTTACAACTGGGCCTTACACCATAATGCTGACGTGGCCCACGGTACGACGAGTACTAGAGAGACTAGAGCATTAATAAACATTTCCTTACCATTGAATAATCCCCGTGACCCGAGGGAAGACCGGATATAGCGGTAGAAGATGAATGAATTAATAATAATTACAATGTTGCTTTGGTTTGTTTAGTGTTGGTTTGAAGTGTAAAATATGGGACGTGGCTCCTTTAAGAATTGTGTTCCGGTTGCTTTTCCATATAAACTGGTGATACGGTGTTTAGGTTATACGGAATCGCTTTATTGCGTTCAGTAAAAATGCGCTTTATTGCGTAATACGGATTTGGGAATGCGATGCGCTCATGTAAGGTTCCATACGGTAATATACACTAATATAGTGAGGAGATCGTACCTGTTGTGAATGCGCAGCTATTGTAGCAGTGAGGACGGTAGCAGCGCAGTCCTTTAATAGCACTGAAAGTGCTATTAAAAAAGATGATGACATGTTGTTGGACTGTGCACGGCCTGTGGTTTCTCTACAGAACGTTCGATTGGTTCTGACGCTGTAACGGTAACGTATAAAAAGCGCCTGAACTGCAGTGGCACCTGCTGACTGTTTGTTTGAAGTGGTTGCCGTTAAGCGTTCGTACTTCCTCTCGTCTCATCGACCTTTTCTCTTTTTCTTTTTCTTTCTCTTGAGAATAGAAACTTTTCAGGAGATGTGACGGTTCAGGCTGTGCACAAACGATCTGCCGGTTCTAAACCGTTCGAAAAGAGCTGGATTCATTTGTCTGTACAGAAGGGGATGTATTTAAAGACTTTACTGACTGAAGATCAGAGATCTCTGTGGAGTGTGTGTGTGTGTGTGTGTGTGTGTGTGTGTGTGTGTGTGTGTGTATGTGTGTGTGTGTGTGTTGGAGTGAAAAGTAAATGTTCATGAGAATTAAATGCTTTAGAGAGGAAAAAATATAATGTATAAACATACACACACACACACACACACACACACATAACATATATCCAGTATCCCTTGGTCCATCCCTCTATCATACATAAGTGTGTGTGTGATATATATATATATATATATATATATATATATATATATATATATATATATATATATCTATATATATATATATATATATCTGTGTGTGGTGTGTGTGTGTGTGTGTGTATACAAATATAAAAATATTTATTCATTCATTCATTCATTCATTTATTCATCTTCTACCGCTATATCCGATCTTCCCTCGGGTCACGGGGAGTCTGTGTCTATCTCAGGCGTCTATGGGCATTAAGGCAGGATACACCCTGGATGGAATGCCAACCCATCACAGGACACACACACACACACACACACACATTCACACACTAGGGACAATTTTCCAAGGTGCCAATCAACCTACCGTGCATGTTTTTTTGGACCGGGAGGAAACCGGAGAACCCGGAGAAAAAACCCCTGAGGACACGGGGAGAACATGCACAAACTCCACACACACATGGCCGAGACGGGAATCGAACCCAGACCCTGGCGATGTGAGGTGAACGTGCTAACCACTAAACCACCGTGCCCCCCACAATATAAAAAAATATAAAAAATATAATTGTAAGTCAGGCTGTCAAATGTCAATAATAATAATAATAATAATAATAATAATAATAATAATAATAATAATAATAAATAATAATAATAAACAGGTTTCTTTCCTGCCTATCTCAGAGTGCATCCAAACACAAGTTGCACTTGGTAACAGCAGTTCATAGTGAATTATGAACTACTCCCCAGATCATCCTCCCCTTTCTTTTTTTTTTTTTTTTTTTTTTTTTTTAAGTAGCCCTTTTTAAGCTGTGCTTGTTTATACACTCCAGGCTTAGGTTGGGTAAATATTTGCTGGATATCTGCTCAGAGATCAGAGATTTTTGGCATGGCATGGCCTCGCGTGAACATCTCTCGCCTAAAAGCAGCCCCTCTTCTGTTCCCTACTGGCCCAAGTCGTTCTTTTTGAAAGTAGCATGAGTTCAAGCTGCTTCCCTATTCCTTTTCAGCAGCGTTTAAATTTTAATCCCATTTAAGGCGACGGGAAATCGTATTTTGCAACAGTGCAACCATATATAATTGATGCCTTGTCGTGGCTAATGAGGCGCCGTTGTTTGGTATCGTGGTAACACGAGTCTTAACCTGGAGAAACGATGTGTATATGTATGTGTGTATATATATATATATTTTATTTATATTTAATCGTCATTAATCGCACGTTTTCAATGTACCGTAAATTATTACTTGTCATGTTTAACAACCTAGGGGCACAGTGGCTTAGCGGTTAGCACGTTCGCCTCACACCTCCAGGATCCGGGTTCGATTCCAGTCACGGAGTTTGCATGTTGTGCCTCAGGGTTTTTTTTCCGGGTTCTCCGGTCCATAGGTTGATTGGCACCTTGGAAAATTGTCAGGTGTGTGTGATTGTGTGTTTGTGATTAGGAGTGTGTCCCTGCGATGGGTTGGCATTCCATCCAGGGTGTATCCTGCCTTAATGCCCATAGACGCCTGAGATAGACACAGACTCCCCGTGACCCGAGGGAAGATCAGATAAAGCGCTAGAAGATGAATGAATGAATGAATGTTTAACAACTGTAACAGATATTATAATTATATACATTCCTCTCAAAATCTCTACCTTTAATAAAACTTTTGATTAGTTCATTATAGATATATTTTACTCTGGAAATGATTCTTTTAATATTTTAATAGTAAAATATGGGACGTGGCTCCTTTAAGAATTGTGTTCCGGTTGCTTTTTCCATATAAACTGGTGATACGGTGTTTAGGTTATACGGAAGCGCTTTATTTTTATTGCGTAATACGGATTTGGGAATGCGATGCGCTTGCGTAAGGTTCCATACGGTAATATACGCTAATATAGTGAGGAGATCGTACCTGTTGTGAATGCGCAGCATGTAGGTGTAATTCGGGGGAAGTTTCTTTATTCATTTCTTTTTGTTATATATATGTATTTATATGTATTTTGTTATGTATGTATATATATATAATTTCAAGCCATTTCATTTGTTAAGAGAATGAAGAATG
Organism: Kryptopterus vitreolus; assembly: GCA_030449085.1. Classification (NCBI taxonomy): domain Eukaryota; kingdom Metazoa; phylum Chordata; class Actinopteri; order Siluriformes; family Siluridae; genus Kryptopterus; species Kryptopterus vitreolus. The sequence goes on from JACRUU010000015.1 coordinate 14,475,156, forward strand.
TATAGTTCTGTGGCGGTTTTTGTGTGAGCCCCCTGAGCCATGTAGTAATGGGAGGGAGGGCCGCGCTCCAGAAACATAGCCAGGGTTGTTACGTGAAACGGAAGGCTATGTGGGCTTTGTCCATCCCTGCAGAGTTGTTAATTCTCACCGTCCTGCTCCATTGCAAGAGAGAGAGAGAGAGAGAGAGAGAGCTGGAGAGAGAGAGAGAGAGAGAAAAAAGAGAGGGACATCATTCTCTATTCTCGCAGGTCAGAGTAGGAACAATTAAGTGTGGAGGGCGCGGGGGGGGCGCCGCCGAGTGCCGGCCCGACAGTTGATGAATGTGCGGGCAGGCTGCAAGTGACAATATGCAGACAAGCGAGATCATTTGCAAATGGATGCGGGGAGACAGGAACAAAAAAAAAAAAAAAAAAAAAAAGGAGAGGGGTTGGATGGAGAGGGAGGCAAAGTCAGGGGGAAGGGGCTTTAACCCTTTGTTGGGGGAAAAAGAGTTAAGGTATCGGGGTGCCTTCGTGCCTTTTATCACGGCTGATCTGCAGGATGAATTGGAGATTGCCGATGGGAAGATGATGATGCAGTGACGGCTCCTCAGACTCGTCGGGTTTGTACTGCGAAGTCGCGGACTGGATGGTCCTTTTTAAGAGCGAATAGTTAGGCGAGGATGACGCGAATGAAATCAAAGCCCTGTTAGACTTGCCAGGGAGGGAATAAGGAGCAGCGCTAAGGAGTCAAAACCTCCCATTAATCACTCCGGCTTGTGATATGTTAATCCGACGCCATCTATATTTAATGCCGTGAAGACCTGAAGACATTCCTGTTTTGTCCATCAGCGAATGAACAGCTAACGTGGGACGATTTTTTTGTGTATATATATATATATATATATATATATATATATATATATATATATATCTATATATATATATATATACATTAATAAGTAACTGATTACATTTGATTACTTTCGTTTGTCCACTAGGTGGCGCTTAATGATCTTAACATTAACGTCACAGTCAAGCTGTTGTCGGGGGGGGGCGGGGTTTGGGGTCTTTGGGATTTGTAATCGTTTACATTTTCAAAAGTAACTGTAATTTAATGACATATTTTTATTTTTGGTAACTGTAACGAATTACTGTTACTTTTATTTTGGCAATTAAATTACGTAACTAGATACTCCCCAACACTGTGTGTGTGTGTGTGTTGTGTGTGTGTGTGTGTGTGTGTTGTGTGTGTGTATATATATATATATATATATATATATATATATATCTTCCAAATGCATGCGAGATTCATAAGACACATAATACTGTCCTTGAGGGCCAAACCCTCCCCCATGATGAGGAAAGAAGGGCAGGCAAATGAGGTGGATAAAATGCATAAAAGGTGGGTGGTAGGACTGAACCCCACTCGAGGCACCAGCGGGCCCCCCGGTTCCTCCTTCACCTCCGCGGCTCTTAATTGACCTCTGGATGTAAAATGAGCTCTAGACTGGAGCTTCACTTAAGGCTCTGACATGTAGATCAATCACTGCGTTCATCCTAACAGCCTTAACAAGGTGTGTGTGTGTGTGTGTGTGTGTGTGTGTGTGTTACTCGGAGGACATGTAACGCCAGCCCAAAGTCCCCTCTCCTTCCCTGTCAAAGCCTGCGAGCATGGGTTTCTGTGCAACGGAGCTGTTTTCCATATTCTCCATGAAATACGTGCGAACGAGGGCCGATCATTAGAGAACATGCAACAACCCAATTTGTTTCTATTGTTAACGATCGCGCGGCGTCTCGTGATGTTCGAGTTTTGTTTATTCCTGAAAAGAGTTGTGCTGTTTCTTAAAATACATTAATACCATACGGTTGAAATATAAACAAAGGGGATTTATTTATTTTATTTATTTATTTATAGAGCTGCTACTGTATAATGCAAGTAAGAACAGTAGCTGTTTTCCAGCAATAAATGTAATTATTTTGTTGATTACTGTGATGAATGGGGTCCGGGTTCGATTCCTCCTACTGACAGAAATATCCAGTATTTCATGCTCCTTAAACACGTTCATAACCCACTTTTAGAAGTTTGCATCCCACAGTTCTGTGGCTCAGTTGGTTGTGCTTCGCCTCTGGATTAAGAGGTTGCTGGTTCAAACCCCACCCATGTGTGTTTTTTTTGGTTTTTATTCGGTTGCAGGTTTATAATCAACCAGTAGTTTGTTGGATCTGGTGTAGCAGTGTAAGACGATTCTGAGTGTGTTTTAGGTTCAGTTTATAAATGTCAGTAGGACGAGCCTGAAAGATAAATGCCCTATAAAGAGAGATGAAACTGTCAGTTCTGATGGTTCAGTGGGTTAAACATCTACATCAGTCTCAGGTGTGAATCTCAGTTCCTACCTGGTTCTGGTGTAAACCTCGGTTCAAGTCCAGTGATAAGAAGTTGTTACTGGTCTTGGGTTGAGGTAAAAAAAAAAACATAAAATATCCCACTAATATAACTGAGTTACCACAGAACGACTTCTTTATTATTTTTTTCAATAAACAATTTTTTTCAGTCTGTGTTCAGACACAAAACTCCACCTACAGAAGCCACAACTCTACACATGTCACCAATACAGCTTTTATAATCTACCAGCAGTGTGTTGGAGAGGGTCTAGCAGTGGGTTTAGCAGTGGGCTATAAAATAAATGATAAACCCCTAAAAAAAAAGGCGACCAAACACCATCCTGATTAGCTCAGTTGGTTAAATGAGGTATCGTGTGAACAAGGTGATCAGGGTTCGAGTCCCTCTCTGTGTAAACTTATTTCTTCCTGCTTTTACTTTAAAACAGTTCATATAAACGAATAATAAATCCCCCAAAAAACGCAGGTCTCTGTGCAACTTGGTGGCTTTGTGGCAAAACACTTACCTCTGACCCGAGAGGTTGCTGGTTTGAATCCCGCTCATGTGGTTGGTACTTGGTGGTTTGGTGAACCCCAAGTCAGAACAACCAGGCATGATGATGCAATGTCAGAGTCAGGAGGTGTGGTCTGATTAAAAACCCCAAGGTGGAACAAGGAGGTGTGACATAGTGAAGTGGGCGTGGCCAAGTCAGAGTGTGTAATGAGCTGGTGTGTAAAGAAGATGGGATGAGTCTCTGAGAAAACCATTATGGAGGAAAATAAACCTCTAAACACAATAACAAAGTGAGGGTTATAAATTTTAGTCAAAGTTTTTGCTTATTTCTTCCTATTTACCACTTTCTGACCAGAGTGGTCACTGCCCAGTTGTATCATCCTTCACACATTTCCACTCCTTTCAACCAATCAAATCTAGTCTTTCCTAGTTCACACCCATTGATACCTACAATAAAGCCAAGCGGAACCTTTCACGCAATCGTATCTTACAGACCAGTCCGGGGTTCGAACCCACAACCTCTCAATCCAGAGGTAACGCTCAACCCATTGAGCCATGAAATCTTGTAATACACGGGTCTAAAAGTGAGTTATAATCACTCTGATAGTGTTTAAGGAGCATGAAATACTGGATATTTCTGTCAGTAGGAGGAGCCTGAAAGACAAATGCCCTATAAAGAGAGATGAAACTGTCAGTTCTGATGGTTCAGTGGGTTAAACATCTACATCAGTCTCAGGTGTGAATCTCAGTTCCTACCTGGTTCAGGTGTAAACCTCGGTTCAAGTCCAGTGGTAAGAAGTTGTTACTGGTCTTGGGTTGAGGTAAATGTAAGTCTAAAAAAAACATAAAATATCCCACTAATATAACTGCATTACCTCAGAACGACTTCTTTATTATTTTTTTCAATAAACAATTTTTTTCAGTCTGTGTGTTCAGACACAAAACTCCACCTACAGAAGCCACAACTCTACACATGTCACCAATACAGCTTTTATAATCTACCAGCAGTGTGTTGGAGAGGGTCTAGCAGTGGGTTTAGCAGTGGGCTATAAAATAAATGATAAACCCCTAAAAAAAAAAAGGCGACCAAACACCAGTCTGATTAGCTCAGTTGGTTAAATGAGGTATCGTGTGAACAAGGTGATCAGGGTTCGAGTCCCTCTCTGTGTAAACTTATTTCTTCCTGCTTTTACTTTAAAACAGTTCATATAAACGAATAATAAACCCCCCAAAAAACAAAGCTCTCTGTGCAATTTGGTGGCTTTGTGGCAAAACACTTACCTCTGACCCGAGAGGTTGCTGGTTTGAATCCCGCTCATGTGGTTGGTACTTGGTGGTTTGGTGAACCCCAAGTCAGAACAACCAGGCATGATGATGCAATGTCAGAGTGAGGAGGTGTGGTCTGATTAAAAACCCCAAGGTGGAACAAGGAGGTGTGGCATGGTGAAGTGGGCGTGGCCAAGTCAGAGTGTGTAATGAGCTGGTGTGTAAAGAAGATGGGATGAGTCTCTGAGAAAACCATTATGGAGGAAAATAAACCTCTCAACACACCAACAAAGTGAGGGTTATAAATTTTAGTCAAAGTTTTTGCTTATTTCTTCCTATTTACCACTTTCTGACCAGAGTGGTCACTGCCCAGTTGTATCGTCCTTCACACATTTCCACTCCTTTCAACCAATCACATCTTGTCTTTCCTAGGTCACACCCATCAATATATGTAATTCAGCAAAGCGGAACCTTTCACGCAATCATATCTTACAGACCGGTCTGGGGTTCGAACACACAACCTCTCAATCCAGAGGTAACGCTCAACCCATGGAGCCATGAAATCTTGTAATACACGGGTCTAAAAGTGGGTTATGACCACTCATATTTTTTGCCCCTAAACTAATTTTTCAGACACAAAACTCCACCTACAGAATCCTAACTCATGAACATGCCACCATTACAGGTGTACAGAGCTTTATAATCTACCAGCACTTTGTTGGAGATGGTCTAGCAGTGGGTTAAAGCCACTCTGATGGTGTTTAAGGATAGAGTTCATTTCTGTCAGTAGGAGGAGCCTGAAAGATAAATCCCCTATAAAGAGAGATGAAACTGTCAGTTCTGATGGTTCAGTGGGTTAAACATCTACATCAGTCTCAGGTGTGAATCTCAGTTCCTACCTGGTTCAGGTGTAAACCTCGGTTCAAGTCCAGTGACAAGAAGTTGTTACTGGTCTTGGGTTGAGGTGAATGTGAAAAAACAAAACAAAATAAAAAAATAAAGGTCTAAAATATCCCACTATGATGATTGCGTTACCACAGAACATCTTTTATTGTCCTACAACCCTTTTTTTGTCTCTGTTATGACACTTAAGTCCACCTCAAGTGGCAATAAACTCTAAAGAAGTCGCCAGTACAGGTGTACGGAGCATTATAATCATCCAGCAGTTTGTTGTATCTGGTTATGAAGTGGATTAAAACCACTCTGAGAGTTCATGTCTTGCTTAATGTCTCATCAGATACCAAACATTTCTGTCATTTATAATAAACAAAGATAAATGCCCTATAAAGAGAGATGAAACTGTCAGTTCTGATGGTTCAGTGGGTTATACATCTACATCAGTCTCAGGTGTGAATCTCAGTTCCTACCTGGTTCAGGTGTAAACCTCGGTTCAAGTCCAGTGATAAGAAGTTGTTACTGGTCTTGGATTGAGGTAAAAAAAAAAAGCATAAAGTATTCTACTAATATAACTGAGTTACCACAGAACGACTTCTTTATTATTTTTTTCAATAAACAATTTTTTTCAGTCTGTGTTCAGACACAAAACTCCACCTACAGAAGCCACAACTCTACACATGTCACCAATACAGCTTTTATAATCTACCAGCAGTGTGTTGGAGAGGGTCTAGCAGTGGGTTTAGCAGTGGGCTATAAAATAAATGATAAACCCCTAAAAAAAAAAGGCGACCAAACACCAGTCTGATTAGCTCAGTTGGTTAAATGAGGTATCGTGTGAACAAGGTGATCAGGGTTCGAGTCCGTCTCTGTGTAAACTTATTTCTTCCTGCTTTTACTTTAAAACAGTTCATATAAACGAATAATAAACCCCCCAAAAAACAAAGCTCTCTGTGCAATTTGGTGGCTTTGTGGCAAAACACTTACCTCTGACCCGAGAGGTTGCTGGTTTGAATCCCGCTCATGTGGTTGTTACTTGGTGGTGTGGTGAACCCCAAGTCAGAACAACCAGGCATGATGATGCAATGTCAGAGTGAGGAGGTGTGGTCTGATTAAAAACCCCAAGGTGGAACAAGGAGGTGTGGCATAGTGAAGTGGGAATGGCCAAGTAAGAGTATGTAATGAGCTGGTGTGTAAAGAAGATGGGATGAGTCTCTGAGAAAACCATTATGGAGGAAAATAAACCTCTCAACACACCAACAAAGTGAGGGTTATAAATTTTAGTCAAAGTTTTTGCTTATTTCTTCCTATTTACCACTTTCTGACCAGAGTGGTCACTGCCCAGTTGTATCATCCTTCACACATTTCCACTCCTTTCAACCAATCAAATCTAGTCTTTCCTAGTTCACACCCATTGATACCTACAATAAAGCCAAGCGGAACCTTTCACGCAATCGTATCTTACAGACCAGTCCGGGGTTCGAACCCACAACCTCTCAATCCAGAGGTAACGCTCAACCCATTGAGCCATGAAATCTTGTAATACACGGGTCTAAAAGTGAGTTATAATCACTCTGATAGTGTTTAAGGAGCATGAAATACTGGATATTTCTGTCAGTAGGAGGAGCCTGAAAGACAAATGCCCTATAAAGAGAGATGAAACTGTCAGTTCTGATGGTTCAGTGGGTTAAACATCTACATCAGTCTCAGGTGTGAATCTCAGTTCCTACCTGGTTCAGGTGTAAACCTCGGTTCAAGTCCAGTGGTAAGAAGTTGTTACTGGTCTTGGGTTGAGGTAAATGTAAGTCTAAAAAAAACATAAAATATCCCACTAATATAACTGCATTACCTCAGAACGACTTCTTTATTATTTTTTTCAATAAACAATTTTTTTCAGTCTGTGTGTTCAGACACAAAACTCCACCTACAGAAGCCACAACTCTACACATGTCACCAATACAGCTTTTATAATCTACCAGCAGTGTGTTGGAGAGGGTCTAGCAGTGGGTTTAGCAGTGGGCTATAAAATAAATGATAAACCCCTAAAAAAAAAAAGGCGACCAAACACCAGTCTGATTAGCTCAGTTGGTTAAATGAGGTATCGTGTGAACAAGGTGATCAGGGTTCGAGTCCGTCTCTGTGTAAACTTATTTCTTCCTGCTTTTATTTTAAAACAGTTCATATAAATTAATAATAAACCCCCCAAAAACAAAGATTTCTGTGTAACTTGGTGGCTTTGTGGCAAAACACTTACCTCTAACCCGAGAGGTTGCTGGTTCGAATCCCGCACTTGGTTGGTACTTGGTGGTTTGGTGAACCCCTAGTCAGAACAACCAGGCAATGATGATGCAATGTCAGAGTGAGGAGGTGTGGTCTGATTAAAAACCCCAAGGTGGATCAAGGAGGTGTGACATAGTGAAGTGGGCATGGCCAAGTCAGAGTGTGTAATGAGCTGGTGTGTAAAGAAGCTGGGATGAGTCTCTGAGAAGACTGTTATGGAGGAAAATAAACCTCTCAACACACCAACAAAGTGAGGGTTATAAATTTTAGTCAAAGTTTTTGCTTATTTCTTCCTATTTACCACTTTCTGACCAGAGTGGTCACTGCCCAGTTGTATTGCTCTTCACACATGTCCACTCTTTTCAACCAATCACATCTTGTCTTTCCTAGGTCACACCCATCAATATATGTAATTCAGCCAAGCGGAACCTTTCACGCAATCGTATCTTACAGACCGGTCTGGGGTTCGAACACACAACCTCTCAATCCAGAGGTAACGCTCAACCCATTGAGCCATGAAATCTTTTAACACACGGGTCTAAAAGTGGGTTATAATCACTCTGATAGTGTTTAAGGAGCATGAAATACTGGATATTTCTGTCAGTAGGAGGAACCTGAAAGATAAATCCCCTATAAAGAGAGATGAAACTGTCAGTTCTGATGGTTCAGTGGGTTAAACATCTACATCAGTCTCAGGTGTGAATCTCAGTTCCTACCTGGTTCAGGTGTAAACCTCGGTTCAAGTCCAGTGATAAGAAGTTGTTACTGGTCTTGGGTTGAGGTGAATGTGAAAAAACAAAATAAAAAAATAAAGGTCTAAAATATCCCACTATGATGATTGCGTTACCACAGAACATCTTTTATTGTCCTACAACCCTTTTTTTGTCTCTGTTATGACACTTAAGTCCACCTCAAGTGGCAATAAACTCTAAAGAAGTCGCCAGTACAGGTGTACGGAGCATTATAATCATCCAGCAGTTTGTTGTATCTGGTTATGAAGTGGATTAAAACCACTCTGAGAGTTCATGTCTTGCTTAATGTCTCATCAGATACCAAACATTTCTGTCATTTATAATAAACAAAGATAAATGCCCTATAAAGAGAGATGAAACTGTCAGTTCTGATGGTTCAGTGGGTTAAACATCTACATCCGTCTCAGGTGTGAATCTCAGTTCCTACCTGGTTCAGGTGTAAACCTCGGTTCAAGTCCAGTGATAAGAAGTTGTTACTGGTCTTGGGTTGAGGTGAATGTAAGTCTAAAAAAAACATAAAATATCCCACTAATATAACTGCATTACCTCAGAATGACTTATTCATATTTTTTGCCCCTAAACTAATTTTTCAGACACAAAACTCCACCTACAGAATCCCAACTCTTAAACATGCCACCATTACAGGTGTACAGAGCTTTATAATCTACCAGCACTTTGTTGGAGATGGTCTAGCAGTGGGTTAAAGCCACTCTGATGGTGTTTAAGGATCGAGTTCATTTCTGTCAGTAGGAGGAACCTGAAAGATAATCCCCTAAAAAGAGAGATGAACCTGTCAGTTCTGATGGTTCAGTGGGTTAAACATCTACATCAGTCTCAGGTGTGAATCTCAGTTCCTACCTGGTTCAGGTGTAAACCTCGGTTCAAGTCCAGTGATAAGAAGTTGTTACTGGTCTTGGGTTGAGGTAAATGTAAGTCTAAAATAAAACATGTAAAATATCCCACTAATATAACTGCGTTACCACAGAACATTTATTATTTTTTTCCCCGTAAACTAATTTTTTCAAAAAACATTTTTCACAAAACTCCACCTACAGAAGCCACAACTCTACACATGTCACCAAAACAGCTTTTATAATCTACCAGCAGTGTGTTGGAGAGGGTCTAGCAGTGGGTTTAGCAGTGGGCTATAAAATAAATGACAAACCCCTAAAAAAAAAAAACCAAACACCTTCCTGATTAGCTCAGTTGGTTAAATGAGGTATCGTGTGAACAAGGTGATCAGGGTTCGAGTCCCTCTCTGTGTAAACCTCTTTCTTCCTGCTTTTACTTTAAAACTCTTTCTCTCAGACACTTCATATAAACGAATAATAAACCCCCCCAAAAAACAAAGCTCTCTGTGCAACTTGGTGGCTTTGTGGCAAAACACTTACCTCTAATCCGAGAGGTTGCTGGTTCAAATCCAGCACGTGGTTGGTACTTGGTGGTGTGGCGAACCCCAAGTCAGAGCAACCAAGCATGAAGATGCAATGTCAGAGTGAGGAGGTGTGGTCTGATTGAGGAGGTGTGGTCTGATTAAAAACCACCAAGGTGGAAAAAGGAGGTGTGGCATGGTGAAGTGGGTGTGGCCAAGACAGAGTGTGTAATGAGCTGGTGTGTAAAGAAGATGGCATGAGTCTCTGAGAAGACCATCATGGAGGAAAATAAACCTCTAAACACAACAACAAAGTGTGGCTTATACATTTTACACTACAATTTTCTCTTAAATGGATAATTTATTAAAAACTTTTGCTTATTTCTTCACAACTCCTTCTCTCTCTCTTTCCCTTTTTCCCTCTTTCCCTCCAGAGTGGCCACTGCACAGATGTCCAGCCCTTCACACCTTTTCAGTACCGCCCCAACACATTTCCAGTCCTTTCAACCAATCAGATCTCTTGTCTTTCTTAGGTCACGCCCACCAATACCTACAACTCGGCCAACTGGTATCTTTCCCACAATCACATTTGTGCAATCACATCTTACAGACATGTCTGGGGCTCGAACCCACAACCTCTCAATCCAGAGGTGAAGCTTAACCGATCGTGCCACGGAATCTCGTTGTACAGACTTGTTTATTATAACTTTTCATCTTTTTTTTTTTTTTAAGACAATTAGCACAAATTAAAACAGGAGGCGAGACTTGAACCGAGGACGTACGGCATCTGAGCCCCCGATCCTACCCACTACACTACAGTGAGACTGCACAGCTTTAAACATCAATACAGGTGTGATGAGTGTTCTAATCAACCAGCAGTTTATTACCATCATTCTGCTTCACCAGATACCAGACATTTCAAGTTTAATCCCGTTAAAACAAAGAGTCCCTTCGTTGGCATAGATGGTTAAGACTCTGTATCAGGCTCAGGGGTAATCCCTGGTTCAAGCCTGGGAAAGTAGATACTTGTCTGGGGTTGATTTTTTTCTTCGAAACAATTTTTGTTCCAGAACGCAAAATGCGTCCAGCTGGAGGATGATGATTGTTAAATGCTAAAAGCTCATTTATATCAGGAGAGCTCCATATAGGTATTTTGGTCATACGGTGCCACGTATCACTTACAATGATCACTGTTGCTATGATCAGACCTGCAAACATACAAACAGATGAAACGTTCTGCATGGAAAAACAACGGCATTCCCAAAAATAAGCCAACTTAATTCTGAAAAACACATTTTTTGAGATGAATATGGTGAAAATATCCATTTATTCTTATTGCAAAGACGCTTAGAAGAAACGCGCCTGCAGTAGTCCAAAGTAAGGGCGCAATTTACCTGGGTTCTCTCACTCTCAATGACAGGAAAACATAACAAGCCCTTTTACAGATGGGGAAATACAGCAGTAAAGAAGGCTGCGTAAATATTATATATATAATATTCATTCATTCATCTTCTACCGCTTTATCCGATCTTCCCTCAGGTCACGGGGAGCCTGTGCCTATCTCAAGCGTCTATGGGCATTAAGGCAGGATACACCCTGGATGGAATGCCAACCCATCGCAGGGAACACACACAATCATACACACATTCACACACAAGGGACACTTTTAAGGTGCCAATCAACCTACCGTGCACGGGGAGAACATGCAAACTCCACCACACACACACATATGGCCGAGACGGGAATGGAACCCGGACCCTGGCAGTGTGAGGCGAACGTGCTAACCAATAAGCCACCGTGCCCCTATATATAATATATATAATTTATAAATATATAAATATATAATATATAAAGTAAATATTACACAAAACCCCCTGCAACAGCTACAAGACTTGATGCCGCTGTTCAGACTGCACATTGCATAGCTTTGGCATCGACTGGCAATAATAACTAAGTATTATTATTAAATTAATAACTAAATCAGATTTTGCAAGGCAGAGAACAATACGGTGTGCGTTCATTACTTATCTGCAGTTCAGAAGAAACAATTTAGCAATCTGGACTTTTCAAATGTTGCCTACACTTCATTTCTTTACTTGTATTTTATATCTTTATTTATTTAGCTTTATTTTATAATGTCTGCACTATTTTCTTTTCTTTCCATTACTACTCTTTCTTTTAGTACTATGTATGTATGTCATACTATGTCTGTCATATTGTCAGACCTACGTACTGACATACGGTCATGCTGACATACTGAACTGTCGTACTATGTATGTATGTGTGTGTGTGTATGTATGTGTGACAAATGTGTATGTGTGTGATGTGACAAATGTGTGTGTGTGTGTGTGTGTGTGTGTGTGTGTGTGTGTGTGTGTGTGTGTGTGTGTGTGTGTGTATGTATGTGTGTGTGTGAATGTGTCGTACTATGTATGTATGTGTGTGTATGTGACTCTTTCATGTATATATATATATCTATATATATATATATATATATATATATATATATATATATATATATTAGGGGCATATACAGAAAAAAAAACACATAGAAAAAAATATAAAATAAAAAATCCACAATTATTTATGGCTGCGTTATAGCAAAAAAATAATAAATCCATCGCATTTGTCCCGCCGAACTGCCTCATAAGGGAGAAAAAAAAAACCTCATCAAAGACCAAATTCAATTAGATCGAGACAAACTAATACGGCATTTCATTGTCGGGAATAATTAGTGGCGCGAGAGTCCCGAGTGGCCTCGCCTTCCAACGGATCAAAACTTGTAATGCTCTTAAGATTGTCTGCTATTTTTTATTTATGGCGTTTTTATATACTCCGCTGTCTCAAGATCCCTCGAAAACACTTCATTGGATCTGATGCGGAGTTTCCTGTAATAGAATTCCGGCTGGTGTTCGGCGCGCCGGGCCTCGTCCTCGTCCTCCTGCGCCCTGTGTTTTTCTAATAACCAAAGAGTATTACAATCTCTGCACTTGTACACAGACAGAGGAGGAGGAAAAACGAATTTATGTCCGTCTCGAGATCAATATATATATATATATATACGATGAAGGAGCGGAAAATGTGAGTGGTGAGAGACAATATTTGAAAGCGTGTGTTTTTTGTTTGTTTG
>JACRUU010000015.1:14490223-14492723 GCA_030449085.1 Kryptopterus vitreolus
ATTATTATTATTATTATTATTATTATTATTATTACACAATCATCATCATCATCATCATTATTATTATTGACATTGTTATTGTTAATGTTGTTGGTTATTATTATTATTATTATCTCTTGTTATTATTACTAATATTATTTGTTTGTATTTATTTATTTTTTTCATGTCCTCTGCCACTTCCATTAATTCCCCAGTAGTTCCGAGTGTTCAGCCAGTAGAGGGCAGTGCTGAGCAGCGCATGTATGAGAGTGTAATTAATGAAACGTGGCTGGCCTGCATCAGAAGGCGTTATAACTCCAACTGTTACCTTTTCATAATGTCTAGAAGAAGGGAAAAAAAAAACAAAAACAAAAACAACAAAATCGGATTCCGTCTGCGGCGTGTCAATGTAATCACAGTGTAATCTTGTTTTGGGGAGGAGATATGACAGAGGCGCTGTGAGCTATGATGTGCGATCGTTTGGATTTCGCGGCGCGAGTCGTGTAATCGTCGGTTGCGAATTCCAGATAAGGGACAGATTCGCGGATACGATCGCCGTCGCGCCGGCGCTAAATTTTCCCGCTCGACCTCTGCGTAATTAAGGGCGCGCGCGCTATTGATAACGGATGAACGTTCGCGCGGTTTTCCGCTAACGTGCTTTACGAGCTGAGAAGGTCGACCCCGACGGGGACGCTACGTGGTCCTGCGTCTCTCTAGAAACCTCCTGTCTCCGTCCGTCCTGCGCCGGGGAACGAGATGGCTGATAACGGCGGGTGACGGCGAGGCCCTTCTCCTCTGATCCCGCGCTGATGAATCCGAGCAAAAAAAAAAAAACCTGAAACAAGCAGATAGGAGCGAAAGAAGGGGCCGAATTAAGGTCTGGTGTGGAGACGGCGGGGTGAGGCAGATGTGGAGAAAAAAAGGGGGACGTGGCCAGGTCTGCAAGAGCCAACGCACAGCCGGGAGCACAGAGCCGGCAGCGATAAGGGAAGCTAGAACTTAATCTTCTAAAGTGCTGATGGAGCTGGATGGGAAGCAATAAGGCCGGAACTGCCGCTTCCCAAAGAGGACACCATTATTCAACATCCAAGAGCACGTCTGGATATAAAGCCGTGCCTGTGTGCGTGAGCGAGTGTGTGTGTGTGTGTGTGTGTGTGTGTGTGTGTGTGTGTGTGCATCTACATGTGCGCGAACATGTGTTTCTTTATTTATTATGTATCCCGAAGGCACTAATCTCCACATACGGTGAACTGTTTAAAGGCGCAGTCTATGTTTTTTAGAGCCCTCTGCTGCCTGCCGCATGAATTGCAATAAAATTGCAACGGAAGCATTAACGCTCTCCGTCCAAATTATTCGCGTCTGGAATGAACGCATATGTACACACAGACGAGTTTTGGGTACATTTGGGTAAATAAGCAGCTTCATTGGCTAGAAAAATGTACGTCCTGAAATAAAGAAACTGGCCTGGTGTATTGCATTATATTTAAAATAATAATAATAATAATAATAATAATAATGCATTCAATATGGAATTCTATACGCAAAAAAAAGCTGCAATAAACTCACCTGAAAGACGTTTCTTATGTCCATTCTGTTGCACATTGCTTCGGGAAACCTGCACATCTGCAGGGAAAGACAGGAATAAAAACAACGTATAATAAATATCATATTTACAGTATAAGAATTATTTTATCCTTAGTTTTATGTATACCTTGTAGAACCTTTTTATGCTTTCTTTAAAATGTGTTTAAAACATGTATATTGGTATATACACACACACACACACAAACATATATATATATATATATATATATATATATATATATATATATATATATATACACAACATATATTGGTTGTAAAAAGTATTTCCGTCCGTGAATTCGCAGCCTAATATGGTTTAGCCCCGCCCCTAAATGTAAACTCTGGGTTGTAATTGCATATGTAAGTTTATTTATTATATAGATAGGTCATATATAGGTATATATATATATATATATATATATATATATATATATATATAGTATATATAGACACACACACACACACACACACACACACACACACACACACACACACACACACACACACACATATATATATATATATATATTCACTCAATACGGATGGATATTCAATAATGCAAAAAAGGTAATAATAATAATAATAATACAATAATAATAAATAAATAATTATTATATATATATCTATATTATATATATATATATATATATATATATATATATATATATATATATATATATTGAAAGTTCATATCTGTATTGTGTGTTTTTGATATTTCTGTACCAAACTAATTTTAATATTTTTGTATTTCATCGTGTATGAGATTCTATTCAACCCCAAACCACACACCCACAACACACACACACACACACCACACACACACACACACACACACACACACACACACACACACACACACACACACACACAACACTCGTCTCTTCCCCTGAGCCCTATACGGATGTTAGAGATTCAACCAAAACCCAAACTGGGATGA
>JACRUU010000015.1:14502723-14507723 GCA_030449085.1 Kryptopterus vitreolus
TGCATTCCGTTTCCCTAAAAAGTGTTTTTTCTCCCCTCTCCTCTTTTTTTTTTTTTTTTTTTTTAATTAATGAACTTATTTATTTATTTGTTGTTCATGTATGTATTTATTTATTATCTTTAGTGCTGGAACGAGCGTTTCAAGCATGCGTGGCGTTCGGAAACGTAGTTGTTTATTCCGAAGTTAATTTATTCCGTTGTTTCTTGTTTTCTTGTATCGTTAGTGTCGTAAACAAATGTATTAATTTATTACATTTATTAAGCAACATTATATGTTGCTTGTAAACAATATGACACAACCCTGACCTCGCTTATTAAATATTAGTGTGTGGTGTGTGTGTGTGTGTGTGTGTGAGAGTGCGTGTATGTATATGCTTTGCTTCTGTGTATGTGTCTGTATGGTGGTTTTAGTCTTCTTGTATGATGAACACACACACACACACACACACCACACACACACACACCACACACACACACACACACACTTACACTCATCCTTAGTTATATATAACACCTAGCAGGACAAAATCAGCACTCTCTTCAAGCATGAGTGTGTGTATTTACACACACACACACACACACACACACACACACACACACACACACACACACACACACACACACACAATATATATGCACAGGTGTGTGTGTGTGTGTGTGTGTGTGTGTGAATCTTATAAAACACACACACAATCTCAAGCAAGTTGTCATACGATCTTGCAGGTCAGGGACTTTTGAAATGGTTTGTCACCGAGTGCAAAAAAAACAAAAAAAAAACAAAACAACAACAACAACGACGACGACACGAAAGGCGTGTCCTAATCCCCCGAGCCTGCCGCCCGCGCTCGGCCCCGAGGAGCGAGAGGGGGACGCGTCCTCCTGCGCCGCTCTCCCGGCGGAGATGTGAGGATGAGAATGATGGCGAGAGGAGGATAAAGATGAGAGAGAAACGTTTGTGCTGTGTGTGATATATATATATATATATATATATATATATATATATGTATGTGGGTGTGTGTGGTGTGTGTGTGTGTATGGTTGTTTGACTGTGTGCTGCTAGGGGGAGCTCCGAGTCTGTCACAGGGGGTAGAAAAACATTAGAAAACATATTTTTTTAAACGCTGTTTTATGCGGATGGGGGGGGGGGGGGGGGGGGTAAAGTGGGAGGGGGAGGAGGAGGATGTTGGGGGGGGGGGGGCGCCAGGGGTAAGTTGGCTGAACTTCTAGGCGGTGGGTGGCTTTTTGACGACTCTGCATAGATGCTTCAGATGATATCGACATCGACGCGCAGGGTTCACGGCAAACTGTCAACGTCTCCGAGCAGCAGCTGCTCTCACGCCGCTCCTCATCATCCCCCTCTCTCTCTCTCTCCCCCTCTATCTATCTCTCTTTCGCCTCATCTTGGTCTGTTTATAGTTTCGTCAATTTGTCCTCGTTTGTCTCGTCGTCATCTGGCCCGTAAAATAAAATGACATAAAAAAAGCAAGGAACGCGTGAAGACGTCAAACTGTCGGCGCCCGTTCGAACGTCCCCTCGTTAAACGTGTGCGATAACGGCGATCCCGAAAAACGCCGCCTTCCCCGCGCTTTCATCCCATCCGCTTAGAGAACGCTTTCCCGCCAAATGCGTACATAATAAACACCTCTATTATTACTGTACACTTCATTGTAGATCACAGGCTTCCTTTAGATGTTTATATTTCTTTCACACTTCTCTTTCTCTGCCTTTTCTAGCCTTTTTTTTTTGCCGCTCTCCCGCGAGGAGAAGGAGAGAGAGAGAGAGAGAGAGACGGTCCGAGAACGGTTCCCGCAATATAAAGCGAAAAGCGTTTAACTAAACATTTATAAACGCGCAATAAATAACGCGCGCAGCCGCTTTTGCCAAAACGCATTTTTAATCCCGCAGATCCAGCCCTTTTTTCTCGCCACTCGGCGTTCTCTTCTCTCTCTCTTTTTTTTTTTTTCCTTCTTCAGACGATTGGAAGATGAGACGATGATTATAATGACTTGTTCAATAATAATAAAATAATAATAATAATAATAATAATAATACTAATATTGTCAATATTGGAAATAAATAGAACTAGAAAAAAAAACACGAAGCAACTGTGACATGATCCACCCATCCGTCTATCCATCCATCCATCCATCCTTCCATCCATCCATCCATCCATCCCTCCATCCTTTCCTCCATCTCTCTACATTGCTATATATGTTAAATATTTTTCCCCCTTGTACACAATCCCAATAGTCAATAAGTGAAATAATCATAACAGGTGCATTGAACATGAATAAAGGTTAATAAACGTGTAATAAGCATTCATAAGCAGATTTCCGCTTTCTCAGCATCCACACAAATCTGTCGTTTCTTTTTTTCTTTTTTTTTGCATGTACAATTTGCAGCTTGTTTGAAAAAATCCCCCTCTTTCTTCTCTCTCCCTCTAGCTCTCTCTCTCTCTCTCTATCTTCCTGTATTTATCCCCCCCCCCCTCCCCCAAACTTTGAACCGTGCACATCTCCGACATCTTCAAGATCTTCTCTCCGTTTTGGTCGCGAGAGCCGAGAAAGAAATGCCCGAGCTGCTAATAACGCGAAAGTGTTATCACAAAAAAACGATGAACTCCCCCCCTCCCCCCTAACCCTAACACCCCCCCCCCACACACACACACACACACCCAGTCGTGTGCTTGAACGTCAGGCCTCCGTCTTGTCTTCATCTCGTGCTCTTGCTTTTTCGCACTTTAAATCTCGCCTTTTAAGAGGAGTGGCCGCTTTTTTTGGCGTCCCTCTTCTTTTTTTCTTTCTTTCTTTCTGTTGTCATTTTTTTTTGTCTTTTCCGCTCTTGGTCCGATCGAAAGCAGACGCGACGTATACATAACACGGGTCGGAGCGTCGACGCCGATTTTCCGCCTCGGCTTTGCCTTTTTCTTTCTCTCTCTCATCCTATTATTTTATTTATTTATTTATTTATATTTATTTATTTATCACCCCAGACTACACTTTAATTGAAAAAAAAATGTTTTTAATTTTTTTAAATAATAACGTAGAGACTTTTTTTTTCGTAGACTGAGGCCTCGTTGTTCTTTTTTTTTATCAAAATAAATGCTTGTGATTTAACAGAAAGAGTGTGTGAGAGAGAGAGAGAGAGAGAGAGAGAGAGGGATTCTTAGGCTTTTCCCTTGAACAATGGACAAATTTCTGCCTGGCGATTTTGATTAATACGCTCGCAGATTCCTGTAGGTTTTCACGTGCCTTGTGTTTGCATGGTGTGTGTGTGTGTGTGTGTGTGTGTGGTGTGTGTGTGTGTGTGTGTGTGTTCACTTTCTATCTGATGTCATGCAGTAAGCAGTAAGGAGCGTACCGCTCGTCCGTCTTTAATAGATTGACAGCTGGCTTGAATCAGAGTGGCCCTGAGCATGGAAACACTCCATGCATTCGTGTGTGTGTGTGTGTGTGTGTGTGTGTGTGTGTGTGTGTGTGTGTGTGTGGGTGTGTGTGTGTGTGTGAAACTGAAGAATCCTTCGGCTCGCAGTTATTATCCATGATTCTATGCACACATCCCTTACATCCTACACCCCCTCCCACCCTCACTGGCTTTAAAAGTAAACAAAAATAAAAACAACATGGCCGTCCCTTCATAATCTAGGAAATAATGAAAAATAAATAAGTAAACAAACAAATAAATAAATAAAGTTTGGGGATGTATTTCGGATGTTACGAGACGGATGATGAAGAGTCAGGGGAAGCGTCGCCATGTTCCCGGTGGACCTGGCGTTCCATTTCGCTTTTACGTGCGTCAAAGCGACCGATTTCCTTTCAGAAACCTGTCTTTCGATAAAACAACAACAATAATAATAATAATAATAATAATAAATAATAACCGTGTGGTTCATAAACATCTTCTAGTTTTGTCCTAAGATTTGCGGTCGGGTACTAAATATACGGTAACTTTTGTCCCTACACTGCTAGTGCTTTACCTTCGTTTGTGTCTCGTGAAATTTGATTTTATTTCCTTATTTATATCATTTTCATTTCACATATATTCCTCAACCTTATTTATTTATTTATTTATTTATTTATTATTTAGTTATTTATTTATTATTATTTTTTTTTCCGAATTATTATATTCCCCACAAATATTAAATCTCTCTAATACCTTGTTTTCTTCTTCCCCCCCCCCTTCCTGCCCCCTTCCCCCCCTCACCATCCGGGACGGATCGAGTGGTGTGTTTACAAACATATTTATATCATTTCTCATTAATAAACGTTACCGAACGCGTATTCGTCAAAGTTTGGCCTGAATAACGAGCGCGGCCTTTAATTTCCTCCCCTTCCTTTTGTAATGCTTTTGCTTATTTATTGATTTATCTATTGGTAAGCTGTATTTTTAACCTGTATTTATTTATTTATTTGTTTTGTTTTACTTATTTTTTTCTTTTTAGCACTTTATAAAGGGGACTTGATTGAGCTCGTATCAGATGTTAACACCCGCTAGTACTGAACACGTAGTACCAAAAGGAGTACCTCTTATTTATTTATTTGTTTATTTATTTATGCTTTTGCGAACATGACGGCTTCATTCACGCTTAATTTGAATAAAATAAACACTACGTTTTTAATGTAACTCTCAAAGCCAAGGCATTAAAGAGCAGACGGGAGAAAGGTGCAGTTTGTGTGAGAGCCGACCTACTTAAATTCATGGTTTTTATTTAAATAAAAAAATAACAAATAAATAAATTTATATATTATATATATATATATATATATATATATAAATATATACATATACTACTAAATACTAAATACCATAACAGAACGCACCAGGTGCAATTTAATGCTCTGTGTGAGAGCGGACCTGCGTAAATACATATTTTTTTTTATATATATACTATATATATAATATATATCATATATATATCTCATATATATATATATATATATATATATCAAATATATATTAAATAATATATATATTCTATTATATATTTCACTACTATAACTT
>JACRUU010000015.1:14512723-14517723 GCA_030449085.1 Kryptopterus vitreolus
CCTTTTATTTTGTACGTCCCCCCCCCCCCCCCCCGCCCACACACACACACACACACACACACACACACACACACACACACACAGAACGAACGTTCCGTCTGTCGCCGCGGTCACGCGCCAGCTCTATTCATCACGGTCCGAGACCTCGCTCATCTCCCGCGCTAACGTTATCCGCGCGCCGCGAATCCGTCCGCGCTCGTAATTGGCTGCGCTGATAAATTGCGGATGGGTGCGCGGCCCGCTCGTAATTCATCATCTCAAATTAGCCAGTCCTCTGGGGGGAGGGGGGGTGTGTGTGTGTGTGTGTGTGTGTGATGTAAACACGTCTACCTCCGCCGCGCGTCTTCTATCCGTCCGTTTTCGCTTCCCCGCGTTTTTTTTTCCCCGGCGAAGTTTGCGCGTTGTATAACTGACCTAGCGCGCTAGCGTGGCGATATAGCGATTAGTGCTCGGGACCAAATAGACGCGAGGAATTTTGCTGGTGAAATGTTTTTGTTTTTGTTTGTTTTTCGCCCTCAAAGCCGTGACAGGAAACAGAGGCAGCGTTTTGTCTAGATCTTAAGGATTAGCATTCGACGTCGACTTCCACCAGAGATCCCCCTCCACTACAAAGGCGTGATTGCGGGCGCGTCGAGTGGGACGGTGCGGGCCGATACGTTTCGGCGGGGCGGAAGGGGGCGTGGGCGGTTCGCAGAGGAGTGTCCGGCCACAGCTTGCGGTTCGATCTGAGCTTGAAGCTCTGCGTAGCTTCACCCTGCCCTTCACCCACACTCGCTCTCATCTCTCTCGCTCTCTCGCTCGTCTTCTCATCTGCCGTCCTGCTTTTCCTCCGCCGCACAAGTGCTGCATTGTGTATTAATAACAGCGGTGTGCGAGTTCAGGTCTCGGCCCCACATATGGATGTTTATCAGGAGTTGGCCCGGAGCAGGATGGAACATGCCGCACAGCGCTGCGGCTCGCAGTGTGTGTGTGTGTGTGTGTGTGTGTGTGTGTGTGTGTGTGTGTGGTCGCTCGGATGATTAAGTGGAGAGTCTTTTTTATTCTCTCCCACTTTAGAGCCACTGTCTTGGGACGGGAGTGTAAAAAACGTGGCGTCGCCTTTCATTTATTTCAGGTTTCTTTCGTTCTTTTTTGTTTTTATTTTGTTTTTTTTAAACAAGCTGATAAAAAATAAATAAATAAAAACGGGCAGGACCACTAATTCCCAAGTGCACCCCCCCCACCCACCAAAAAAAAAAAAAAAAAAAGAATTATATATATATATATATATATATATATATATATATATATATATATATGTATATATATATATATATATATATATATATATGAAATATATATATAATATATATATATGTGTATATATATATATATATATATATATATATATATATATATATATATATATATATATATATATATATATATATATATATATATATATATATATTAGTTGTGTCAAAGTTACCATGTAAATAACATATTGACTTTAACGGCACTAATGTTATTAAGGTGTGTTATAACGCAGTGTGCGTTACTATGTGAGAGATCTCTTCCTTCACTCTGCGTCGTCTTGTGCGAATGAACGAAACCCGAACAACAAACGAATAAATAAACGTTCAGTGCATCCACTCACGCTTCCTAAATTTCCCCCGTATTACGCCCCCTATCTGCGCATTCACAACAGGTACGATCTCCTCACTATATTAGCGTATATTACCGTATGGAACCTTACGCAAGCGCATCGCATTCCCAAATCCGTATTACTGCAATAAAGCGCATTTTTACTGAACGCAATAAAGCGCTTCCGTATAACCTAAACACCGTATCACCAGTTTATATGGAAAAGCAACCGGAACACAATTCTTAAAGGAGCCACGTCCCATATTTTACACTTCAAACCAACACTAAACAATGTAATTAACAATTAATTTCCAGAGTAAAATAAATATTAAATAATCGCTAATTGTATAAAATGGAGAGATTTTGAGAGAAACGTATAGAATTATAACATCCCTTACCGTGTATTAGATTAAATATTTGACGCTGTAAAATACAGCCGTACATCAACAAAATAAACCAAAAACCACATTGTCTCATGTGTGTGTGTGTGTGTGTGTGTGTGTGTGTGTCTCCACAGCTGAATCTGAGCATGTGGACGCAGACCTGTCGCTGGCCGCGCTGGCCGCCCACCACCACCACCACCACCACACCCCGATGCTGCTGGACCCCAACCTGGTCGCCCCCCTGCCGCCGGGCCTCGGAGACCACGACCTCCTGACTTGTGGCCAGTGCCAGGAGACCTTCCCCCTGGGCCACATCCTGCTCTTCATCGAGCACAAGAAGAAGCAGTGCCACGGCCTGGCCGGCACCCACGGCTGCTACGACAAGACGGCGGACCGCAGCAGCCCGTCGCCCCCACGCGCCGACCTGAGGAAGGCGGAGGAACCGGTCGAAATCGGAATCCAGGTGACACCCGAAGACGAGGACGAGAGGCTGCTGACGCCTCCGAAAGGAATTTGCCCGAAGCAAGAGAGCGGCCTGGCAGGTGAGCGGTACCATTTTTTTTTCGTCATGCGGGACCACAGCGCCACCTGGTACTCGTACTATACAAAGCAATACAAAGCTGTGAAACTGGAGACTCCTTCCAGAAATGTCCATCGTTAAAATCGATCGACGAGCCGATTGGCTGCTGTCCGTGGTGCTGTTCTACTACTCGAACCAATCAGAACGCAGGATTCGGGGCCGGTGAGAGGGATAGGAAAGTTATGAGATGTGAAGCCGGGGATTAAAACGCTTGATCACTTCACACACACACACACACACACACACACACACACACACACACACACACACACACGCACGCACGCTCGTTGTCAGACAAAGCGCGCTCATTTCCCTCCGCAGGATCCTGTCGTGATTGTGATAGCGATCATCTCCGAGGCCTCCTGAGAGATTGTTTTTCCTTCAGCTTATTTCATCAGGGGAGTCTGTGTTGCACTGAGTGAAACATCACATTATGGACTCGAAGCGCACACACACACACACACACACACACACACACACACACACACACACTGCCTTTTCCGTCCCCCTGCAGGACTTTGGTAGTTGAAACAAATTGTGGAAATGTGACACAGAACTCAGTGCTCACTTTCATGAAGCCTGAGCCATCTGCTGAAAAAGGTGAAAAACTCATTAAAATTCAAATAGTCCAAATGAGAGAGGGAGAGAGGGAGAGGGAGAGAGAGAGAGAGGGAGAGAGAGAGGGAGGGAGAAAGAGAGAGAGGGATTAAAAGAGCCAGCTTGCTATTGAATTGGGGTAAAGAGGCAGTTTAGCTCAGTCCAGCTGCAGGGTGAGATCTCTCTCTCTCTCTTTCTCTCTCTCTCTCTTCTTTCTATCTCTCTTTTTCTCTCTCCCTCTCCCTCTCCAATTTTCTCTCGCTGTATCCCTTTCTTTCTATCCCCCTCTCTCTCTTTTCCCCACATATCTCTGTTTTTTTTTCCTCCCTCTGGATCTCCCACTTTCGCCTCCACTCTTTCTCCTTTGCTCTCTCTCTCTCTGTCTCTTTCTATCTCTCTTTTTCTATCTCCCTCTCCCTCTCCAATCTTCTCTCGCTGTATCCCGTTCTCTCTCTCCCTCTCTCTCTTTTCCCCACATATCTCTGTGTTTTTTTTCTCTCTCTCCCCCTCTGGATCTCCCTCTTTCGCCTCCACTCTTTCTCCTTTGCTCTCTCTCTCTCTCTCTCTCTCTCTCTCTCTCTGTCTCTTTCTATCTCTCTTTTTCTCCCTCTCTCTCTCTCTCTCCCTCTCGCCAATCTTCTATCGCTGTATCCCTTTCTCTGTCTCCCTCTCTCTCTTTTCCCCAAATATCTCATATTTTTTTCTCCCTCTGGTTCTCCCACTTTCGCCTCCACTCTTTCTCCTTTGCTCTCTCTCTCTCTTTCTTTCTATCTCTCTCTCTCTCCCTCTCGCCAATCTTCTATCGCTGTATCCCTTTCTCTCTCTCCCTCTCTCTTTTCCCCACATATATCTTTTTTTTTTCTACCTCTCTCTGAATCTCTCACTTTCGCCTCCACTCTTTCTCCTTTGCTAATCCTTCTCTCTGTATGTCTTTCCCTTGCTCTGTATTGCTATTTATTTCTTAGTCTGATCCCCCCCTTTTTCCTTCTCTCTGTCTCTATCTCTCTCTCTCTCTTTCTCTTTTCCCCACTTATCTCTCCTTCCAGATCTCCACCTTTTGCCTTCACTCACTCTCCTTTGCTCCCTCTCTCTTTCTCCTTGTCCCCATCTACTTCATTCTCTTATGCCTCGTTTCCACTCTTTCACTCTCTTTTCATCTCTCACTCTCTCTCTCAACCTCATCCATCTCTCCATCTGTATTTTCTCTTGCACTGTCGTAACTATTTCTTTCTCCGTCTGATCTCCTTTCTTACCAACCCTCTCTGTTTCTGTCTCTGTTCTCCCCCTCTCTCTTTCTCGCTGTATCCCGTTCTCTCCATCCCTTCTCTCGGCCGTCTCTTGCTCTTCCACTCTCTCTCTCTCTCTCTCTCTCCTTTTTCTCCCTCTGGATCTCTCTCTTTTGCCTTCACTCTTCTCCTTGTCTTTCATTCTCTTTCTATGCCTCTTTTTATCTCCCTCTCTCACCGCCTGCATTTCTTCCTATGTCGCATTCTCTCTCTTTCCATCCATCTCTCAGCCTCATTCATCTCTCCGTCTGTCTTCCCCTAACACTGTCGTAGTACTATTTCTTTCTCCGTCTGATCCCCCGCCTCTCTCTCTGTCTCTCTCTTCCTCTCCCTCTCTCACTTTAGTTATCTTACAAAGCAGTGTATTCGAGTTCCTCCACAAAGATGCCACCAGAGGGATCATGGGAAATGGGTCTCATAGAATAATGTTCAGGGTTGGACGAAGTTGGCAGAGGGAAATCGACTCATGACACCGGCTTCAAGTTTAATAACCTCATTCCTCTCCCTCTCTCTCTCCCTCTCTCTCTCTCT
>JACRUU010000015.1:14522723-14540223 GCA_030449085.1 Kryptopterus vitreolus
CATCTCCTTAATTAATATTTAAAAGGTAGGGCGTCAACACACACACACACACACACACACACACACACACACACACACACACACACACAGCTAGGAAATGCATGAAAACAATATCTACGATGCTTCTATAAACAATATGGAATTTTTGCGTTTTTCGTCTCGCACGTCCCGATCCAGGGGACACTCGCCGTTCCGCCCGTCTTTATAACTCTCGTCCCACAAGCCCTGTCGTCCCCCCGTCCCCCCGTCCCCCCATATCACCACCACGAGCTCGACACGATCACCGAGAGAGCTCTTCAATAAATAATGATGCAACACGGAGCATGAGAGAGAGATATTGAAAACATGTTTCCGTAATATGACACACATGCCGTTTTTTTTTTTTGTTGTTGTTGTTTTTTTTTCCCTCCAATTAAAATTCACAAAGGCTTGTGCGGGGAAAAAAAAAAAGAAAAAGAGAAAAAAAAAAAAAAAAACGGCTCGGGTGCCGAGGCCGTGGCAGAATCAATGGCTGCGGATTGTGCGGCCGAGGTGAACGCGCGTTTGATTTTTAACGTGCTCTTTTAGGGCCATTATTCCTGCCGCTGGTCGTCTTGGTTTTTTTTTTGTTGTTTCAATAAAGCGCGAGGAGAAAAAAAAAAAAGAAAAAAAAAAAACAGAAAAAAAAAAACAGCAGACGTGCTTCTTTTTTTTTTTTTTGAAGTGGTAATTGCCCACTTTTGTCCAGTTACCCAGCTTTCCTCTCTCTCTCTCTCTCTCTCTCTCTTGTTCCCAATCTCTCCCTCTTTTTTTCTTCCTTCACATGATTTATTTATTTATTTATTTATTTTGCCCAAAATTTTTTTTTCTTTCTTTCTTTTTTTTTTTTTTTTTTAAACAACGCAATCAAATTTCCCGACTAGCTTTTCACTACCTTTTCGTTTTCACCGCCTGCTACTCCAACAGGGAACATCTTTCCTACACAATTTGGAAAGACCTTAAAAAATAACACACACAACACACACACACACACACACACACACCACACACACACACACACACACACACACACACACACACAAACACAAACACACAAACACACACACAAGCGAAAAGGTAAAGAAAGAATACGGGTGAAATTTTTACACCCGTGGAATCTTTAAGGGGAGGTCCTTTATGCTATCTAAAAGGGGGCGGATCTGAGGCACTTTTCCTTTAAAATAAATAAATAATAAAAAAAATAATAAAAAAATAAAAGCAAATAAATAAATAATTTAAAAAGGGCTACGTCTTCAGAGTTTAAACCCGAGGTAGCGTTGCGTAGCTCTTGCGATTCGCCGTAGCGCCGCTGATTAAGTGCTTCTTCGTGAGGAAAAATGATTTCGCTTTTTATTGTTTGTGAGGGTTTTGTTGTTGTTTTCTGTTTGGAACGCACACGCAAAAAAAAAAAAAGAGAGAGAAAAAGATGACCCGCCGTCGAGCCGCTACGGCTAGCCTAGCATCCTAGCGCTGGCGTCTTTCGGCTTAGCGCGCATATCAGCTCAGAAAGGACAAAGTTAACATTATTTACTGTTAACACTTAGACATGTGTGTGTTTTTGTGTGTGTGTGTGTGTGTGTGTGTGTAAGAGCTATCCTTCCTGTTCCAAGACGTCATCCTGCTGAGATCCCTTCATGAAAAACCCCGCGCTTGCATTTGTCCCTCCTGCCGACTTAAGCTGTGAAATCCACTGACAGGCCACTTTCTAACTACGGTGCTGCTTCAGACGCCTCCTGGCCCGAGCCTTGTCCGGCAACACGAGAGCGAAATGTGTGTGTGTGTGTGTGTGTGTGTGAGAGAGAGAGAAAACAAGAAAGAGAGATGGGGAAAATACTTCCAGCAAATAATGGAGCGTAAACATGTGAGGGCTGCATCCATGCACTACTTAGCCTCCTCAAATCCACCCACCACCACCACCACACCTCATAAGACCTCCCCCCCACCCCCCCCCCCCCCCCCCCCCCCCCCCCCCCCACCCCCCCCCCCTTCCCCCCCCCCCCCCCCCCCCCCCCCCCCCCCCCCCCCCCCCACCGCCCCCCCCCCCCCCCCCCCCCCCCCCCCCCACCCCCCCCACCCACACACACACACACACACACAACACCCTCCCTACTCCACCCCGCCCCCCCAAACCTGGGATTTTTGCCTCGTCGCTTGCCTCGGTTAATCACTTTCCGTGCGCTCATTTAAATATTAAAATTTCCTTTAATCATCAAAGGCAGGGAGCCTCATGCATATTCATATCTTCAAGACTCCCTCCCTCCCTCCCTCCCTCCCTCCTCTCCTCTCCTCCCTCTATATACTTTTCCCCCAGAATTACAGGTTCATTACCTCGCTCCGAAGCCAAACAGTCATTACCAAGAGCCGGATCTTTTTTTTTTTTTTTTTTTTTTTTAATTGGCCGTCATTGGAAGTTCACGGATAAATAATAATAATATATAATAATAATAATAATAATAATAATAATAATAATAATATAATAATAATAATAATAATAATAAAACAAAAGAGCATTTTTTATTGTTTTTTTTTCCCAAGGAAAAACAGATCGAGATTGATGAGGAGAGAGAGAGAGGAGAGAGAGAGAGAGAGAGGGAAAAACCTGTTCTCTGGCTAGAGCTCTGAATATTTGTCAAGAGGCTTGACGAAAGTTGCATTTGCATAATGACTTTGTAGTTCTGCATTAATAAAATTTGCATATGAAGCCGTGTTAATTACTCCTGATCAGGCTTTTTTGCATTCATGCATGGTAATTTTCGGAGACTTGCGAGAATTGATGTCCTGGCGTCAGGGCTGTGATTGGTGGTGGCGCTGGTTGTGGAGGTGGTGTGTGTGTGTGTGTGTGTGTGTGTGTGTGAGCATGCTGCTGCTGGTGGTGGTGCTGGTGGATGGGTGGGGGTTATGAGGAGCGACAGAGGAAGGCTAGGGAGGAGAGGAGATGATGCGATGGCGTCGGATGCGGCTCGGAGAAAGTCGCTTTATTGTGCCTGCTTTCTCTCTCTCTTTTTTTCCTTTCTGCCACTCATCCCGCTCAAAGCAGCTCTTGTAATTGGTGTGTGTGTGTGTGTGTGTGTGGACGTGTGGACGTAATAAAACATTAAAGAAGAAAGAGGGGGAAAAAAAAAGACAGGAAGGCAGGCGAGGGAATTGATCATGTTTGAAATGGGGACATTTATTTATTTATTTAGTATCTAGCTATTTATTTTTTTATTTATTTGAATAAACACGTCGTCTTTCTTCTTTTTCCTCTCCTTCAGATACGCTCTCTCTCTCTCTCGAGATATATATATATATATATATATCTATATATTTTCCGTACACCACACACACTTATGTTTTCACATCATGTACGCTTTAGAGGCCGCTGCTTTTTGGGGGTTGGGGTGGGGGGGGTGGGGGGGTGTGGGGGGGGGTGTGTGTGTGTGTGTGTGTGTGTGTGGGGGGGGGGGGGGGGGGGGGGGGGGTAATGGGGCATATCAACTCAACTCCGGGGTCAGAATTGTCCACCTTAAAGTGACGTTTGGATTTCCACCCACTCTCTTCTTCCCTCTCTCCCTCTCTCTCTCTCTCTCTCGCTCTCTCTCTCTCTATCTCTCTCTTTTTTGTCGAGACCCTGCTGAGTTCAAGCGTTCGTCTACGGAATTTTGGCCCCTCACTTGTGGTTTGGCAAAAGCATTACATGCCACTCCGTGTGTGTGTGTGTGTGTGTGTGTGTGTGTGCATATTTGCATGTGTCTATGCGTCCGATTATAGACCCACCACAACCTAAATAGGTGTGTGTTTTTGGTGTATAGCGGGTGGTGTGTGTGTTTGCCCCCCCCCCCCCCCCCAAAAAAAAACCCCTCAGCCGTCTCCTCCTCATTTTGTCGGGAGAATTAATCCCAGAACTTTAGAGCAACGTGAAGAGTCTGGGGCCGTGTCCAAAACAAAGCCATCTTTCTTTTTCCCGCCCCCCCCTCCACACACACACACACACACACACACAGACGTGCAGCACATGAGCGCCCGAGCGTGTTCGCGACGGGTCTGGCTCGCGGCCTTCGTTTATTCGTTTATTTATTCCGTTATTTTAAGCTCGAGTCAACGCCGTTGTAATAATCTCGGAGAGAAAAAAAAAACAAACACGCACACAAACCTTTAAACCTACGGATTTAGCAGCCAAGTTGTAGCGTGTTGTCTTTTCTATTTTTCTTTTGTTTTTGGATTGCGGTATTTATTTATTTATTTTATTTTCGAAAGTAACGCATGATGCAAATGAAATCGGAGGGGACAAGGTGGGGGGTGGGGGGGGGGGGGGGTATGTTGGTGGTTAAGGTGCTGGGCTACTAATCCGGGGTTCGAGTCCCGGTATGAGCCAGGCCGTTAACTTTCTGTGCTCCAGGGGGCGCCGCATCAAGGCTGACCCTCCGCTGTGCTGTAAAGTAATGACACATTAACCCTATTCTATTCTGCATGGTTTGTATTTGCTGAAGGAATCATATAAAACGCTACGGACGAGGTTTAGAAGGACAGGTCTCCATAATGTACGGCATGGAGTTGTGTTTTTTTTACCAGGCGCAAAGTCGCAAGTGCCAACAAGTCGAAACGTATTAAACACGGACGGGTTTTCCGCAGCGGTAAGGCATTAACGCGTCCCACATGAAGACATCAATCGGCCGCAGTGCCACTCTGCGGTAGCGGCGTGACGGCGTTTCAGAGTCTCTGCGCCGCAAGGCGGGGGATAAACTTGTCGCCGATTTGGGTTGTGAACACGAGCAAAAGCTCTCTACATGCGCCAGTGGCTTGTGCCCCTCGTGCTCGTGATGTTCTTTTCGACATCCCCCCTTCCCCCCGCCACCTCCCCCCTTCCTTTTTTTTATGTCGACAGACATGTAGACGCTCGGCGACAAACTCTGCTGCACTTTTTATCCGAGGTGGCTAATTCACTGCTATTAAATCCTCTTAAGGTTCAGGCATCGAGATATGCCTTCACGTCGTCTTTCGCTACCCTCCTGCCAGAACGACGTCTTTGCATAACTGAGCCGCAGCACCTTCCTTTGCATGTTGATACAGTAGCTCTGTCACCCTGACACTGTTTGTTTAGCGAGCTACTCCAGCAAGCGTGGAGATTTGAATTTGTAAAGCGTGGGAGAAGAGGGAAAAAAAAAAAAAAGGTTGGAGGAGAACTACTTGTAAGCCCTTTGCGGCCCAGACGCCAGCCCTTTTTTTTTCTCGAATTGCCGCGCTCTTAAAGCGGCTTTTTGGCGCGAGCGAGGGCGCCGGCGCGAGCGGATCATGGCTGCGGACAATGGCGTGCACGTAGAAAAGCGGTGGACAGGATGGGATTAGCAGGTGAGCGCCGGTTCCTCCTCGCCGCCAAACACGCTCTCCTGGCTCTCCCCGGGCTTGGGGGACGCTGCGAGGAATTAGTCCGGCTACCGGATTTAAAACCTTCACCGGCTAATGGAGCTCGCTAAAGCCCCAGAGCGTTTCCTCCTCGCAAAAATAGCGGCGTCGACGCCGGTTAAATCAGGAGGCATGGCCGCTATTAGCTGGAGCTAATTTTTCACTATGTTAGCTGTGAGGATTAGGGTGCGCTTGCGGAATGATTCGGGAGGGGCGGGGTGTACAATTTAAGCCCAATTACATGCGTTTGTTTGTCATCGAGGAAAGGCGAAGGGTTCGGAAGGGTGCTGGAGGAAGACTGACGAAATGTGGGTTGATCCTCTTGTTTAGGGGGCTTTGGGCTTCCCAATTTCACATGCTAACGGCTTCGGCACAAACCCCTCTTTCTCCCATTCCGCCAGCGATATTGATATTTGTCCTCCGTGGTCACTGCCCCCTCTTTGGGCCTGTCACTTCATTTTGATAAATGTGGAGAACTCCGGGCCTGGTGTGTGTGTGTTGTGTGTGTGTGTGTGTGTGTGTGTGTGTAGCAGCCCTGTAATCATGTTTCTCCGGCGCTAATTGCTCATGACTGTAGAGTTTAGCGAAGAGCAAGATCACTGGCTGGCACTTCTCGAAGATTCCTCGGGACTGTTTAACCCCGTTTCTTTTTTCTCTCCCTCCCTCTATTCCTCTCTAGTCTTTGTTTTTATCTACCAGAGACGGGTTTCCGTGTCCTCCGAGGCCTCGTTTCGGTTCTGTACACGCTGCGTTTAATGTTCCTCCCGTCATGGGGCGACGTGTATCGGCGATGTTTTTTCCTATTTACCGAGTATGCAGAGCGGTCCGGGATGGCGGCGGCGATGTGGATTGGCGTAAAAAAACGTAAAAAAAACAGCAGGTTGAGTTTCTCCTCGTGGGTCTTTAGCGTGCAAAATAAACTCACGTCAAATTATTCGCTGCCCGACACAAACACAATCGCTGGAGCTATTGATCTTGGCACGAAATAACACTGGAGGATTTTTAGCGTCTGGAAAAAAAAAAAAAATCGATCAAATTAGACGTCTGCGGTTACATAAATCATGTACGCACCAAATAAAACGCTCCTTTTGTAGCAAACCTGTTGGATGGACCGCTGGCAGACTAATTCGTTGGGTAAGCTAGAGGGCTTTTTTTGTCGCTGTAAACAATGCTGGATTTCAGCCAGAAGGAGCCAGTGCACCTCAGCGAACATCCCTCTGATCAGAAACTAGAACAATAAATCACTATTTGGCTCTCTCGGAGCCACCATAGAAACCTGCCGCTTAATCCGACGAAATTGGCTGATGCTCGCTGAACACAGCGGACTGCCCGAGTGCCTGAGGTATTAATGTCGCTGGCACCGCTTCTTTTGCCTTCCCCTGCTTTCTATCTAACCTTTCCGTTCCGTTTTTTTATTTCCCGCCCCCTTAGAACAATACACGCCGGATTAGACCTCGTGCGCACTTAATCCATTGTATTTGTTTGCCCCCCCGTCGTCGTCGTCGTTTACATACGATTAACGTGGGATTTTTCCCTCTCTCTGGGTTTTGTACCAATCGGTGTCCGTTTGTTTGAAAGGGACACTTTTGGCCTCGGGCACATTTTTGGACGTCTGCCTAATGTGAAAGGCGAGATCTCGGGCGAGAGACGGAGGGTTTTTTTTTTTTTTTTTTTTTTTTCCCCTTTCCCTCGCCTTGTGATATGAACGCGGCATCCCTCTCGCCAGCGCAGAAATCAGATAAGATTCCCAGGGCCAAATGAGCTATCATTAAAGCTAATCAGTGGCGGAGGAGCAGCGCGAGCTACGTCATCAGATGATAGTGATACCAATCAACCTTGTTAGCGCCAGAGGTGTGAAACGAATATGAGGCCTGTCAGCGAAATCAAGAGTTAAAGCGGCAGAGCTTGGGGGGGATAAGGGGGGTTGGTATTACTTTCGGCATTCGACTACTTTCTCGCATTCTGCATCATGGCGGCAACGGACTTTATTCTACATAACCTCTCGCACACATCGTTACGGTGCTAAGATGCTTGAGCTCCGATCTCAAGAAAGCGAGTAACACAAATAGTGGCGTTTCCGGTTGTTACGTTGCGGGGACATTTTGCCACTCAATGTGGATGAAGCCAAGCTTGTTACAGCACAGTGAAATTCTTTCTTTGTGTACATCCCGGCCTTTTCGGGAAGCCTGTGGGTCAGAGACTGTGGGTTAACGGCCTTGCTCAAGGGTTTCAGCTTTGGCGATAACGAGCCTCGAACCCCCCAACCTTAGGCCAAACCACTGAGCTGCCCACCCTCTTGAGCCAGCTAGCAAGTTGCTGTAATTAGCAATGAATTACCAGCTTGTCTGAACGAGTATGACGTATTTACGATTAGCAAGGAAAACGAGTGTTACACCTTACAGCGAAGGCAGCGGAGTTCCCAGACTTAACACCCTCCCACTTTCCGGTCCAGCGCAAGTTTTTCCTCCCGGTTTGATTAACCTCCCGGACTAATTAATGATTACCTGTTAGATCAGAGTTGGCGACTTGTGCCTTACTGAGATATATATATTATATATCCGATCTTCCCTCGGGTCACGGGGAGTCTGTGCCTATCTCAGGCGTCTATGGGCATTAAGGCAGGATACACCCTGGATGGAATGCCAACCCATCACAGGACAACACACACACACACACATTCACACACTAGGGACAACTTTCCAAGGTGCCAGTCAACCTACCGTGCATGTTTTTGGACCGGGAGGAAACCAGAGAACCCCGGAGAAAAACCCCCTGAGACACGGGGAGAACATGCAAACTCCACACACACATGGCCGAGACGGGAATCGAACCCGGACGGTGGGAGGCGAACGTGCTAACCACTAAGCCACCGTGCCCCACTAATATATATATATATATATATATATATATATATATATATATATCGGGCTCTCCGAAATGCTTGACTTCCGATGCCGCATGAGTCTTTGGAACAAGTCACAATGCAATCTCTTCCTGCCTCCTTCTTGCCCTCTCGGCTGGCATGTCTCCGGTGCCGTGTTTTCCGCGCACGCATTACAGGGACCTTTTTTATGGTGCCCACTTCTCTTTTGTGAAGGGGATGTCGAATGCCCAGATTTTTATAGTTACATTTAAAGGGAGTTGGATGCCGGGAGCAGCTGGGCCTCATTATGGTATACTCCATCCAAAAATGCACGTGTAATTAATTCGCTCACCCAGACCCCTCGTCGCTCCCCTCCTTTCTTCCATCCATCCAGCTTTCTGTACTAAGTCCTTAGAGGAACTCGTCTGAAGCGGACCCTTGGCAGGGGGTGTACCCACCTTAGAGGGGTGGGGGGAGACGGACGCCCCTTACGCAAGCGCGCCTTTAAGACGGGTGGGCTGTCTGTTTAATTTCCGGATTCAAAAACGTTTTAAACAATGTCCTTTGTGTGTCACGCTCGTCTTGGAATGCACGACGGGCCGTGCCAAGCTCGAGCAGACTGCCGTTGCTCGGTGGCAGGGCTATCAGACGTGGAGAGGCCTTTTTAACTCCCCGGCGCATCGCTGCGTCCACTCGCTGATGTAAACCCACTCGTACTAGATGAATAGCTTATGCAATTTTATGAAGTCCGTTCTGCAGTGAGGCAATGCCAGGAAACACTTCTGTCTCTTGACAGTGAGGGTTTTATTTTATTTTTTTTGGTTGTTTTTTTTTTTTTCTTCGTTGTCTTGCTACCGACGGCTCGTGAGCTCACTCGCACGCACTTACAACCTTTTCTCGAACACTTTAATTCCTCAACACCGCGCGGTATTTAACGATTGCCGCTTCGCGATATACGGCGTTACGCGTTTTTTTTTTGCCAGAGGGGGTGCGTAACTTTTTTTTTGGTTGTATTGCTGTATCGTACATACCCCACGTGTAAAAGTCTGGTTGCTGTCCTAACCCACCCCCGAGGCCTCGGTGTAGCAGACAAATCCAGAGAAGTGGAGGTTTTAGGTTCTTGAATAGAGCAGAAATCTATAAGGAGAAGAACATGGAGGAGGAGAACGAAAAGTGGAGTAAGGGGTTGTGGGGTGTGTGTGTGGGGGGGGGGGGGGGGGGTGGTACTGGTTGAAGAGCTCTGTTTCTTGCAAAATAAAAACAGATTGGACTGGTTATAGAAGAGAGCCTGGTTTCAGTTAGACTGGAGACAGGCGTACTGTGTGAATGCCATACCCCCCACTACCACCACCACCCTCTCCTCCGTTTACAGCTCCTGACACGCTTTTTCCAGCGCTGCTTTCGGCCGCACTGTTTTCTTTTTTTTGTGCGTTTCAACCCTCTCCAACTTCACCCCCTCCCCCTTCATTCTTTTTTTTTTGCCTTAGAATTAAACAGCGGAATTCTCTCTTTGGGAAAATCACTCCGTTTCAATTACAAAATGGCGGACGGGTGGTGTAGGGTGGTTTTTTTTCGTTGAGCGTCGTTAGCGTTAGCCTTCCGTCATAATCACGGCGTGAAGAAATGTTTTCGTTACCCTGACAAATAGAGGGCTTTGTTTAGAGAGACTCCGAGCTGCGATGGCAGTTATTATTCTGTCCGGGAGAATAGTAACCAGCCTGGGATGATTCCGTGAGGTAAACCCTGACCCCCAAAGCCCCCCACGCCCCACCCCCCCCTCCGACAATACGTCTGCACAACAAATCCTCCCTGTTTTGCTATTTGCTAATTAAAGCTACATCACTCGACTTTCTCTCTCTCTTTCGCCTGCAAGGCATTTTTCTTTTCAGAATTCCAAGGGAATACCTTTTAAATTTGTAAATCATATTCCGGGAACGGTAGCCCGATACGCCCGATTTAATTTTACAGGTGCCTGTTAAAAAGGGGCCTTTTTGCTGGATGATAGGAAGCACCTCACACTTCTTCTTCTTCTTCTTCTTCTTCTTCTTCTTTTTGTGTGTGTGTGTGTGTGTGTGTGTGTGTGTACATGATGAAGCTCATGGTCCAGCAGCTTCAGCTGTCCCTCGTCTCGGGACGGCAGCTCGCGTGCAATCGCGGCCTTATAAGGGCCGTTCGGAGCAGAGGTGCCCCCCTTCTCCACCCTCTCGAGTCTCTGGTTCCTCGCTTTAACCCTCATCTGGTCTGGATCTGTTCTTCCAGGCCACAGCCCGCACAGCTCGCTCTGTCTCCGCAGTGTAAACACATAAACCAGGGACAGAACGCAAGGACCGCTAGCATCGTCCCATACACATACACCCCCCCCCAAACACACACACACATTGACACTTTTCCCCCTTCCTTAAGTCCTTGGGATCGATTCGGAGGGACAGGCGCCAAAAAGACGACAAACATGCTTTTGTTCTCTCCGTTTGATAGTAATAACGAGCGATTCGGCACTAATAATAATAATAATAATAATAATAATAATAGCAACACCACCCAGAGACTGATGACCTTTCTTTATTCCAATCTTGTATATAAACTCGCTTATATATATCTCGCTTACTTCTATATCTCCTTCCAAAACGCGCTTTTACTTTCAGACGACTGCCGGGGAAATAACGCAGCCCAGCCTCGACCGAGAACCTCATCTCATTCCCCCCCCCCCCCCCCCCCC
Source organism: Kryptopterus vitreolus (assembly GCA_030449085.1). Lineage (NCBI taxonomy): Eukaryota > Metazoa > Chordata > Actinopteri > Siluriformes > Siluridae > Kryptopterus > Kryptopterus vitreolus. Next base: position 14,533,703 of record JACRUU010000015.1, read on the forward strand.
CCCCCCGTTCCTCGGAGGCAGAAAGCGCTTTAGCGCCGAGCGCACAGAGGAATCCGCGAAGCAATCAGAGTGCAAAGAGAGGAGGCTGATTTCAGGACGGACTCGCTCCGACAGCGTATAACAATTTTACCCTGAAAGAGTCTACCCGGGAAGTTAAACGGGAAATTCGTGGTTATTTTGCGACGGGATAAAAACAAAAAATAGGCCTTGTTTTTTTTTTTTTTTTTTTTATTGCTTGATGCTACGTTTTTTTTTTTCCCCCCGTCATGAACCCCCATGTTGCCAGTTCTGTTTGGCCAACAGAGCGCAGCTTTGTTACATCAGAGCGACAGAGCCGAGCCAGGAAGGGGAGGAGAGACTCCAGGCGTGTATATATACGCCGTGCCGATGCTCCCACTTGGCCTAGTCTACTTAAGCGTGTCTTGCTGAAGGATGTTGTGGGGTGGGATGGGGGTGGGCCGTCCAAAAATCTGTTCCTTCCTGTTCGTGCCATGCTTAAATGCCTTACTTAGCCGGCGTAGTGCTTCGCATGGCGGCGAGAGGGAAAAAAAGAAACACGACGCCGTTGCCTAATTAGACATTTTAGAGTAGGACGATATAATAAAATAGCGCTAAAATAACGCTAAAATAACGTCAACAAGGGAGCGAAAGTCGCAAAACTGCGGTTTAAGAGTAACAATCGGGAACAATTTAACATTTCCGACAATTTAACTTGACAATTTACGTAAAATAGTGCAAGAAAAAAAAAACACGCCGTTGCCTAATTAGACATTTTAGAGCAGGACGATTGGTTAAAATCGTCGGTTAAAAATACACCAATAACGTCAATAAGGGAGCGAAAGTCGCAAAAATGCAGTTTGCAGTTTCTCAAATGAAGTATTTGATTGGCAACTCCGACAATGTAACTCCGGTTGCCACGGCAGTCTGAAATGTACATTGTGGCAATTTACGTTAGAAAAAAACGACGTACATTTTTTTTTTACGGAAAAAAATCATTCATTCATTCATTCATCTTCTACCGCTTTATCCGATCTTCCTCGGGTCACGGGGAGTCTGTGTCTATCTCAGGCGTCTATGGGCATTAAGGCAGGATACACTCTGGATGGAATGCCAACCCATCGCAGGGCACACACACACACATTCACACACACATTCACACACACTAGGGACAATTTTCCAAGGTGCCAATCAACCTACCATGCATGTTTTTGGACCGGGGGAAACCGGAGAAAAAACCCCTGAGGCTCGGGGAGAACATGCACAAACTCCACACACACATTCCCGAGACGGGAATCGAACCCGGATCCTGGCGGTGTGAGGCGAACGTGCTAACCACTAATCCACCGTGCCCCGGAAAAAAAATTTCACTGAAATTTTTTTACGTAAAATTTTTCACAGAATTTTTTGACGTAAAATTTTTCACCGGATTTATTGACGTAAAATTTTTCACCCGATTTTTTTGACGTCAAATTTTTCACCGGATTCTTTTACGTAAAAAAATTACGTACGTTTTTTGGCATAAAAAATGTTAGCAACAGTTACCACAGCGTTAACGATCCTATTTAGCTATTTGCATTGAACTAGTCCGAAACTCTCTTTGTTTACATCCTTTTGCCAGTTCCCCCCCTTCACCTGAGCGACTCGCAATTATCTCATTTATACAACTGAGCTGTTGAGGGTCAGTGGCTTTACTCATGGGCTCAGCACTGACAGCTTGGTGGTGCGGGGACTTGAACCCATGACCTCCCGTTTCAGAATGCGAGTCACCGAACTTCCCGTCTGCCGCCCGTCTCGTCGCCAGCTAATCGGTTTCATAAACTGGTTAGCCCAGGACTTACCTACAAAAGTGACTACATGCTAATGCCATAGTTTATTTTGCATTTTAGATACGCTATTTATCTGTACATTGCGCAGTAATCGGGTTAGCTAGCTAATTAATTCGTTAATTACGGCTTTTTTTATGGACAGGAATGCGTAAATCAGACTGCGATACTTTTTTTCTCGCTCATATTCACGGGGCAGGTAAAGACTTGCAGGTGAGATGGTCTGTCTCTGAGCTGAACGTTTTAATGTGTGTGTGTGTGTGTGTGTGTGTGTGTGTATGGGCAGGATTAGCGAAAAGGAAAAAAAAAAAAAAAGGCTGCCTCTATCCCTCCGTCTGTCCACTTCCCGTCTTTGTTGTTTTTATTGACCAGACTCAGACATGTCTGGCACTTTCACATCTAATCAGTTTAATTTGTTAACGTGAAACAGGCGTTTATTTATTTATTTATTTATTTTCCCCGACGCCGAGCTGCTGACATCGGCCCCCTCGCGCAAAGCGGTGACCCTTAAAACGGCCGTAAAGCCTGTTGAAAGCCGTCACTTGTTACCCACACACACACACACACACACACACACACATGCAAGAGTGCTTCAGATCACTACAGGTGAAAAGGCCAGTCTTTTGAAAAACAAAAAGCACCACATTAAACAAACCCAGTTGATTGAGAAAAAAAGAAAGGAAAAAAAAAAACAAGTAATTTATTTATGTAAATGAGTCTGTTTTTAATTAAACACCTTCATTTGCATACTTAATAAAGGCAGAAAAAGTTTTAGGATTTTTTTCTAATTGGAATATCTACGCTCCAGAGGACGCTTTTCGTTAAAACGATGTTTTTCCCTCAATTCTATATATTTTTTACATAGTTTAAACGAAATAAAATATTTATTTGTTTTTTTTGTAAGTGTTACTGTTTCTATTTTCATGAATAGAGTCTGTGATAGAAACGCACGCAATATTAGACGAATATTTGAAGAGAAATAATGTAGCAAAGAATACATATGATGTGACAGGTAAAATGGGCGGGGCTTACTATATAATATATATATATATAATATATATATGAATATATATATATATATATATATATATTCATTCATTCATTCATTCATCTTCTACCGCTTTATCCGATCTTCCCTCGGGTCACGGGGATGGGGAGTCTGTGTCTATCTCAGGCGTCTATGGGCATTAAGGCAGGATACACCCTGGATGGAATGCCAACCATCATCGCAGGCACACACACACACACACACACACACACACACATTCATACACTAGGGACAATTTTCCAAGGTGCCAATCAACCTACCATGCATGTTTTTTGGACCGGGGGGGGAGGAAAACCGGAGAACCCGGAGAAAAAAACCGCCTGAGGCACGGGGAGAACATGCACAAACTCCACACACACATGGCCGAGACGGGAATCGAACCCGGACCCTGTTGGTGTGAGGCGAACGTGGCTAACCACTATATATATATATATATATATATATATATATATATATATATATATATATATAACAAAAACAAAAAACTCTTGTTTACGAGACGAGGTCCGACATGAGATTTGATTTTTCTCCTACGACACTCTGGCTTTCTGACACCGCCTCTCCCGCGGTCATTAATTCCCCTCTCGTGCTCTGCCACTTCCTTGTCACCGTGCTCACGAGTGTAATGAATTTAATTCATTCTGATTTCACTAAGCTGCTCAGTGTTCGTTTTTTTCCCCTTCTTTTCTAAATTCAGCCCCTCGTTCCTTGTTCCCCGCACACCATTCCACCTCCCGCTTAATCCCTGCCTCTTCTAATCGCACGTGAGGAGAGCAAGCGTGCTCAAAAGGAAAAAAAAAAAGACAAAAAAAAAAGAAAGAAAGGAAGAAAGAAAGGCGAAACACAAGATATGTACGGCAATGGTTTTGGTCGGCTCGGACGTAGAGGGGCGTAAATGTCGGCGCTCGTTGGACGTCAGAAAAAAACAGAAGAGACAGAACCCAAACGGACCGACCGGAGAGAGAGTGGAGGAGAGAAGAGAGCGAAGAGAGGGAGACTGGTGGTGAGGTGGTGTGTGTGTGTGTGTGTGTGTGTGTGTGTGTGTGTGGGGTGACTTGAGTAAGCGCGACGCACCAATAAATTGTCGTAAACGGCATCATTATGTTATTGTGTATTGTATAAAAATTATATGCTGCTGTAAATTGAAATTGTCTGATCTTGGAAAATGAGGCCATAAAAAAATGTTACGGCTAAAAAAAAAAAAAAAAAAAAAAAAAACGACTCTTGTGGTGAAGAGGAAGAAGAGGAGGAGGAGGAAGAGGAGGAGGAGGAGGAACCAGGCAGCAAATCACAGTTGTCAGTGTGGATGTCTGGCTGATGGTGTGTGTGTCTATGTGTGTGGTTATGGAGGTCAGGACACTGTCTAGGCAGTAGATACACGTGTGTGTGTGTGTGTGTGTGTGTTTGTGTGTGTGTGTGTGTGTGTGATGTGTGTGATGCTCTTCCCCAGAGTGAATATGTCCAGTCGTGGATCCAGTCAGGGGATTTGGCCAGTGGGAGGGAGGAGAATGTAAACCAGATGTTTTGTGTGGGAAATAGCCGTGTGCTGTCCACTCCGAGTCCGCGCTAGTGTGCCTGACAGGCGGTAAAAACAGCTGCTTCCAGATTCCGTCGCCTCATTTACACTTAGTAAATCACCCATGATTCTCTGCTCCGACGAGGGCCCGAGAGCCTCCTTCGGTAGTCCGACTACCGAGGGTCTTGGCCGAGCTCGGGCCTCAACCTGTTCCACTTTGGGAGAAAAAAAAAAAACGTAAAAGGGGGGGTGGGGGTTTGACGCTTCCGAGTCACCGTGCCCTTACGGCGGCGTTCAATATTCCTAAACTTCTTTTTCCACTTCCATCAGGGACGTTCCTGGGATTTTTTTCCCCACCTATGGTTACACCTACTACAACCCCCTCCCCCCATTCTTTGCTCCGCCCCACACAATAATGGCTCCGCCCTCATATCGTACAGATCCTTGCATAACCTTCCATAATAATCATTTGCATCATTGGCTGCATTCACAGTTTGTCGTGTCATCATTTCCAAAAACACATGATTGTTTGCGGGTGATTATTTTATATTGTTTATTTTTAAAAAAGTGCTCACGAGGGGTGGAGCTAACCTCGTATTTAAAAAAAAAAAAAAAAAAAAAAAAAAAACGTAAAAAAGGAGGAGTTTGTTTTCCCTCCCGGGACCTCTCGACCCGTTTTATTCTTTGGCATTGTCACAACAAAACAAGTGAACCTCGAGAGCGATGACATCACTACTGTATGCCGATTGGCTGCCGTTACCAATGGTCCCAATTACAGACGAAACATTTTGCACACCTAAATTCCAATTGGTCGCAGCGACCGGATGTTTTTAAATCCCTGTGCGTTACAGCGTCCCTTAAATCCGGCGTGTTTTCCTTGCCCGGCGTCAGTCCGTCAGCCTGGGGGGGGGGGGGGGTCGTCGTGCGCACCAAGCGGCCCGCTTTTGTTTCGCGGCGGCACAATGTGGCTGCGGAACTGATTTGCATGTAATTGTTGCCTCGGATTCGCCTATGATAGTCATAAACAAGACATTAGCAATTCAAGGTGAGGAATTAGAGGCCTGAGAGACTTCCAGATCACACACATGGTAATGAAGCCCCTGGCTTAATAATGCAAGAAATGTCAGGAAACTTTCCACCAGCCGGGCAGACGCCAGGGAGGCACCGCGGGCCTAGGGCTCGTGTCATCTTTGTTCTAAATGCAAATCAGTTTGTCGTGACATTGACTCCATCAAATATGGAGCGTCGGAGGCGTGATGAGGGACCGGCCAGGTCCTTTGCTTTCTCCTCCGGGTCGCAAACACCGGGAGCCGCTCGCCCATCCATTAGTATGCGGATTGTACTTACAATATATGGGGGAAAGTGCGGGTAAAACAATGCTGGTGGATGGATGGATGGATGTTTTTTTCGTCCCTATTCACAACCAACAACCGACACAAGTTGGTAGTGCGCGAGTGTGGCTGTTTGAAGCCCTCTTAGCTTTCCAAGACTGTGAAATATAATGAATACAATCTCGACCTTAATAATTTAAGACCCTCAGTGTGCAAACGGCAGGCAGTTCAAAGCCAAAACAGCGGTGCCTTAAAGACGAGGGCTTCTAACGCTCGGGAAGATTCCAAGGTTATCTGAATAAGTCCTGGTTAACAGGATGTCCAGTTTTGAAGTGCGCGTTTGCCGTCCCATGTGCCCAATTTTTTTTCTTCTCCTTCCTTTTCCTTTCCTCCCCCAGTTCTCCTTTTCTCTTTTTTTCCCTCCTTGGTTTTCGCTGGCATGAAAGGCCTCGAGTCGCCCCCCCCCCCCCAAAAATAACTCAAAAGGTTAAGATATTAATTAAGCAGCGAGGGCTGAGGAGGAGGATAATGAGAGGCACTCTTCACAAAACAGACTCGCTAGTGCTCCGGGATGAAGGAACGCGCCGAATTGGCGAGTCTGTCGGCTGCCGGTCTCGCTAGTCATTACGGGAATTACCTTTCAGCCCTGCTAGCAGCCTGCACCTTCATTTTACAGCTGTCATAAGCGGCCCTGGTCATTAGTGCACGCCGAGCGAAATTCGTCCCGAGCAATTAAAACGGACCGCTACATGGTCATTTGAACACGTCGCTAAATATGTGGAAGCTTCTTCGAAAAAGTTCTA
>JACRUU010000015.1:14547723-14555223 GCA_030449085.1 Kryptopterus vitreolus
CCTTTTTTATTTGTTTCCTAGAGGGGACACGTTTATTTGTTTGATAGTGATAAGAGTCCCTTAAATCACAGTTTAAGTTGTTCTTTTGCAATTTAGTGCCATATTACTTTGGCATCCTGGAACGGCCCCCGATGCTCCGAGGGCTTTCCGAGTCTAGAACGCGCGGCGCTAATAATTCCGTCATTTGCGAGCGGGAAGATTAAAGACGAGTTGCTATAGGAGATGTCATGTTCCCACAGTGCTAACCCATCAGAGCCCGGGTATGGAAATGCTCTTGTCACGAGCTTGTCAAGTATGTGCAGTGCTCTTCACAGGCCGGCATGATGAGTGAGACCGTGCCTATTGCCCAGGGTGCGAGGCAAATTTTGAAGCGTGTCAAATGCCCCAGAGCAAAGCTTGTTCTTTGAAACATCCCATCGCTTTTGCTCCGAGACCGCACGCTTGATTTAAAAGTCGTTCCGGCGCGCGGAATTTCCCACAGTTTTTAACAACGGTTTGGCCGATGACTAAACGCTTCTCTTTGTCTCCTTCGCTTGCAGGTAGAGATGAACCTTCGAGCTACATCTGCACGACGTGCAAGCAACCCTTCCCCAGCGCCTGGTTCCTCCTGCAGCACGCCCAGAATACCCACGGGATCCGCATCTACCTGGAACCCAACAGCTCCAACAATTCGCTCACTCCACGGATCACTCTTCCGCCTCCTATTGGTGCTGAGTCCATACCCCAGTCCCCTCTCACTAATTTCTTAGGGGACAACAACCCCTTCCATCTGCTCCGGATGACCGGGCCGCTGCTCCGAGAGCCCACGCCGGGCTTTGTAGAAAACCGTCTCCCAAACACCCCCCCCTTTGTTAGCCCCCCTCCACGCCACCACCTAGACCCCCATCGCCTGGAACGCCTTAGCGCCGAGGAAATGGGTTTGATTTCCCAGCATCCCAGTGCCTTCGAGAGAGTGATGCGCTTGACACCCATGGCCATGGAGACCCAGTCCATGGATTTCTCGCGTCGTCTGCGGGAGCTAGCGGGCAACAACAACTCCACCCCACCGCTCTCACCCAGTCGTGCCAACCCTATGCACCGCCTCCTCAATCCCAACCCCTTTCAGCCGAACCGCAAGTCGCCCTTTCTCAACACCCCGCCGCTGCCGCCAATGCCCCCCAACAGCAGCACGCCACCCCAGACGCTGGACAAGAGCAAATCCTGTGAATTCTGCGGAAAGACCTTCAAGTTCCAGAGCAACCTGATCGTGCACCGGCGAAGCCACACGGGAGAGAAGCCTTATAAGTGCCAGCTGTGTGATCACGCCTGTTCTCAGGCCAGCAAGCTAAAGCGCCACATGAAAACCCACATGCACAAGCCAGGCTCGGTGACGGGTCGCTCCGACGACGGGCTCTCGACCACGAGTTCACCTGAGCCCGGCACTAGTGATGTCACAGGGGACCCGATGAAGAACAGGGACGGCGACTTCCAAGGAGAGGGGCTGGGGCCAGACAACGAGGAAGAGGAGGAGGACGAAGAGGAGGAGGAGCTGGAGAACGAGAGCAGGCCCGAGTCAAACTTCAGCATGGACTCGGAGTTCTGCCGCAACAGGGAGAACGGCTCCAAACCCCCAAACGATGACAAGGGCCTCTCCTTGAGTAAAATGGTTGACAATGTGGGGCTGAGCTCAATTCAGCAGTACAATAACTTGATTGTTGACAATCGCAAAAGGCTTCCCTTCTCGAAGAGGGGCTCTGACGGCCAGAGAGACACAGGGGACGAGGACTCGGTGGTGGAGGAAATGGACCACGTGGAGCGGGCCACCGTCAACGGCAGGAACTGTGGCTCAGGCGATTCTTTCTCAGGCCTGTTCCCTCGCAAGCCCACCCCCATCACCAGTCCCAGCCTCTCCAACTCCTCCAAACGGATCAAAATTGAAAAAGACTTGGACATGCCCCCGGCGTCTCTAATCCCCTCGGAGAACGTCTACTCCCAGTGGCTGGTGGGCTACGCGGCTTCGCGGCACTTCATCAAAGACCCTTTCCTCGGTTTCACCGATTCCAGACAATCGCCTTTCGCCACCTCCTCCGAGCACTCGTCGGAAAACGGCAGCCTGCGGTTCTCCACTCCTCCCGGGGACCTGCTGGATGGGGGCCTTTCCGGACGCAGTGGCACTGCCAGCGGTGGCAGCACGCCTCATCTGTCCGGAGGCCCGGGCCCGGGACGTCCTAGCTCGAAAGAGAGCCGGCGCAGCGACACGTGCGAGTTCTGCGGCAAGGTTTTCAAGAACTGCAGCAACTTGACGGTGCATCGGCGCAGCCACACGGGCGAGAGGCCCTACAAGTGCGAGCTGTGCAACTATGCCTGCGCGCAGAGCAGCAAGCTCACCCGCCACATGAAGACGCACGGGCAGCTCGGTAAGGAAGTATACCGCTGTGACATTTGCCAAATGCCCTTTAGCGTCTACAGCACGCTAGAGAAACACATGAAAAAGTGGCATGGCGAACATTTGATGACGAACGAGGTCAAAATTGAACAAGCTGAGAGAAGCTAAGCCAGATTTCCCAATTGCCTCACAATTTCTTGAATCGTAAATAAATAAATAAATAAATAATAAAATAAATAATAAAGAGTAGCTGGATACTCGGTTTGTTTTCCTTTTCAAACAATAATAATAATAATAATAATAATGATTTGAATTAGATTTGCCTAAGAAACTGCCATCTGAGAAAAAAAAAAAAAAAGACAGAAGCTAAGGGAAATTGGAGCGGGTTTAAACTGCCTAGTTTGGCTTTTCTTTTTTTTTTTTTTTCCTTTTTTCCTTTTTTTTTTTTCCCAGTCTGTCAGTCTAACAATGGACAAAATTAGATGATGTTTAAATGGAGCCTTTAACTGTGCAATAATTTCTGTATTTATTGGATTTCGTAATGTTTTGGCATGTGCAGGTGCGTTCCTTTTCTTTTCGGGTTCATTTTTCAAATGCTGTGATTTGTTTTTTTTTCTTGTTATTTTTTTTTTATTTTTATTTAAAAAAAAAAAAACCCAGACATAAACAACAACAACAACAACAAAAAAACCCTGAGATTTAATTTTTTCTTCTTTTTTTTTTTTTATTCCTATCCAAACAAGAGTACAATTGGAGAGATTTCTAGGGGGCTGCTCATGAAATTGTATATTTAAGCTACATGTAATTTCTTGAAGAGAAGCCGGGTTCGAACTTTAATTTATTCTCTTTTTTTTTTCCTTTCTTTTTTTTTTTTTTTTTAAAGAAACTGAGAAAGATCATTTGTTCTTTTTGTCGTATTAGGACATATACGCGGACAACAATCCTTCGACTTTGTAGCGTGATTTCAGACATGTCAATCTAATTGGAAATGTAGCACTGAATGTCAGAAGTGACAGTAAATGTGGAATTCTACATAAGGGAGACGGGGGGGGTGGGGGGGGGTGGGGGGGGGGGGAGGTTTTGGGAAACTCCTGGGTTCCGATCCGGGCCAATCTTTAGTTCTTGCTCAGATGCTTCAAAAGCGTCGTTAAAAACCCAGCGGGTATGAACTCTTTTCTCTTTCGTAACTCTTCGGCCGCTCGTTTTCTCCGAGTCCCGAGCTAGAGCAAACTCCGACTATCAACACCAACTACCTATACCTAAGCTACGATTAGCGCTACGGATCTTTTTACGGCTGATTCCAACCACACCGACATTCCACGTCTTATACGAGTCGATATCGACGAATATAGCAGGAGACGAAACAGCTATTTATTACCTTATCTGAATCCTGATTGGACGCAAGGAAGGGAGGGGGAGGGGCCAGATGTTTAGCAAAAAAATGCTTCAGTCATACGAATCATACGACAAAGTGCTTTTTCTTTTTTCTTTTTTCTTTTAAAATGTATATACCAATTTGCAATCGTTTGAGAATTCCGTTTTATAATGAACTGTAAAAAGGTACACAAGTCGTATGCACGGAAATAGAAATATGTTTTAAACATCTGTTTTAAGTGAAAACAGTAAGACTTTCTTTTTTCTTTCTCTCTTCTCATTCAGGACTTCCTGTGATGTGTAGTTGAAGTAGCAACACGCATAAAGAATGCGCAGCTGAAATTTTTTCCTTTTTTTTTTTTTTTTTTTTCCTTTTTTTTTTTTTTTTAAAAGCCATTTTTTTTTTTTTTTTTTTTTAAAGCCATTCCCAGCCATTCCTTTTCCTTTGCTCTCCTCGATTTGTACTTTTACCACACGAGGGCCAGCGCTTTTATAGAATCGAAGGAGATTTCGTATACATAAAAAGGCAGAAGAGGAAAAAAGAAGAGAGAAAATCAGCCGCAGTTCGTCCCCCTAGCCACGCCCTCATTTCTCCCCCCATCTGACCCCGCCCCCCAAAACCCCCCCCCCCCCCCCCCCCCACACACCCTGAACCCAACCCCCACCCACCCCCCCAAACACCCCCCACCCCTCCGACACACCTTCCCCGCACTTTATGATTTGTTCTGTGCATTCATGACGTCACGGAGAAAAACGGCTTCTGAGCAAGAAATTATGCGAAAAGGATTTTTATTGTTTTTTTTTTTTTATTTCATTTTATTTATTCCAATTTTTTTTATTATTTTATTTTATTTTTTTGCCGAAAGGGATCATCTGAGATTCGAGTGCACGCGTTGCAAGGCCTGGCTTTCGCGACGCCGGCACTATAAAAGTGAAACGAATTAATTTATTGGGGCGGATCTGTTCTTGTTTTTTTTCTTTTCTTTTCTTTTTTTTTTCTTTTTGTACTGCCGTATCAATTTGACATGAGTGTGCCTTGAATACTGAATACTGATCTTCCTATTTATTGTCTCGCAAAAAGACAAAAATGCAACGTGGGTTGATTTTGTTTTTGTTTTGTTTTGGTGCAGAAAAAAAAAAAAGAAATAAATAAATAAAAATGAAAAAAAACAAAAAAAAAACAAAACGAACAAAACAAACAAAAAAAAAAAGGCCGTAGATTTAATCTGCTTAACGAAAATAACGAAACAGCGAACACGAATCATTCTTGAATAAAAGACAGCACAATAGTGATGCGTCCGTGTTTGTAGATATGTATGTACATATAGCACAAACACACACACGCACACTTTTTTAGACGTGTATATATATATATATATATATATATATATATATATATATATATATATATATATATATATATATATATATATATATATATTTCTCCACATCAGGATACAACGGAATCCCTTGGTTTTTTTAAAACTGTACAATGATTTTTTTTTATTATTATTATTATTATTATTATTATTATTATTATTATTTTTATTTTTTTTTAGAATTTGTTTTTGCTACATATAGTCAAGGAAGAGACTGGACGAACATCAGGAACTACAAGAAACTTAAAAAAAAAAAAAAAAAAAAAAAAACTTTAGTGCACTCTGTCTTAAAATACGTTTACAGTATTGAAACAAGTACAAGGATTAAATGATATTTCTGTGTATGTGTGTTTTAAAAGTACCTTTGTTTCCTTTTTTGAACATTTTTATTTGCTTATAAAAGGTTTCTTCTGAATGCCACAGTGTGGCTATGTGTGTTATTGTTTTTATTATTTTTTCACTTTTTTGGTGACGGGGTTTTAGTATATATATATTATATATATATATATATCTATATATATAATATATAAATATAAATATATATATGACTTTTTTTCTTGTTTACTGTAAAAGTATACCAGTATTTTGTAATATTGGAGAATGCCTGGGCATTTTACAAAACAAACATTGAGAAAAAAAACAAAAAAAGCGTTTTTTTTTTTTTTTTTTAACGAATTTTTTTTTTTTTTCCGTTCGTTTGTTTCGTTTTGCGGTCCTATTTAAATGGTGGGTTCACTATTATGTTTTTTCGGGGGTTTTTTTTTTTTCCTTCACATTTTTGTCACTGTAACTGTACAAGTCTTTCGTAGCTTTCTGCATTGGTCGTGAGAATATAAAGTCAAAATTAATAAAAGAAGAGAACTGCAAAATTCTTAGAGGCCTGATGATGATGATGATGATGATGATGATGTTGGGATTATGACCCCTTTTTGCCCCGCCCCCTCCTCCTTCCCCCCTCCCCCGACTCTCAAAAAACAACATACTTTCCAGGAACAAAAATCCCCATCATCTGTACGTTTCGATTTGAAGCCGAAAATGGATTCTTTCGAAGAAGAAAAATATGTCTTTGTAACGAAATAATGTTTGGACCTTGTAAAGCAACATGGCCCCTCCCACATGGCCCCGCCCACGCCCCGCCCCCCCAAAACCACCAACCCACAAACCCCGAGCTGCCATAATAGAACCATTATGAATTTTTGTACGGCAGGAAAAATGACGGAGAAAAAAAAACAACCCATTTCTGACCGTGAAATCTGTACAGAGGGATTGGAAAAAGGTTGTCCCACGGCCTTTTTTTGTTTTTCGCTGTAGCTGCATATATGACAGTAAATGTTTCTTGCTCACTATTATATTGGTTGTAAATATTACTTTTTTATTTTTTATTTGCTTACCCAGACTTTTTTGCTTTTTCCTCCACCCCCCCCCCCCCATTTGATTTCCTTTGTATGTATGTATGTATGTATGTGTGTGTTGGGAGTGGCTCCGGGAGCAGCCTGTCTTTTACCTGTTCGCACCCCCCCCCACACAAACACCTCCGGCCCTGTGTGTTCGATTCTGAGTGTGTAAAAAAGAAAAAAAAAAAAAAAAAAAAAAAAAAAAAAAAAAAGAACAAACAAAAAAGGAAAAAAAAAAAAACAAACCCACAACAAAAAAAAAAACGCGGTTCTGTACGGAGCCTGCAACGTGCAGCTCTCTTAGCATGAGAAGAATAGAGCACAAATACAAACTGTTTTACTTGTCGAAATCATCTGCGCTCGTTTGTGTCGTCATTTTTCTCTTTTACTTCACAATACACGGATGTATTTGGTGGTGGAGGGGGCGGGGGGGGGCGGGGGGGGGGCGAGTTTTGGATTATTATATCTGTCTCAGTGTGGTAGATTTGATCTCCCACATACACACATAAGTACATTTATCGCATTTTGGCACACACCATCATTCAGAAAGACTTATATATATGTGTTTATATATATATATATATATATATATATATATATATATATACATACACACACACACACACACACACACACACACACACACACACACACACACACACACACACATACATACATACATACAAGTGAACACTTGAAGCATAAGTAAAACACTGACCTAATACATCAATATGACATAAACACCCCATGGATACACAAAAACACAGTGGGCAAACTTAAAAAAAGTAAATAAACTTAACGGTATACATAAATACACACTTATACGGTATACTATATATATATACACATATACACATATATATATATAGATATATATATATATATATATATACACACACAGTGTGTGTGTGTATGTATGTATGTATGCATGCATGTATGTATGTATGTATGTGTAAGTATATATACATACATATATACACACACCATA
>JACRUU010000015.1:14562723-14565223 GCA_030449085.1 Kryptopterus vitreolus
GTGTCTTTCGTCGACTGATTTCGTCGACTGAGCAGCGATACAGTTTTCCGAGACGTGATATGAAGCATGGCAAGTACGTTCGCTCGGTTATCTAAACGACAAGAAATTCACCTGTTGAATTATCCGTTTGAACAACAGCGCCCCGTGTGGTTGGGTTTAGAGACGCGACGTGGGAATAGTAAATGTAAAGGCATATGGACACGAAGAAAGAGAGACACACAACCTTTGAGGCACTTTCCGTCCCTCGTCCCACAGTCTAGGGAGCCCACTCGCGGACCAGTACGCAGTCTTCGGCCTGCCTCTCTTGCGTCCCCTCGGGTCTTTACAGTCCGGTACACCCTTTCCGTATTCCGGCTCCCACCGCACTTGTGGGATGGCACCCCTCCGCTCCCTGCCTGGTGACTCTCGTCCCCTAGTTCGATGTCTCTCGCCTCTTTATCGTCGTCGCCGGATGGAAAGGATTCAGGTTCAGGTGTTCGCTCGCTCCGGGCGGCTCCGCCCTCCACTGTCGATGTCCACAACACATTTCCAGAAGGAGTATCCGGATCTGGTAACGATAAGAGGTTATATTAAACAGAGGCTTCTGAGGAAACAGGCGTTTATACCTGCTGTAAAATAAGCGGGAATTATTACGTCTCCAAGATGCTTTAGGACGTTAAATTGAACGAGAAGCAGATAAAAAAAATTAATAAAAATAAAGATAAAAATCGATGGGTTGTAAAGGAAAGATAAGGGTCCTCACACTTCCAGGATCCGGGTTCGAGTCCCGTCTCGGCCATGTATGTGTGGAGTTTGCATGTTCTCCCCGTCCATCAGGGGTTTTTTCTCCGGTTTCCCCCCGGTCCAAAAACATGCACTGTAGGTTGATTGGCACCTTGGAAAAATTGTCCCTAGTGTATGAATGTGTGTTATTGTGAGTGTGTGTGTGTGTCCTGCGATGGGTTGGCATTCCATCCAGGGTGTATCCTGCCTTAATGCCCATAGACGCCTGAGATAGGCACAGACTCCCCGTGACCCGAGGGAAGATCGGATAAAGCGGTAGAAGATGAAAGAATGAAATGAATGAATGAATGAATATAAAAGAAGGCACAAGATAGAGCCGGGCGATACGTCGTAAAAATCTAATCAGCGATACAGTGGGGGGAAAATGCGCGTGCCTTGTAGTTGGTGTTTTGTCGCAGTCATGTTTATCCCGTAGCGCCACACAGCCACACACACACACACACACACACACACACACACACACACACACACACACACACACACACACACCTTCAAACATCATCCTTGTGCTTCCTGTACAAACTTGAGATAAATGTTACAGTGGGGTTCTGATTTGTTGAACGTCTGAACCCGAAGCGTTTCCGTACGACCGATGAAACCCCGCCCCTCTCGGAAACGAGCTCTTCGGATTGGCCAGAGTGCCTCCGAAGAGCGGATTTGGTATTGTTCGCAAGTCTACAGCCGGAGGCGGAAGAACTACGGAAGCTGGCTGTGCCAAACCAAATCGCAAATCTGTATTTTCAATCTCCCAGCACTAGAGGAAACCCAGGAACCCTGAGGAAACCTGGAAGGGGGGGTGGGGGGGGGGGGTGGGGGTGGGGTGGCAGTGAAAGGAGTGTCGCTGAAAAGTTATTGAAAAGAATTTCTCCAGATTACACCATAGCAGCGATTCTGAAATTCACTTATTTCTTTCCTTAAGTGAAAATGCTTTCTGTTCTTTTAAAAAACACACACACACACACACACCACACACACACACACACACACACACACACACATCTGTGAGCAAGCGAAGGCACCGGCGAGGTGCGAGGTGCCTTTTTGATATTCAGATTCGCCTGCCTACACAGAGCATTATGACACATTTGGATGATCGCATTGTGGGATTAGGAGGCTGCCTTGTCATTTTCAACAACAATACGGCGATTTAGGGATGCTATTTCTCACAGTGCGCCACGCATTAACGCCGGGCCCGAAGATTTACATAAATCTTTGTCTTAAGATGAAAGAAAAAAAAAAGAGAGAGAAAAAAAAACGCAAAAAAGAGGGTTTTTCGAGACAATGAAGTTAAGCTTTGGAAATGGGAAAAAGAAAGTGTGTGTTGTGTGTGTGTGTGTGTGTGTGTGTAACGTATGAAAGAAAAAAGTTTTCTATTGGAAATCAATCTACTTTTGATACAAAGATACATAATGCCCTCGTTTTTATGTCCCCCGAAAAAAAAAAGAAAGAAACATGTGAGAGAAAGAGAAAAGGGAAAGAGAGAGAGAGAGAGCAGACGTAAAAGCCATGGCTGGGGTTAGTGGCGCATCTTCCAACCCCCCCAACCCCGAATTTCTGCGCTCCTTAATCTTATTGCCTGTGGCAGTCATTTTGAAAAGTGACCTAGATTGTTTCACCACCCCTCACTGATTGGATTCATCCGCCTTGATTGCGAATCGGTTTACGTGGCGGCACAGACTTCGAGATCGGAGCCGCAATCGGACCCGCCGGCGGCCAT
>JACRUU010000015.1:14570223-14597723 GCA_030449085.1 Kryptopterus vitreolus
CACACACACACACACACACACACACACACACACACACACACACACACACACACACACACACACACACACACACACACACACCGAATGGACCTGTGGACAGCCCCATTTCCAATTCTATAGGTGAGGTTCCGGTCAATCCAACTGCTTTGTGGACCGGAGTATCGTCATGCTGGGACAGCTTTGGGCATCCTAGAATGCCATGCTCGCACTTCCAAAGGGTTGCTCGTGGTGATGAGAAAAAGCAAATACGGGCAAAAACGAGGTGTCCGAATACTTTTGCCCGTGCGGTGTAAAACCACAGATCTGTGTGTCATCAAAAGATTCATTATATTCATTCATTCATTCATTCATCTTCTACCGCTTTATCTGATCTTCCCTCGGGTCACGGGGAGTCTGTGCCTATCTCAGGCGTCTATAGGCATTAAGGCAGGATACACCCTGGATGGAATACCAACCCATCGCAGGGCACACACACATTTACACACACATTGATACACTAGCGACAATTTCCCAAGGTGCCAATCAACCTATCGTGCATGTTCATGGACCGGGAGGAAACCGGAGAACCCGGAGAAAAACCCCCTTGAGGCACGGGGAGAACATGCAAACTCCACACACACACATGGCCTGGACGGGAATCGAAGCCGGACCCTGTGAGGCGAACGTGCTAACCACTACGCCACCGTGCCCCAGATTCATTATATAATAACACAATTTACTAATAACACAATAGAATGATCTTTTCCTGTTGGATCTTAGGCTCCGTCTACGTGGATCTTAGCTCGCTTCTCGCTCCATCTCTTATCAAAGCTTTTAAACTTCAGCTTAAAGGCCGGTCGGAGGATTTTGGCCACGAAAGACGTGTTTGGTAACTGGATACAGAGCGCAAAGCCAAGCGGGCCTTGTCAACTCCCTCTCACACACATACACACACATACACACAGAGGACAGGCTTTCGGAATCAAAGCCGCAGGCTTGAAGAGGGCTCTGGTTTTACTGTGACTTGTCATTTAGGTCAGCCCGCGGCACCCCGTCGCCTCCCGAGCCCCTGTCACGGCTTTGTGAGAGGAAACTTCCCTCCTTTTGTACATCTCCTAAGTCGGCTCACGTCACCACGAGCCTCTGTGTTTACTGCAGCCACGAAGGGGCTTCCTGTGGTCCGAGCGAGCTCGCTTAACCGAAAGACTCCATGCTTTCTCTGGCACTCGGGACACTTTCGCATCACAGCGGGCCACAGGTTCGGGCATCAACCCCCTTTGGAGTCGGCGCTGCCTGATTGCAGGGCCGCCTTAGGAAGAAAGAAAGCGTAATATTTTCATTCCGCCCTCTTGCATGGCGTGTCCACGGACTCATTTATCAGCAAAAATGATCCGTGTGGTGTCAACGTAATGAGAGGACCTCATATGGGAGATTCAAACACATAAACACAAAGACGAGTGTATTCATTTATAGAGATGGTCGGAATTTCCCTACTTTAACTAGCGGGGCTCGTATCGAGATAATAATCTTTGATAACGGACGTGGGTTCACCAGTTGGTTACGAGTTTAAGGTAAAATGAACTCGGTGCTTTATTTCCCTTATGCCGCAGGAATCTCCCTACTATTACAGGTTGCCAAATGCCATTGCATTTATAATGCGGGTTAATAGGCTTGAATGTGTGTTTTGTTTTCGTCCCCCTACAACCTGACGTGAATATCGATTTCCTTCTTTTCCGTCCTTCTTCACCCAGCATTCTTTCGCCCGCACGCTTCTCCTCCCCAGCGACCTCGGGATCACTCGTCAGGAGCTTCAGACTGCACTTGACCGCCGGCTCTTTGTGTTCCCTCAGAGCGACAGGATGCAAAGGCGGGGGGGGGCAGAGAGTTTGAGGGGTTAAGGCCGACGATCGGCGTGCAAACTGCTCCGACCTGTTCTGATGGTTTTACATACCTCATGTCGGTATCAGCCAGCTCGCCCCCGGGCCCCAAACAGCGAATGAAACCCAAGAATCCAACCTTAACTCCTCCTCCTCCTCCTCCTCCTCTTCACGGCTTTGGTAAGCAGAAAAGACGACCCTTGTTCTTTGTGTGTGTGTGTTTGTGTGTGTGTGTGTGTGTGTGTGTGTGTGCAAAAATGTTCTGACCTCGAGGTGTGAAGCTATCTAGACATCTTTTCTTTCAGCGTCAAATGAAAACTTCCCGAAAGCGGGAATAGGGGCGCGCTCGCCGAGCTTTCAATCTCGCCGATAAAGTCGTAGCATTTCCTTTTTTCACCGCGTCACATGATAAAATCTTCCTTTTTTTCCCCTTCTTCCTTTTCTTCATGTATTCTATTGTTTGAACGCCGAATTATCATTCATTCATTCATTCATCTTCTACCGCTTTATCCGATCTGTGTCTATCTCAGGCGTCTATGGGCATTAAGGCAGGATACACCCTGGATGGAATGCCAACCCATCACACACACACACACACACATTCATACACTAGGGACAATTTTCCAAGGTGCCAATCAACCTACCGTGCATGTTTTTGGACCGGGGAGGAAACCGGAGAACCAGGAGATAAACCCCGAATTATCGTTTATTTATTGATTTATTTATTTGATGTGTCTGAAAGATACTTTGACCTTTTTTTTCCCGCCATCAAACGGACCCCTTATTGAAATATCCTGGAGCGAGAGTTTAATAAATAAATAAATAAATAAATAAATAAATACAAATTGCGGTATTTTTGCGCACGTAAAGGCTATTAAACCGAGAGCTCCTGGAGCGAGTCGGTGCCACAGCCTCCTCCCTCCGACGCCCCCGACCCCACCTTCCCCTCCTCGCCCAGACCTCTGCATACCATTTTCTCTGGTTGCAACGGCATTCCAGGAGAACAAGACCAGACAGCTTTGCCGGGGGATTGAACGCGGCTGTGATGTTTCTTTAGGGAGAAAACGTTCCATCGCAAAAACAAGCGCAGGAATTTTTCTTTCACATCGATTTATTAGGATTTTTTTATTTTATTTGTATTGCTTTTTACATGAAAGGCGACCAAAAACACGCCGCGCTCTGTAATTAGATATAACAGGATATATGTGTACGTCATTAATGTAGCTAATGTAGGGAATCCATCTTACTACATAGTAAGACTCTTCGTGAAAGCTTCCTAACAAACGCTAATCTTTTTTTTTCCCGTACGTACAATTCTCATTGTCGTATCATTGGTTTGTTACCGTACTGTATTCACCTGTCCTGTGTCTTGCTGAGATTATATTGAGTAGTTCAATGGGCTCTGGAGCAGAAGATCGCAGGTTCAAATCCCACCACCGCCACCCTATTGAGCAGGGTATGATAGAAAGCTAGGCTCATTGGTTAAGGCATTGGCCTTTGGACCCGAAGATCCCACCACAGACATGTAGCCACTAGAGGGCGCTTGAGCAGGGCCCTTAACTTTCAATTGCTCAGGTGTAAGTCATTCATTCAATCATCTTCTACCGTTATATCCGATCTTCCCTCGGGTCACGGGGAGCCTGTGCCTATCTCAGATGTCTATGGGCATTAAGGCAGGATACACCCTGGATGGAATGCCAACCCACCACAAGACACACACACACACACATTCATACACTAGGGACAACTTTCCAGAGAAAAACCCCCTGAGGGACGTGGAGAACATGCACAAACTCCACACACACATGGCCGAGACGGGAATCGCTCTGGATAAAATGGCGCAAACGTAAATATTTGCTTCCTTCCATCGTCCTTCAGAAACTTCACGCCAGTCCTGTGTCCCCAACAAGCAACCTTTTCGAAAAGGCGGTCCGTTCTGCTGACGACCAACTTTCCTGAGCAGTTAAACAATTCTATTGAAATGTTTTTATTTATTTTTTTTTACCCCCTCAACGAACCCAATCTAGCCGAGACCCCATATTCGAAAAAGCAGCCGGTCCGGGTCAAGCAAGGCGGGATATTGGAATGCGGGTTCACTCAAGTGGACCATTAGTCTTCATAATAAAACACATCCCATGTCAGTGAGCACGCAGCTCGATTAATATTCGCCTGGCTTGCATTTTTCCCCTTACTCAGACCGTCCCGGTGCAGGCAAAGCCCCAGACCTGCCTCGTGCAATTAGAGTGATATATAGGCCCCGGCTGTTTTCTTCAAGGGTGAATCCTTCCTCCAGGTCATTATCATGGCTAAGTCGGACATGGAGCCCTTTTTTTTTTTATATATAGAAACCCCCGAGTCCGATGCCAGGAAAGCAAGAACGAGCGCAGTGGGGTTGATTCAGGAATCTGCTTGTGTCAGGTGAGGGCATGTTGGAGCTCTACCAGCTTGATTACGCAAAACATAACGATTGTACCTGTGTAACTCATCCGCCGCTGTAATGCAAAGCGATCAGTCTTGGCTACGTAAACGCACTACATAAAATGTACCTCTACCTCGCTCGTCCAGCGGGCGTTTTTTTATTTGTATTTTTAAAAGCACATAATTGGACCTTTAGGACCACTGATATGTCTCTAAAGCTTTTCCATAAAAGGATAATTAAAAGTACCCAGGACAAATCCGGAGACATGGGAAAGAACAGTTTGGCGCCATTATCTGATAATAATAATAAAAATAATAATAATAATAATAATAATAATTAGCTGATTAAACTCCATCTAGTGCCACTGTGTGGCCCTTAAGCAAGACCCTTGTAAGGGTGTGGCCCTTATTAAAGACCCCAGAATTACTGGGGTGGGGTGCCACTATAAGACAGTATATGGTGTTTGACGAGCGACGTCGCCTCATAACACAAAACACACTCTCTGTATTTTCCCATGTTTCTTGGAAGTGCACGAATTTTTGGGATAAAAATTGCCCCCGGTAGACGCCGATATTGGATACTAGTGCACTCTAGTGGCGGGTAACATAGCTGCATGCATTGTGGGAGATTGTCCGAGCATTCTCTCATTCATCTTCTAGCGCTTTATCCGATCGCTCTCTCTCTCTCTCTCTCTCTCTGGGGGAGCCTATATCCAGTGCCTTTGGGCATCAAGGCAGGACACGCCCTGTATGGAATAATGCCAACCCATCGCAGGGCGCACACACACACACACACTAGGGACAGTTTTTACAAGGTGCCAATCAATCTACCATGCATGTTTTTGGACCGGGGGAAACCGGAGAACCCGGAGACAAACCCCCTGACTGGCACGAAGTATACACACACACCTATTATTGCAGGAATCGAACCCACAACCCTGAAGGTGTGAGGTGGACGTGGTAACGCGCTGTAAAGCAGAATAGCCTTATTTTCACACACCTTTTAAGCCCCGTTAGGGGGCCACATAAAATGACCTGCCTTGACATTTTTATTTTTATGTAACGTGGTCAACGTGGACATCAGCAGGCGCAAACCTACTCCATCATGACAATGCTCCAGGGCACAAAGCCAGCTGTATGAACATATGGCTTTAAGATTGCATGTTTAGCGTGCCCCCCCTATAAACACTATTAAACCCTATGGGACTACCTGGAGCCCTGTTTGCACCCCTCGGCATATAGGAGCTTCCAAAGAAAGATCAGAATCCCTGAACCCAGAACCCTACAAGAACATTCTCAAGGGCGTTTGGAGACACTCGCGTGGTACGTAAGCCTCTCGCCGTAAAAGCCGTTTCATGTGAAATATAAATTTGCATCACAGTCCGCTTTAATAAAGGCAAATCCTCTAGACATTTGAATGGATGCTGGGCCAGAGAAATATGAAAAACAAGGGTCATCTGAATATCACTAGTTTATCGTGATGGCACGTGGCCAAGCATTTCAATGACAAAAATGCCAAAAATAAATAAATAAATAAATAAAAAAAATATATAAAATATAATATATTATATATATATATATATATTTATGCTCTACAGCAAACAAATAAATAAATAATGACAAATAATAATACAATTATTAATACAATTAATCATTCATAATATTAATAAAAACAAATAATAATGACAAATAATGATCCTCACTCTGTATTAGCGCATCACGAGTTAATGTTACACTTTTTATTCGAATTATTCAGAAGTAAAATAATAAGATAGATTTCACCGCTTTTTTATATAATGAGGCACTTTTTTAATTGCTTATTTCTCTCTTATATTTATTACATTTATACTCGGCTTTAGAAAACCGCTGGGGGCATATTTCACGCTCAAATTTGATTGGTTATTATTATATATATATATATATATATATATATATATATATATATATATATAGTATATATATATATATATATAGGGGCACGGTGGTTTAGTGGTTAGCACGTTCGCCTCACACCTCCAGGATCCGGGTTCGATTCCCAGTCTCGGCCATGTGTGTGTGTGTGGAGTTTGTGCATGTTCTCCCCGTGCCTCAGGGGTTTTTTCTCCGGGTTCTCCGGTTCCCCTCCTCCCCCGGTCCAAAAAAACATGCACGGTAGGTTGATTGGCACCTTGGAAAATTGTCCCTAGTGTATGAATGTGTGTGTGTGTGTGTGTGTGTGTGTGTGTGTCCTGCGATGGGTTGGCATTCATCCAGGGTGTATCCTGCCTTAATGCCCATAGACGCCTGAGATAGGCACAAACTCCCCGTGACCCGAGGGAAGATCGGATATAGCGGCAGAAAAGATGAATGAATGAATGAATGAATATATATATATATATATATATATATATATATATATATATATATATATATATATATATCGTATATAAATAGCGATGAAAACATTTAATAAACAGATTTAACGCAAAGTAAAATAAAAAACGAAACGTTCTTAATTGCTGACACTGGAGACTCCTTCCATGTTTGAAAAAATTATTTGAACTCATACTGTTGGTTAT
The DNA here is from genome assembly GCA_030449085.1 of Kryptopterus vitreolus. NCBI lineage: Eukaryota > Metazoa > Chordata > Actinopteri > Siluriformes > Siluridae > Kryptopterus > Kryptopterus vitreolus. The sequence continues at coordinate 14,577,056 of JACRUU010000015.1, forward strand.
TAAACTGTAATGATTCAAACCACCATTGGACCAATCAGATTTTCAGCATCAGTAAGACAAATAGTCTAGTCTATTAATAATAATAATAATAATAATAATAATAATAATAATAATAATAATAACATTTTTGTAGCGTTTTGAAGCTTGTAAAGCCTCGGGGGCTGCTCATATTTATCTTTTCCATAGAGGCAGCTTAAAAAAGAAAAAAAAAAAAGAAGGAAAAAAAAAAAGAAGCGAAAGAGCCTGCTGAGGGAGGACCTGAATTACACATTCACTACATAACAAGGTAGGCAGACAATCTGTGCAGCTGCCCCTTTGCATTCCCAGGCAGATATTGATGTCGGCGGAAGCGAAATAAAAGGCGGTCTTAAAGGGAATGGCATTAAGGAGAGGAGAGAGAGAGTGAGAGAGAGGTCTCTCGCCCATAAGGGTCTCCATATGGGACCGTGCGGATGGAGCTCCTTCATCATCCTTTCACCTGCGCTCCGACAGATGGACGGAGAGAGGACCGATCGGCCCGTTAATTGCCCTTTTCCCTGCTTTTGTCGTGCCGTGGTCCTCAGGTTCACCGGGCCCACTCTAATTAAAGAGCTTTGAGAGCGAGAGCCAGGCATCTGGTCACTGCCATTCTCATTTCCACTCACCAAACAGAGACGGCCAGACAATGATAGCCAATTATCTTGTTTATTAAAAGAAAAAAAAGAGAGAAAGAAAAAAAAAAGAGAGGAGGAGGAAGCCAGTCTCTAGCTGGGTAATGATTAGTAGCGATAGCGGTGCGACAGGCTGCAGGGAAGCTCGCTGGAATTTAGCGACGCGTCCGAGGACGGTCCTGGATTTCTGCCCCTTTTTTTCCCGTCTTTGTAAAGAACGAAGAAATAAATACAAACAAATGATGACAAAGTCCGTAGTTATGCGTATTAATAAGTACATTATAGATCCTTGACAACCAATCAAAGTCGAGCGTGAAATACATGCGCCGGCGGTTTTCACAAGCAGAGTATGGATAGAATAAAGTATCGGCATTTTGTCCGGACGAATGCAATTGTTAAATTAGCCGAATAATAGAAAGCGGAAAGAAAATGAAAAAGAAGGAAATAAACAATAAAAAAATGCCTTATTATAATAAACTGTTATATTAAGTGACGATGGCGTGCAGTGAAATGCTTCGTACGACCGTCCAACATGTAAATATAAAGGAAAAAAGAAGTAGTCCAGGTATTTATAATTAATAAAAGGGAAGAAAACTAAAATAAAAATAGCGCCTGTAAAAGAATATAGGAATGAAGCGAGAATACGGACATTTTACCCTTAAAAGATGTCATCTTAATTCTTTTTCTTTTTTTCATTCTACGTTATCTTTTTAATTTACGTTTATTTATAATGTCTGCACTGTTTTCTTTACATCCAGGTTACATGCTGGACAGTCGTTAAAAGCCTTTCAGTGAATGTCGTACTATGTATGCGTACGAAATAAATAAAATTTGGATTTGTTTAGACACCAGAAACGCCCATTTTGGGCGTCTATTGGGGAGGGGGCGGGGCCAGTGATGCACGTGACATCATCAAATTATCCGGCATCCGACTCCCGTCGATGTTCCGAGCGTTTAGACATGTCACATGACCGGGTGTCCGAGTTTCCCCATTTCGCAGTTTCGTGACGCCATGCGGCAGTCCTATGTTCGCGACCTACTCCATCTCACCTACGAGTGTCAAACGTGACCGAAGATTTCCACAAAAGGACATTTAACCCTTTTCTTTAGACGCCCTTATCCAGTGCAGTCCTTAACCGGGCAATATTGAGATTCAAGGACCTTCGCTCAAGGGCCCACTAGTGATGGTGAGATTTGAACCTGCGATCTTCCAAGCACCGACCCGTTCTGTTGAGCAATGCTAGGTCTCACTATCAGGAGTTCAGTGGTTAAGGCATTGGACACCACCACCACCACCACCACCACCAAAGCAGCCACTAGCGGGCCCTTGAGCAAGGCCCTTAACCCCCAATAATAATTTTTGGACTTGATTTTTTTCATGCAGGTTTGAATTGATATGGGTGTTACGGTAAAGCACATGCAGTCATGAAAATGATCGTACAGTTACGTTCTCTGCTATTGGCTGAGCAAAATTCCGGTTTATTCCCTCGTTAATTCCCGTGGAAAAAAAAATCCCCCCCCTTTTTAAATTCCAAATATGTATAAACAAAGCATCGAGTTTGGACCAATTTCGGTTGCTTTAACGACCAATTTCATGCCGAGTCGATCTGCACTCTGTATTTTTCGTACACTCAGGTTACCCTAAGACCCCCCCCCAACCCCCCCCCCAACCCCCCCCCCCAAAACCCCAACCCCAGCTTTCTTTTATACCACCACGGATCAGCAGCAAATCTCGATTTCTTTTTTTATTTTATTTTTTTTTGGGGGGGGGGATTGCGCAACATTAAAATCGGATTCCACGGCGCCTTAAATTGAAAAGCAAATCATTTCACAGCTAATGCGCTTAATTTCGGGAAATAATTCCGCACAGCTACAGTTGTTGTTCTCCGCACATAATTCGCATGTTGGCGTTCTTGATTAAGAGGCTTTCTTTTCCCAAACGCGGCCAGAAAATTAGAAAAAGAGATATTTTTGGTGCCCAGGGTTTTTTTTTGTTTTTTTTTTTGGAATGTTATTTCTTTTCTTATATGCAATTAAGAAAAAAAAAAAAGCAAGGTCTTGATTTAAGGCGTAAATGTATAGCAAAATAAATAAATAAACAATCGATTTCTTCGTAAACGCAAAACGCAAAAAAAACGAGGGGAAATTTCTCGTGCCGGGAATTGTTTGATTGGGCAAGGGCGCGGGCAAAGTGCAGACCTCGACTGATTAGAATAAATAAATAGATAAAGCGGCGAGTTATATAATTAAATGACGAATAAATAAGTTTATAAAAGCTGATTGATGTCCGCGGACGCCGGGGCTTCCTGACGCTCGGCGTTGACAGTGATTGCAAAGGCCCATTTAACAGCTGATGTTTTGTTATGATTGGACATGTCACTCGTCCTCCACTGATTAAAAAGAAGCAAAAAAAAAAAAAAAAAAAACAGAGAGAAGGAGGGAAAGAAAAAAAAAAAAAAAAGAGAAAAAACACCACGTACAACGTTCGTTTCTAGACGATGAGTGCATATTATTTTGTCAATCCTGAGAAACCGGTGACATTCAAATTGATGCCAAAGATGAGAAGTTGCCCTTTTCACCAGGCAGATGAATAAAAAAAAAAAAAAGCGATATTAAAATACTATATTTACATCGATGACTGGCAAAAGAGTGACCCGGAGTGTCGGGGAGATTGACTGCTCTTGTCTTGACCTTGATCTCGTGTAAAAGTATGTGCTCCCTTTCCCCCTTTAACCCTATATTTATGGAATACGTCCATTATTATATGACTTTTAACCTTCCTCGACCTCTCGGTTGATTTGTTTTTGTTTTTGTTTATTTTTCCCAGTAACTCTCGCCCCCCGGATAGATTCATTAATTCATCTTCTACCGCTATATCCGATCTTCCCTCGGGTCACGGGGAGCCTGTGTCTATCTCAGGCGTCTATGGGCAATAAGGCAGGATACACCCTGGATGGAATGCCGACCCATCACACGACACACACACACATTCATACACTAGGGTTTCCAAGGTGCCAATCAACCTACCGTGCATGTTTTTGGACCGGGAGGAAACCAAAGAACCCGGAGAAAAACCCCCCTGAGGCACGGGGAGAATGGGCGTCTATGGGTATTAAGGCAGGATACACCCTGGATGGAATGCCAACCCATCGCAGGACACACACACACACATTCACACACTAGGGACAATTTTACAACCTACCGTGCATGTTTTTGGACCGGGAGGAAACCGGAGAACCCGGAGAAAAACCCCCCTGAGGCACGGGGAGAACATGCACAAACTCCACACACACATGGCCGAGACGGGAATCGAACCCGGACCCTGGCGGTGTGAGGCGAACGTGCTAACCACTAAGCCACCGTGCCCCCGGAGAGATTTAATGGCGCCATTTAAAGTTTTGCGGGGTTTTATTACCCCAATGCAGCAATCTCCTCCACCTTGTTTCACACTCTTGCAGGATGTTCCCGGTGTGTGTTTCACTGTGAAGCAGACATGGGCAGACTCTGGTGATAAGCTGCTCTCCTTGCCGACTCCGCCGGCTCCCGGCGAGCTGTCACTGCATGAAAAGAGCTGCAGCACAGGACAGACTGAGGAGTGCTGGAGAGCTGTTTCTTTTCTCTCTCTCTCTCTTTTTTTTTTACCCTCCCCCCCCCTCTCTCTCTCTCTCTCTCTCTCCAACCGGAATGTATAAATATATTATTCAGATACGGACTGCTGTTTACCTGTGATGCTCCCTCTGCACTTCTACGGCTCCCGGTGGGGGTTGCACTTTTTTTTATATATTTATATATTTATTTATTTATTTGTTTTTTGAGACTCTTGTACTCCTGACCCGAAGTGTCAGAGTCGCGTCGAGCGCCTTCGGTTGTGACCCGCTGTTGGGTTTTCCGCAGCGACAACTTCATTTCCGGGTGAATTGCTCAGGACGTGTCTTATAGGAATGTCAGGTGCAGAAAAAACATTGTTGTAAAAGCGAGCGCCTTTTTTTTTTTTTTTTTGGGGGGGGGGGGGGGGGGGGGGTGGGGGGGGGGGGGCAGAATCTATCTTTCTAGGAAGAAGGAGCATTTTTTTTTTTCGGAACTGGATCGGGCATTGAAATTAGTATTCATTCATCTTCTACCGCTTTATCGGATCTTCCCTCGGGTCACGGGGAGTCTGTGTCTATTTCAGGCGTCTATGGGCATTAAGGCAGGATACACCCTGGATGGAATGCCAACCCATCACAGGACACACACACACACACACACATTCATACACTAGGGACACATAGGGACAATTTTCCAAGGTGCCAATCAACCTACCGTGCATGTTTTTGGACCGGGGGAGGAAACCGGAGAACCCGGAGAAAAACCCCCTGAGGCACGGGGAGAACATGCACAAACTCCACACACACACATGGCCGAGACGGGACTCGAACCCGGACCCTGGTTCCGGTGTGAGGCGAACGTGCTAACCAATAAACCCCAGTGCTCCTAAAAAGCTTACAGCACCTGGTATTCCCAGGCGGTCTCCAGTACTTTTACACTTTCACTCAAGTATAGAAGCTCCAGAAGTCTTTTTAAACCCGTGTGTCTATACGACTAATGAATGGGAACAATTTTGATACCAAAAATAAACACCCCTCCCCCTACAATTAAAGCATAGCAAAGCCACAGACACAGATAACATTTTCTACATAAATACTAATTTCAAACGAGCACGGTGGTTTAGTGGTTTAGCACGTTCGCCTCACACCGCCAGGGTCCGGGTTCGATTCCCGTCTCGGCCATGTGTGTGTGTGGAGTTTGTGCATGTTCTCCCCGTGTCTCAGGGGGTTTTTCTCCAGGGTTCTCCGGTTTCCTCCCCGGTCCAAAAACATGCATGGTAGGTTTTAAAAGTGTCCCTAGTGTATGAATGTGTGTGTGTGTCCTGCGATGGGTTGGCATTCCATCCAGGGTGTATCCTGCCTTAATACCCATAGACGCCTGAGATAGGCACAGATTTCCGCCCCCCAAACCACCCGCCCCCCCCCCCGTTTACCTTCGCAGCTTTACGTCCGCCCTAATAAAGTGGTTACACACGAACGATACTCTTTCGCTCATCGTATCTCAACCGGACCTGAGGATCGTCGTCCTAGATCCAACAAGCACTTGCTTCAAAATACAATGAAGAAACCATCCACAGCCATCCTTATAGTCCTTCCTATTTAAATGCCATGCAGACCTAAAGTTTTGGCACCCGATATAACATTCATAATCGGGCTGAAAGGAAGGGAAAAAATGTGCGCCGCAGCCGCAGAATGTCACTATTAAACCTTTAGTCGTACCCAGCGCGTATTATCGTTTATTATAAAAGAGATTGTCGCCTGATTCGGTGCCCGATAATAAAAACATGGCTCTTTTGACTCGGGGAGGTGGAACATGTTCCTATCACCTATGTCATTTCAATATGTTTTTTTTTTTTTTTTTTTTTTTTAATCATGCCAGGTTACCGCCGCTAAATCTCTCCCCCGTCTTCTGTTTTCATCATCCGCATCACGGACCTGACACAACACATCCCCAGCAGGCGGCCCGAGACTACATGATATTTTCTTTTTTAAATTAAAAAGACAAATGCCAAGCGTTGGGCAATATAAAAGCTATAGTGCGGAGTGAATCCGGGGGCATGTTTTCACACCCTTTATCCTGTTAGAAAAGCCCTTTGTGCGGCGGCAGGGGGAGTGGACCGAGGCTTGGGAATAAAGGCAGCGCGAGGCAGAAGTTGGGCGTTAATACGTAGATTGGCCGAAGATTACAGCAGGTTTCGGGGAGATTCAGTCGCCAGATTTAACTCGCCGCTTTATCTCACTTGTCACCATGCCAACCGCATCAGGAACCCATTACATGGCTCAGCATTTCAGAGCAGGAGCTTTTCCATGCGAAAATGTAAGACTAGCACTTCCTAAAACTGTCATTTTTTTAGTTTTAGGAGGGGAAATTTTGTTTGCGCCGCGAACCCCATTTTCATTTCTATAGAGTCCGAGGATTTTGCAGGTTCGAAAGGAAAATGAGTATATCGAAAGCATTTACTTTGATTAAAAGCATCTGTCCTCGTCACTTATGACTCGCATAAGAGTATCGGTTTAAAACACATTGTTGCTATTTAATAAACGAGAAAATTAGCGGCTGTTAGCTTTCGGCGCTACAAACAACTCGCGTTTAGCTCTGGGTGCTAATGTTAGAGGTTCACCAGGGGTTTTGCCGGGTCTGAAAAATATCCCAAAATCCAAATTTTGAAAATTAACTAGACATGGGACATTTCCTGAACAAAAATGTTGGTGATGATTGCCGATGCAAATCGCAGCTCCGGACGCGACCCCTTAGAGCCTGGTCCGTTTAATATTTAGTGTTGACTTTGAAATGCTAGCTCGTTCGGAGAGACGAGTGTTTAAACAGTTTTTCGGGAGGGGGCGGAGCCAGTGATGCACGTGACATCATCAAATTATCCAGCGTCTGACACCCGTCGATGTGCCGAGCGTTTAGACATGTCACATGACCCTGTATGCGAGTTTCTCAGCTTCGCAGATTTTTCACGTTTGCAGCTACGTGATGCCATGCGGCAGTTGTATATTTGCGACCTACTCCATCTCACCTTCGAGTGTCACATGTGCATGTCGGGCGAACACGGGCCAAACAGCGGAGCGTCAGATTTCCCCATCCATTCGATAAGATTCGGGAAGTATATGATCGTGATCCACTGCGGACCCCCTACGAGCGGATTTGCCATACGTGCATGTCGGATGCTCACAGGCCGAACTGTGACGCACAAAATTTCATTTTCTATGGGAAAAAATTCCCGCTTTTTGGCCCCGGGTTCGGAATTCCGCGGGGCGATTCCTTCTAAAAGTAACAGCACACCTCACACCATCCGGCCGCACGATACAAGGTATGATTGGTGATGATCGGACAAAAACTGCGGGACGAGTTACTCTCCGAAAATTTGACCGAAGCCAGAGAGAGATACGAATAGTGATGCTTTTGCACACGTCACTAAATAATAATAATGCTTGGTGTGAACAAGCGAATTTAGGCTTAGTTACGTATTTGTGTAATTGTCCGTGTTCAATTTCGTCATCATCATCATCGGTCCACTCGTTCCAGGCTTCCACTCCTCCGCATCGTTCTCACAAGACGATGGAAAAAGCGCAAAATATCTAAACCACTTCTTGCTTGTTCGTATTCACTTGCTTATTCTTTACAGGCGCACATGCCGAGGAACAAAAACAAACCCCCCCCGACCCCCCCCCCCCCCCCCCCCCCAAAAAAAAAAATAAGAGGCTAAATTGTAGTCTAGGTGGCTTGCTGGGGTATTATTTCACCCAAGAACCAGTGTGTAGTTGACAAGCGGCCTAAGCTTTTCTTTCTGCACTTGATCAAAAAGCCAGGCAACAGATGTCAAGCTTTTGAATTTGCACCCAGAGCATGACCTCGGGGGTCAGGGCCCATACACGGTGGCTGGGCTTCAAGCTGTGCCCAGACAGGAGAGTCTCCCTGGGCACAAACGCCCAGCCAGACAACCATCCCAGCATTCCCTTGCTCTCACCCTGACCACAATGATGCCCCGCCCCCCGCCCCGCCCCCGCCCCCACCCGTTTTAAAAACACCCCGGTACATGTTTCTTGTTTGACGCAAGCTCGACAAAGGACCGCGGGCCTTTTCTCTGGCTGCTGGAAGAGGTGAGGGTGGGGTTGAGGGGGTTAGCGTGGCTTCCTCCCTGGGAAAAGAGGCATCAATAGAGCCGGGCATTAGCCAACTCTGAGGGGTAGGTTACTCTGGAATTACCGAACGTTCACTCATCCCGGTATTGACGCTTGATTGATTGTAGCTGAAAGTCTGTAAAGAATTTGTCATAATTGCCCCTCATAATATTTGAAGCCCCATGCTGACCTGAGCTCTCGTATGGGACCCAGAATGCCGAGGCTCTTGGGTGGATTTTCACCCTCCGCCGTCATCACCCCAATTCGAGCCAACTCGGCGTTTCTAACGTTAGCCGTACTCCGAATCCGGGACTGACATCATCAGCTCCCCGATGATGCACTCCTTGGCACGGGTTCAAGGCACGTTACGCTAACCCCACTATACTAGGATCGCCCTGCGGAATTCCGAACCCGGGGCCAAAAAGCGGGAATTTTTCCCATAGAAAATGATATTTAGTGCCTCACAGTTCCGCCTGTGAGCGTCCGACATGCACATATGGCAAATCCACTCGTAGGGGGTCCGGAGTGGATCACGATCATATACCTTCCGAACCCCACACACGTTCAGGATTACGGGAAATCCGTAGGCCCCATAGACAATGAATGGGGAACTTTGACGCTCCACTGTTTGACCAGTGTTCCCCCGACATGCACATTTGACATATCAACTCGTAGGTGAGAAGGAGTAAGTCGCAAACATATGACTGCCGCATGGCATCACCTGGCCGCAAACGTGAAAACTCAGGGTCATGTGACATGTCTAAACGGTCGCCACATCAATGGCCCCGCCCCCTCCCGAAAAACAGTGTCTAAACTGTCTCTCATTTCAAAGTCAACGGTAAAATGAGGTTTAAACGGAACAGGCTCTAAGTGATCGCACCCTGGACCCGGAGGAAACCGGATATAACCTGAAACCTCCCGCCTCTGCCATATGTGTGTGTGTGTGGAGTTTTTTCTCCGGGTTCTCTGGTTTCCTCTCGGTCCACATACACATAGAGCAGGGGGTATCTCAGTGAGAGGAGGGGGTGTTGCTCAGGTGTCTAAGGTGCTGGGCTGCTGATCGGAAGGTCCGGGTTCGAACCCCGGCATTGCCACCCTTGGGTCCTTGAGCAAGACCCTTAACCCTCTGTACTCCAGTGGTGCTGTATCATGTCCGACCCTGCGCTCTGACCCCAGCTACCAAACAACAAGCTGGGATATGCTGTAACTCTTCCATTCTATTCTACAGTGTGACTGGCAGCAGGGTCGGGGTTTTGTCAGTTCAGCACCGCTCCTGCTGAGGAGCGCAGCCCGTCCGGCATTAGCATAATACCTGCCACGCTGCTTAATTGAGTCGTTATAACGCTTCGTTGTTTTGCCGGGGTACGTGTTGGTCAGACAGGTGCGGATATGTCTCACTGAATAGTAGCTGGGGTTTTTATTTTGGGGGGACGGGGGAGTGTTTGCGTGTATAGCGATCTGGACGCCGTTTGTGTCTCTTTGTGTTTTCAAAGTGAAGGGAAGCGGTGTGGAGGGAGGTGGAGGTGGAGGAGGAGGAAGGAGGAGGGAGGTTTAACATGCCTCAGGGGACAGGAGACATACACTCTGCTATCTGTGCAGCAAGGTGAAAGAGTTGTCCAGCTAATTATACAAGCAAAGACGAGGCATTCTGCTCGAGTGGCTCTGCCCCGATGAGCTGACAGAAGAAAGCTAAAGGATGCCGTTTGAAAAAAAAAAAAAAAAAAAATAGAAGAAATGAAGAAAATGGGAGAGATGAATGTCTTTGGTCATGGAGTGTAATCCCATGCCTGCTTTTATCAGCTTTTCTCCGCTGCACCTGAAACGTGGCCTGCCGCTTTCATGGTAAGCCTCAGCATAGCAAAGAAGAGATGCCTTGCGAAATTTGAGCTGCCATAGTTTTTTTTCCCCCACCCCGCCTCCCTCCTTCTTTTCGCCTCTGTTGTTGTGTGCCTATGATGCAGAATTATTCAAATCCCTGCATCGGCATCAGTGCCTCCCTCCTACCCCCCCCCCAACCCCCTTTTCTTTTTTTCTTTCTTTCTTTCTCTTTTTTTTTGGGTTGAAATAAAGGCGAACTTGGTGCAGATGCCCCGGGGACTGGCGGGCGTGAGGTGAGCGCTGATTCGGATTTCACTGTGCCACCTTGAAGCCGCACTATTTGTCCTGCCCGGGCACCAGGCTTGGCTCGAGGCAAGGGTCCTAAAAAGTGTAGAAAAAAAGCGAACGCTTAGCCCTTTTAATATGGCCCCGGTGCAACGGCGACAATCTGCATATGAAATGCGCAGACACAAACAAGGCGCTTTTCATGCGCGGGGTCGAGGGAAGACTGAGGTGCACTTCAGGAGCAGAATAAGGAGATTTGACTGCGTTTCATTTTAAAGCCGGCGGTGGTATGGGCTATCTTGTTTTTGCACTAGGCACGTTCGTGAGTGTTGACAGGGCACCTTCATGGGGCGAAAGTTTGTCTCGTGGGGCGAGTGGTGGTGGTGGTGGTGGGTGGGGGGGGTTGGTTTGCGAGTCTCTTGTGTTTGCTCGGCACGCACTAACAGTCAGATCCGTATCTTGGCCCCTTTGTCTTAGCGTATCAGGAAACAGAGCGTGAACGCGCTTGGACAGCCAGAACCAGATGATCGGGTCAAAGAGCCGGCGGATCACCAGATTGGAGGCTTCTGGGCCAACGTGACCCCTTCGCTCTGTGAGCACCTTGAACTCCTCCAACCCCGCTGTCATGACAATGAATGCTACATCCTACCGGCAGACCACTGCTCTGATCTGAGAGCGCTAAAACGGTGAGGATGGAAGGAGCCATGCTCAGCGTCCCTCATGCATTAACCCCTCAGTGTAATTATGCATAATTGCCCTGCCACACGAAAGTCAGAATGCATGGGGTTTGGAGGGGGGGCACGCTAAAATACACTGTATGTTATGTTAAAGTATTCATAACACCGTCTCGTCTGCAAAATTGCCCTTGACTTGAGTACCCCTTTTAACAGCCGTTAAAGGGCAGCGATATTATCCCAAGCTCTCGGTCTGCGTGAATCTTCCCCCTACTTCATCCGAGGAGATCCTGGAGGTTCATTTAATGGCTAGCTGCAAATAGCCTGGTTTGGAATTGGCCGAAAGAATGCGCCGTGTAATGGAGGTGGTCATTGCACGGAGCCCTCTTTAGGCCTGCTAATTGACCAATTAACTAGTTAATTTAGCCAGAAATGGCTTGTCCTTGATCCAGGGTACGAGATCAAAACTCTTTCACCTTATTCACATTTTAAGCGATTTGCTTAAAAACAACAACAACGGCGATAATTCAGGCTCGCGACGCCTGTTCTGCTGCCTTTGAGGCCTACGTTAAGCACTTAACATCACCGGGCGTACTCGGCGAGATCTCCCCCGATGCCACAAGCCAGAATACAACTTTTTATTCAATCCTGGCACCTTGCCAGCGGAGAGATAAAGAGGTCAATGGTAATTCTGCCCACTTTTACATCGCAGGCATGGCGGGGGGACGGTCCTTCTCCGCATCGTGCGAGTGCCCCGGCCGGCGCTGTCACTCTCAGGGTATGTCAGGGGTCTCGTATCCATTCTCTCCTCACACGCTCATTCTTTCCTCGTGGCCTCTCGGAGGCAACGAGTGCCAGAATTAGGGAGCAATTAACGTCAGCGTTGATGGCGCTGGTTATGTTAAACTGACTTCTGCCTCCCAAATTTAAGCCCATTTATTCCATTGTTCATTAACTGGGAGGGCTGAAATTACTGTCAGATGAAGAAATCAGTGTCAAGTGGAAGTGGAAGTTTTCGGTCGCACCTGCCCCTGCCGTGCTCTCTCTGTCTCTCTCTCGCGAGATCCCTCTCTTATATATAAAGCGACAAGAATTGCGTCGGACCCAAAGCCGGCACCGCTGCAGCAGCAGCATATCCAGGAACCAGGATCGGGCATGGCGTCCGGATCCACCGGCGATTAAACAGTCAAAATATCGCCGCAAAAACTCCCGCGAAGGAGGAGGAGGTTGCAAAGGCATCGCTTTGGAATCTATATGCATAGCATGTCGCGTGTATCCCTGTTAGCAAGGCCAAGCGATCATGCCGAAACATTCTGCTACACGTCGGTTTGGATGTCGGCTCCGGAGCTTTCCTCTGGGTGCATTTTGGCTGCAGTTGTGTCCACCAGGCACACATTATGTGGCCAAATTTTTTACGACAGTCGGTTTTCACGGAAAAGAAATAAAAAAAAAAAAAAAAAAAAAAGAATTTAATTACTGCAGTACAACAAAGAAGGCAAAGCATTTTTATTTGACTCTTTCCCCCAGCAAGTCTCCTTTTTATTCCCCTCGCGGTACATTTGGAGCACATTTTTGGTCTCGCACGCTTTTTGTGGCTGACCAAGGCCAAGCTGGTAACATGGAGCGCTTGGGGCAAGAGCCAAAGGATTCAGGCAAATCAGAAAAGCAATAATCCATTAAGAAAAAAAGGAAAAAGAAAAGAAAATTGAAAGGGGGGGCGGGAGGGGGGGGGGGCGTGGTGGGGTGATGGGTTGGGGGGGTGGGGGGGGTATGGGGTTATTGAGTGACGCAGAGCTGGAAGCCACTCATTAAGGTGAAATGTGCCAAGGTCTGTCCTCACAAAAGACTCTAATTCACCCATCGCCAGGTCTTTTTGTGTATATGTGTGTGTGTGTGTGTGTGTGTGTGTGATGTCATTCATTGTGATGCAGAATCCAGAGAGAGCCACACACTCATGTCGAGCTTTATGTGCTTGCCAGGCCAGAGTTTTATATCCCTTTAAAAAAATCTTTCTCCAGCCGCCTCTTTTTTTCCTCGTCTACACAGCCCCCCCCCAAGAAAAAAAATCTTCTCGGTGTAATTCTTCCAGATTATTACAGCAGGGGGCAGTCTGGCATCCGCACCCGATCCTTGGCACTGGCGCTGGATCGTTGGCTTCCTGAGATGCCTGTTAGTGTGTCTGTGTGTAAGACAGATCTAGAACGAGCCTCTGAGAATTTCTTTTCTCCTTTCGCGGAAGTGTAGCAGCCGCTAAGCAGTGCCAGTCGAGGTGTGGCAGAAATGCCCACAGTTATTTCAGTCAGTCAGCACACCTTCTCCAAAAGAACGCACCGTATTCCTTGGGCAGAGGCACCCGGTTGATGGAGCCGACTCGTCTCGCGAGCGCTGGCAAACAAGGGGACAGACGAACATGCCAACCATGCCAAACGTACAGTTGGTAGCCGTCCTTCTTGCTCCACTTTTTTTTTTGTTGTTTTTTTTCCCTCCTTCAAAGTTTATTTAGATGAAAATGCACGGACAGTGCCGAGAATAGGGTGTGGGTGGGTGGGGGGGGGGCGTTGGGCAAATTTCTTTATTTCTTTATTTTGCCTTTATCATTGCTTTAAAGCAATGTGCTCCGTTTACCATCCAAATCCAGACAATCTGCTGAAGCATATTTGGAGCTACGAGATTGTTGTGTCTCCTTCAACCCCCTGAAAAAAAAAACAAACAAAAAAAAAACAACATTCACAAACCAGTTTCTTAACCAATTCACTTTTAAGGGGTTGTTTGTGCATCCGGAAGGTTGCGTAAATACCTTTCCCGACTCCTCGCTTCTGATTGGTTAAAATGCAGCTCTGTTGGTTTTATATTCAAGCACCGAGACGTTTTTATTGTCGTTTTCAACGCACTGGAATCGCATTGGGTACTTGTTATGAAATGAAAACCTCTTATTGATTCCTGGGCGCATTTTTATTATTATTTTTATTTATTTTTTTATTTTTTTAACACATGGCAATCTGCCAGGACCTTCCACACATCCAATCTTCCAGGACCTTATGTGCTGATCTGTAATCGCATGTGGTAGCTAATAATTATTGTAATACACGAATATGTTGCACGCAAGGAGTCACCACCGGCATGACTAAGCACCAGAGATAAGGACGAATAATAATACGTTGTCTTAGAGACGTACATTTCCTCGTACACAAGACAGATTATTTTGTAAAAATAATTACAAAAAAAGTATACACCAAAATATATTTTTGTATAATATGTTATACAATAGGGGAACGGTGGTTTAGTGGTTAGCACGTTCGCCTCACACCGACAGGGTCCGGGTTCGATTCCCGTCTCGGCCATGTGTGTGTGGAGTTTGTGCATGTTCTCCCCATGACTCAGGGGGTTTTTCTCCGGGTTCTCCGGTTTCCTCCCCGGTCCAAAAACATGCACGGTAGGTTGATTGGCACCTTGGAAAATTGTCCCTAGTGTATGAATGTGTGCGTGAATGTGTGTGTGTGTGTGTGTCCTGCGATGGGTTGGCATTTCATCCAGGGTGTATCCTGCCTTAATGCCCATAGATGCCTGAGATAGGCACAGGCTCCCCGTGACCCGAGGAAGATCGGATAAAGCGCTAGAAGATGAATGAATGAATGAATGAATGTTATACAATAGGGGCACGGGGGTTTAGTGGTTAGCACGTTCGCCTCACACCGACAGGGTCCGGGTTTGATTCCCGTCTCGGCCATGTGTGTGTGGAGTTTGTGCATGTTCTCCCCGTGTCTCAGGGGGTTTTTCTCCGGTTTCCTCCCCCGGTCCAAAAACATGCACGGTAGGTTGATTGGCACCTTGGAAAATTGTCCCTAGTGTATAAATGTGTGTGTGTGTGTGTCCTGCGATGGGTTGGCACTTCATCCAGGGTGTATCCTGCCTTAATGCCCATAGACGCCTGAGATAGGCACAGACTTCCGGTGACCCGAGGGAAGATCGGATAAAGCAGTAGAAGACGAATGAATGAATGTTATACAATATACAGTGGGTGATTTCGTGATCAGGTATCGGTTACTATTGAAAACGTATGAAAGTAACATGACACGTGTTACGTAGTATTTATTTAATTTACATATTTGTTCAGACAATCCACACACGCCACCGCTTATACCGTAGCGATTTACGTACCTGTGTACTGTGTTTTTTTTTAAGTTTTTGTGTTAGTTTAGAGATTCATTTTAACTTGATGTAACTATTATGGGATATGCAACGACACCAAAAAAAAAAGTACAGACGCTCCCCACTCTACGAACAAACATGTTACGGAGTTTTTAGATGCGTACAAAACTGTCAAAGTAAACAATTCTAAAAAGAAATACAACGCTCCGCTAGCTAGTTACAGAGCGTAACGAACACAGAGTGTAACAGGTCGCAATAGGAGGTCGTAGGAGTGTAATGCCTTGTACCGCCTCCGCCACCCACTGTATAATTTTATACTGTTTATTACTTTTAGGAATGCAGTAAACTACCGTTTTTATAGCCGTTACCTTACCGATATAGTTAGGAGACATGGACAAGGACTTGGAACGTAACTCATTTACTAGATTAGTAAAAGTGCGGAGCGTCTTTATTAGCAAATATTAACCAGAAAAAAAATCGGAAGCAAGCGCATTATTTCTTTCTAGCACCCTGAAGAGTCTTAAGGGGGCATTCATTCATCTGATCTTCCCTCGGGTCACGGGGAGTCTGTGTCTATCTCAGGCGTCTATGGGCATTAAGGCAGGATACACCCTGGATGGAATGCCAAACCATTACAGGACACACACACACACACACACACACACACACACACACACACACACATTCATACACTAGGGACAATTTTCCAAGGTGCCAATCAACCTACCGTGCATGTTTTTGTACCGGGGGAGGAAACCGGAGAACCGGGAGAAAAACTTTGTAGGACGTCGATATATACCATGAATGCCATGAGGTCAAGCTGGCGTGTTAAAACCTTAACCATCACTTAACACACACACACACACTTTGGGTGGGACGTAGCACTGAGGTTTTGGTTAAGTGTGTCAGTAGGGCAGTGATGGCAGGATAAAATACTCCAACCTCATTATAGAGAAACCAAATTCTCTCTTTTTTTTTTTTTTATGTCACTTTATGAATATTTTATCCGGTGATATCTGGGCCAATCAGGTGTCATATCATATCACGCCTCGTACTCGCATTTCCAGTTTCTCCTTGCCATATTTAGGAGCGTTGCGCAAAACAAAAACAGTTGTGTTGTATATATATATATATATATATATATATATATATATATATATATATATATATATATATATATATATATATATATATATATATATATATAGTGTGTGTGTGTGTGTGTGTGTGTTATTATAATGATAGTAAATACAAGTGATTGAAGCTGAAGGAAAGACTGTAATTTCAGGTCCATCAAGGTCAGAGTAGGTCATCATACGAGCTAATTTCAAATATATAGCACAAATGAGCAAGGAAAGAAAGAGAGCAAGAAAGAGAGAAAGAGAGAGAGAGAGAGAGAGAGAGCGACAGAGAGAGAGAAATCTGATGCAATCACCAGTGTAATCCTCACTTGATAAAAAAAAAAAAAAAAAAAAAAGCTATTGAATATTAGTCTCACATTATTAGCTCCAGGGTCCCGAAAGTCAAATGATCTGAATAAAAAGAGCAATAAACGTGCGCGTAATATACTTTTATTGCCACGCAGGTCGTTCGAACGCTTTCGCTTAATCAACTAAAAAAAAAAGAAAGAAAGAAAAGGGTAATTTTTTTCCCCACCCATTTAGGGGTAGATAATACAGTATTAACAGATCAAAACACATTATTAAAAGCGTTCCCATCATCTGAAGTGCATCTCTCTCTCCGGTGGGAAATTTCATCTCAGGAGGTTTTATATGGTGGGGGGGGGGGGGGGGGGGGGGGGGGGGGGGGCGTATTGGTTGTCGGAGCTGCTTGACATTCTTTAATTAGAAGCAATTATTTAAAAAAACGCCGCATAAATATAGCCCGCTTATTGTCATCGTAAGGTGCGTTTTCAATGATATTAATAGGTCCCCGGAAACGCGTATATTTCGTATATTGTATGCTTTTCTTGCGTTCCGCAGCATTTAATTAGTCACCCGAAATGAAAGGGTTAATGTTTATTCCAAAAAACACACACACATACACACACACACACACACACACACATGCAGTGCGTTGCAGTGCAGCGAGGAACGGTGACAGAGCTGACGGCACCTGAGCTAACACGGCGTCGCAGCGTCGGCCCGCACAGGAAACCGGAGCAGGCAAAAGGTGTCGCGTTTAATTACACTCCCCGCGCTGGCCCGGCGCGAAACCATCTGCCACGGCGAAATATGACTTTAATAAAGAGAGAATTTCCCGCTGCATAATTTAGCGGTAATGGCCGTACAGTCACGTTGCAGCCATACGTTAGGACCTGTGAAGCGCATGCTAAGTTGGAGGCCCGCAGACGCAGTTTCGGGAGTTGTACTTATTTATTTATTTATTTATTTATTTATTTTTTGTGATGTACAGTGACAAGGATTCACCACAGGCAGAGTTTCAGTCATTACAAAAAAACCGTCCTCACCTGCTAATGCTCCATCATTCGCATTTGCATAACGAGTGTGAAAAAAAAGGGAAAAAAAAAAAGAAAAGGAAATGTGTTTACTGAAACAGGGCGAGGAATAATAACGTACCGGAGATTCATGCAGGATATTTCTTGGATGTTTCTTGAATCTGTCTGTCTATCTATCCATCCATCCATCCATCCATCCACCAAACTATCCGTTTGTCTTTCTTCTATCTATCTATCTATCTATCTATCTATCTATCTATCTATCTATCTATCTATCTATCTATCTACCAAACTGTCAGTTTGTCTTTCTTTTATCTATCTATCTATCTATCTATCTATCTATCTATCTATCTATCTGTCTGTCTGTCTGTCTGTCTGTCCGTCCGTCCATCCATCAAACAGTCAGTTTGTCTTTCTTCAGTTTGTCTTTGTCAGTTTGTCTTTCTTCTATCTATCTATCTATCTATCTATCTAGTCTGTCTGTGTCTGTCTCTATGTCTATCTGTCTGTCTGTCTATCCATCCATCCATCAAACAGTCAGTTTGTCTTTCTTCAGTTTGTCTTTGTCAGTTTGTCTTTCTTCCATCTATCTATCTATCTATCTATCTATCTATCTATCTATCTATCTATCTATCTATCTATCTATCTATCTATCTGTCTATCTATCTATCCATCCATCAAACAGTCAGTCTTTGTCTGTCTTTGTGTCTATCTCTCTATCTATCTCTCTACCTATCTATCTATCTATCTATCTATCTATCTATCTATCTATCTATCTATCTATCTATCTATCTATCTCTATCTATATCTATCTATCTATCTATCTATCTATCTATCTATCTAAATATCGGTCTGTCTGTCTGTTGTCTGTGGTCCGTATTGTCTGTCTGTCTGTTGTCTGTCCGTCCGTCCATGTTATCCATATCCATCCATCAAACAGTCTTTCTCAGTTTGTCTTTCTGTCATGTTTGTCTTCTGTCTGTCTTCTGATCTTCTATCTATCTATCTATCTATCTATCTGTCTGTCTGTCTGTCTGTCTGTCTGTCCATCCATCCATCCATCAAACAGTCAGTTTGTCTTTCTTCAGTTTGTCTTTGTCAGTTTGTCTTTCTTCCATCTATCTATCTATCTATATATCTTCAGTTGTCTTTCTATTCTATCTGCATCTATCTATATCTATCTATCTATCTATCTATCTATCTATCTATCTATATCTATCTATCTATCTATCTATCTATCTTCTGTCTGTCTGTCTGTCTGTCTGTCTGTCTGTCTGTCTGTCCGTCCGTCCATCCATCAAACAGTCAGTTTGTCTTTCTTCAGTTTGTCTTTGTCAGTTTGTCTTTCTTCTATCTATCTATCTATCTATCTATCTATCTATCTATCTATCTATCTATCTATCTATCTATCTATCTATCTGTCTATCTGTCTGTCTGTCTGTCTGTCTGTCTGTTCTGTCTGTCTGTCTATCCATCCATCCATCAAACAGTCAGTTTGTCTTTTTCAGTTTGTCTTTGTCAGTTTGTCTTTCTTCATCTATCTATCTATCTATCTATCTATCTATCTATCTATCTATCTATCTATCTATCATCTATCTATCTATCTATCTATCTATCTATATCTGCCCTATCTATCTTCTATCTATCTTTCCTGTCTGTCTTTCTATCTGTCTTATCTGTCTATATCTATCTATCTATCTTCTATCTATCTATCTATCTATCTATCTATCTATCTATCTATCTATCTATCTATATGTCTGTTTGTCTGTCTGTCTGTCTGTCTGTTGGCTGTCTGTCCGTCCATCCATCCATCAACAGTCAGTTTGTCTTTCTTCAGTTTGTCTTTGTCAGTTTGTCTTTCTTCTATCTATCTATCTATCTATCTATCTATCTATATCTATCTATCTATCTATCTATCTATCTATCTATCTATCTATCTGTCTGTCTGTCTGTCTCTAGTCTGTCTGTCTGTCTGTCTTTCTGTCTGTCTGTCTATCCATCCATCCATCCATCAAAACAGTCAGTTTGTCTTTCTCAGTTTGTCAGTTTGTCAGTTTGTCATCTTTCTTCCATCTATCTATCTATCTATCTATCTATCTATCTATCTATCTATCTATCTATCTATCTATCTATCTATCTATCTATCTATATCCCTACCTACTTCCATTAAATTAATTAAATGAATACTTTTCATGTATATAATTATACGCATTTCTCTCAAAATCTCAACCTTTAATAAAATGATTGATATCATTTAATATTCATTACTGGAAATGATTCTTTTAATATAGATTTCTTGTTAATAGCAATGTTACTTTAATTGCAATTTTCAGACATTATATATATATATATATATATATATATATATATATATATATATATATATATATATATATATATTATTATTATTATTTTTTTCATTAATTTAACAAAATTGTCGCTCATTTAGTATGTATATAGTATTTATTCCACTTTGGAAATGATTTCATTGTTCCTTTTCCAGTGGTTGTTTTAATAGTAAAATACGGTACGTGGCTCCTTTAAGAATTATGTTCCGGTTTTGCTTGCTTTCCATATAAACTGGTGATGCGTTTAGGTTCCATACGCTTATGTCATGTCCTTTCTACAGTACAATTAATTGACTAATTAATTAACTCAATATCTGAGATCGTTATCGATACAGCCACATTCATCCCAGAGCCCAGAACGTACAAACCGCATACGCCGAACGTATTTTTATTTCCCGTCCGGTCCGCAGTGTTGATCCACAGGGTCTGAGCTGTGAAGAATAAGCAGGTAGAAATGAAATGCATACTTTAATCTTTCCTCTAAACTTCACGCTACAGTATAGCGCATTTTATTAAGAAATAAATAAAGCGCACGTCAGCGTTACCTGAAACCGATTACACCACTATTACA
>JACRUU010000015.1:14602723-14617723 GCA_030449085.1 Kryptopterus vitreolus
AATGGATCTCTTTCCGATAGTGTTTCATGTTGGTTTCGTAACACACCACTAGAGGGAAGCACGAGGTTGAGCGCACAGTCGCAGGGAGCACCGGATTTTACGAAGCAATGCGTCGAATGGCATCGTCGTGAGTAAATCGACGCTATTCTGACCACTTTTGGAGCCAGGGACCAATTGGATCTGACTTCCTACGCTATTCGCCAAAACTCCGGTGGACTTTTCCAGGAACTGGCTTTCGGAATCACGGAGATGTTCCTCCATCGCCTCGAAGCCTTCCTTACTTGCAAATCTTATATACAAATTTTTCTACGGAACAGGAAGTGAGTTTTGAGGTGAACCCCCTCGTGCCGATACACTCATGCACTCTTATACGTCCGTCTCCGACTCCGAATCAATGAAGCCCCCTCGCTTCCTATTCTTCCTTTCCGGAGCGAATCAAAGGCTCTATCCTGCTCTGGATTTGCCTCCTTCCCCGCTAATTAAAGACGTTTCCGCGGCTACGCCACCAAACGATCGTCAGTCACTGCCAATATCCGAACCTCTGAGAGTCGAGCGGCAGCGTTCAGGCCCCACCTCAACACTTAGCTTCCTAATTGTTATTAATGCCCCTGATCGAAGCACTCACATGCATTAATGTGTGTGTGTGTGTGTGTGTGTGTGTGTGTGGAGCAAAAGAGTGTGCAAGGATGCCAACACTGGAGTCTCCTCATGTTTTCCTTCATCACTCTGCAGCAAACAATCGAAGGGGGGGATCAGAAAAGAAGGGCGACGGAGGAGGAGGAGTAGGAGGAGGAGGAGGAGGAGGAGAGCGATCTGCCGTGCATCACGCCGGTCTGCAGAGGAATTAGCGATCGTGGTTGATTCACCATCCCCTGGAAGCGGGGGTGTTAATTTGGAAATCTAGGACTGGTATGCGGAGAATGCTAATTTGTAATTAGGCAGATTAACTAAATCTGGGGAATAGAGAAGATTATTGACTATTATAATAAAATCAACAATGTGGGCCCCGGTTAAATAATCGCAGGCTAAAATCGTACGTTTCCCCCCAAAAAAAAGAAAGCGCGTTCGCTCGGGCAGGTTGGCGAAGCCGTGCCAGCGATGAGGTTTTGATCTTTGCCATCTGAAAATAATCAAATGAAACGAGACAATTTCACTATTGAAGTCCAGGCACTCGTTTAGGATGAGGGGGTGGTTTTTTTGGGGGGGGGGTGGAAGGTGGAAGGGTGGGGGGGGGGGGTGGGGGCTTTGTTCACTTTACAAAACTGCTTTGCAATTTCTCCACATCAAAATGAGGCGCAATTAAGGATACGTTTATAAAACTGTATATTAATAATAAATAAATAAATAAATAAAAAATGTAGGGACAAAACAGGTGGAAATGGAGGGCAAGTCCCAGAGAACGCGTAGGGTCTCAGGAACATCGGATCGGATATAATAGCCTGTATGTGTCACGTGTACATTACAGAACTTCACAAATATGGCTTGAAACGGGGGTCAGAGTGAAGGGACAGCCATGATTCGGCGCCCCCTGGAGCGCCGAGTCTCAAGTACCCAATAGTGGTAGCCACCTTGCGATACCGCGAGGTTCAAACTCCCGACCTTCCGATCAGTAGCCCAACACCTTCAACTCACCTTTCACCCAGACATGTTGTTTTTATTCTTGACCTCATTATTGGGGGGCGAAGGTTGGCCCCCATGTGGTCCGATCCAACAGACGAGGTCCTGTAGCTCAAATTGCCGAAGAAGTTAATATTCGACAGGAGGGGTAAAAGGGAATGAACACAATACTAGTCAGGTGGGAGCTCAGTGGTTAAGGCATTGGCCTCTTGACGACCATAGGTTAAATTCCCACCACCACTGCCGCTAGTGGGCCCTTGAGAAAGGTCCTAAGTCACTTGTAAGACGCTCTGGATGATCTGCTGTAAAGATGGTGGTCATAATGTTACGCCTGATCCGTGTCTATTGATCCTTCCACTATTTATTTTTGCTTAATATCGGAATTGTAACACAAGCAAAAGAACATAAAGGGTCTTTTTGTGCAGCAATGAAACTGACGCCCCCCCCCCCAAAAAAAAAAAAACATGTGCCCATTGATCAGGGTCCCTGATGTGATTTCAATGAGCATCCCAATCCCCGCTGGTCTTCCAGAAAGTTCCTGTTGGACGCAAAAACTATTTTGGTGTAGCCGATTTAACATACCAAGTTTCCCTTTGCCCAAGTTTGTGATTGTTTCCCAAAAGACCTGCTCATTTAGGTAGCTTCCATACGGAGACGCCTGTCGAAATTGCGATAAGCACGCGACAATCTCGGTGACAAACCCCAAATACACTCAAAACCTCATTTTTAAATCTATGCATAAATCTACATCCAAATGTGAACATTTCCCCACAATGGATCCTACACGGGTCCTGGCAACATTAGAGTC
Organism: Kryptopterus vitreolus; assembly: GCA_030449085.1. Lineage (NCBI taxonomy): Eukaryota > Metazoa > Chordata > Actinopteri > Siluriformes > Siluridae > Kryptopterus > Kryptopterus vitreolus. Next base: position 14,605,149 of record JACRUU010000015.1, read on the forward strand.
GATCAAAATTGCTGGGATATTTTACATGATGAGATGACTACTGGAGATAAAATAAAGCCACTCTTTCAAAACAAACACAGATCAGCGGGGAATGATTACTTCTTATGATACTATGATGAGAGATCACAAAAATGGAATATAAATACATTTACAGACCAAAATGTCATTTCACTGTCCGGGAGGATCCCTGTCCTCGTATGTTCCCCCCCTAGCTCCCCCACACACCTGGTACGACGAACCAAATAACTAATATCCCTCCTGAAGTCTGTATTGTACATTCATTCATTCATTCATTCATCTTCTAGCGTTTTATCCGATCCTCCCTCGGGTCACGGGGACCCTGTGCCTATCTCAGGCGTCTATGTGCATTAACTCAGGATACACCCTGGATGGAATGCCAACCCATCGAAGGGACACACACACACATTGATACACTAGGGACAATTTTCCAAGATGCCAATCAAGTTTTTGGACCGGGAGGAAACCGGAGAACCCGGAGAAAAAAACCCTGAGGCACGGGGAGAACATGCACACACACATGGCCGAGACGGGAATCGAACCCCAACCCTGGAGGTGTGAGGCGAACGTGCTAAACACTAAACCACCGTGCCCCTCTGTATTGTATAGTAGTAGAAAAAACTGGGGGTGTTTTAGGAGCAGGGCCAGTGAAGTGCCCTACAGTCCACGACCTGAAATCTAGCATGGGACATAGGAAGCTTCCAAGCAATACCTCTAACCCTGCCGCTAGATTAGTCTGGTTGGGAATACACCCTGCCGAGCCATCAGGAGGGCATCTTAGTAATGCCTAAGTAATACCCTTTGGATACCTGGGTCCAAATAAGCAGAAGAAATCTCCATAGTTACAGATGTAAATACAAGATACAATAATAAGTAAGTAGGGTTAGTGAGGAAAATGATATAAAGAAGAAATTTTGAGAGAAAATCTTTCAACGTAACCCCATTCTCTTTTGGGCATGTTTATGTTTATGGGCACTACACGATTCCACATAGATGTTCATCGACTGGATGTGTCAGGGTCGAGGCATTAGCACTAGCTCAGAGTGCTCCCTAGTCCTGCGTCCTTTGCTGATTGACTGGCCACTAAGTCGATCCCAAGGTCATCCCTGATTTGTGTTGAGACTTGCGAACTTATAACCCCCGAGCTCAAGGCCGGTCTCAGCAGACGGGGCTTTTTTTTTTTTATCTCGTTCCACTTCCACTCCATCCAAGATGGTCTCAATCTGCCTCGCATTGAACTCCCCGCCCTAATCCTCAGGACCCATTTCAAAAAGCCCTTGCGCACCTCTTCCCGTCCACGACGCCAGTCAGCCTGTTTGTAAGAAGATGCAGTTGCCTCCCCCTTTACCGCATCCCTCGCTTGCTCCCGTTCCCTCTCCTTGCTTGTCCTTTTATCAATGAATATGCTCCTCTTGACACTAAAGACTGCACATCAAATGGGCTTGGGAATCCATTCCGCGCTGCAACTGCCCATTTGTTTTCAAAGCAGAGGACGTGAAATTCGCAGACATAAAGGTGCCTTTGTTCTCCTGCCCTCTGGCCTGCGGTGCCCGGGCGGACGGATGCCACAGGGAGAAGCCCAGATCAAAACATCCCCCCCGTAAAAAAAAAAAAAAAAGCGCCATTACCTGGCCCCCAATGATACCCCCTGGCACTGGCAATTAAATCAGCCGGCCTGAAAATTTCCTCATAACGTCAATCAAAATTACTTTCTCTGACACGGTCGCTTTCTTAAAAGCGCACTACTGGTTGTCTAAGGGGGCCTGTCCACTTAATTCAAAGCTCCTTATTCAAATCAGGCTGCGGAGGAAAGCCTGGTGAAGGGTCTTATCCTCCAGCATGCAGTTGCCTTCAAAAAAACAGCACGCCGTGTGGAAAAATGAGTTTAGAAACGAGTGTGTCATTGGAATAATACGTTGCGGCATTTATTATTATTATTTTTTTTTATTCTTTCTTTTCCCCGCCCGGCTTGACGGGGACGCGAGGTCCCGTATATTTTATAGAGTTTTAGAGGTGAGACTCGAAAGATAAATACCCGGATCTTCATGTGCTGACTTTGGCAAATTGGACATTGCTATCTAATAACAGCAGCTATTATCATTATTAGATTGGATTAAATTTTGTGGGGCACATATAAGGCATATAAGGTAAATTAAATGCAGTGAATTATGTTCTTAAAACGGCAACGGTCAGCCGTGATGCACAGGCGACAGAGGGTTATAGACCTTGTTCAAGGGGCTCCAAAAGTGGAAGAGGTGTATCTCAGTGGTACGAAGGTCAGGGGCCGCCTCATTATCATTACCCTTGGTTCCTTGAGCAAGGCCCTTAACCCTTTGTGCTCCAGTTAGCGCTCTCTCATGGCTGACCCTACACTCTGACCCCAGCTTCTGGGATATGCGAAGAAACAAAGCAGGGGAGGTTCAGCGGTTTAAGGTGCTGGGCTCCCGATCGGAAGGTTGGGGATTCGAGCCACTGTATCGCCAAGCTGCCACCCTTGGGTCCTTGAGCAAGGCCCTTAACCCTTTGTGCTCCAGGGAGCGCTCTATCATGGCTGACCCTACACTCTGACCCCAGCTTCCGGGATATGCGAAGAAACAAAGCAAGGGAGGTTCAGCGGTTTAAGGTGCTGGGCTACCGATCGGGGGTCGAGCCCCAGTATTGCCAAGCTGCCACCCTTGGGTCCTTGATCAAGGCCCTTAACCTTCCTTTGTGCTCCAGGGAGCGCTGTATCATGGCTGACCCTACACTCTGACCCCAGCTTCCGGGATATGCGAAGAAACACAGCAGGGGAGGTTTGGCGGTTTAAGGTGCTGGGCTCCCGATCAGGGGTTCGAGCCCCAGTATTGCCAAGCTGCCACCCTTGGGTCCTTGATCAAGGTCCTTAACCTTCCTTTGTGCTCCAGGGAGCGCTGTATCATGGCTGACCCTACACTCTGACCCCAGCTTCCGGGATATGCGAAGAAACACAGCAGGGGAGGTTTTGGCGGTTTAAGGCGCTGGGCTCCCGATCCGAAGGTCGGGAGTTCGATCCCCCCGTTATCGCCAAGCTGCCACCCTTGGGTCCTTGATCAAGGCCCTTAACCCTTTGTGCTCCAGGGAGCGCTGTATCATGGCTGACCCTACACTCTGACCCCAGCTTGTTTGGAAGAAACAATTTCACTGGGCTATTATATAAAGCTATTCCATTTCCACACCGGGGGCTGGCTTGCACCCTCAACTTTCTGACTGGTAACCCAGAAGCTAAATGGCTGACCCCTTTCTGATTGTCTTTTCACATGTCACAAAGTATTGTCCAGTACATTTTTAATGAAGAGGTCACCCAAATGTAGACTAAACAACGGCATGAGAATGCAAAAACGTAAACGACCCAGACAAATCCTTGTGCACGCTATCGATAGCCCGGATGACTGACTGACCTGATTTAAACACAACCCAGTTAGATCCAGAAGACATTCATCTATTAATCAGAGCAAAAAAAAAAAAACATCAAAATAAACCCCAAAACTGGGCCATTATAGAAACGTATCCTGGACAGTGCGTCGGCCTTAAAACCTTAATCTTCTGTATTTTCTGTTCTTCCTTTTATCGGTGGTTCTGCAAGTTCATCACATCTTTTAAGAAAAGAAAAAAAAAGAGAAAAGTTTGCAGGAAGTGTTCAAGAAAGTAAGAAAGATATGTAATTAATTGATAGCGAATCACTTCCTTTGCAGATTTCATGGCGCTAGAGTCCGCACAGTGCCAGCTTAACACTCATCAGAAAGAGAAAAACAAGACGTTTCTTCATTGCCAAACGGTCTGTACTTCAGCAGGAGACTCGCGGAAATTGGCGCTTTCCGTCTTGGAGAAGATTGGGGGGGGGGGGGGGGGGGGGATTTCTTTGTGTGAGACCCGAGGTCGGTATCGAAAGCGAGGGAGTGTCCACTGGGAGGATCGTGACCTCCCCATGACGATCCTTAAGCATCTCTCTTAGGATCTTGTTTTATTTATTTATTTATTTGTTTGTTTTTTTTTTCCTCCCGAAACGTTGGTCCCCAGTCTGGCAGAAGAGTTTTAATGAAAATGGATTCCAACAATGTTACAGCAATGAGAGGGTGTTAATTAGTAGTCACTTATTGTGCACTGTTCTCTGGGCTGCGTCCAACAAAATAAAGTACTCCGACTAAACTATACCGCGAGGACGGCCGAGGAAGCAGTGTACGCCAAAGAGCCCTCGGGAGACGGGACGAACACAGTCCGGCGGAAAAAAAAAAGGGAAAATCGTCCATGCATTAGAAAACTGTTCAGTGCTGTCCGATACTTCTGATTGGTCAGAAGAGAAACGATTCGTTTTTACACGGAAGCATATTTTCGGAAGGAGTCTCCAGTGTCAGGGAAGAGTTGCCGAGTTTCCCGGTAACCAAATAAGACGGACTTTTCTTTGCGCGCTATCACAGCATGCGTCCAGTGAGAGCCAGGATGTAATCTGAGGAACTAACGGCGTTACGTAATTGAATTACAAAATAAAAGTCCCGCTAAGTCGTTACAGTTACGAAGAAAAAACATGTGATTCAAAATTGGCAACGATTTGGGTCAAAGACCCCACCACCCAACACCCCTACATACCCCCACCCATAACCCCCCACCCCCCCTGCCCCCCCTCGACAGAAATTTAACCAGCACCACCCCCCCCCCACCTCCCTATCAAAGCAAGGTGGTATCTCAATGGTTAAGGCATTGGCCTACAGACTAGAAGATCGGAAGGTCGCAGGTTCAAATCCCACCACCACCACCACCAGGATGCCATTAGTTGGCCCTGGAGCAAGGCCCTTAACCCTCTCAATTGCTCAGTTGTTAAGTCGCTCTGGATAAGGACGTCTGCCAAATTCTGTAAATGTAATTTGATTCTGATGCAGCTCCATTTCGACAAATATATCCTCCTTTTTCCCCAGGGTTCGCATTTTGTTCATTGCAGTAAGCGCCACCTAGTGGACAGCTACTTTACTTTTATAAAGTGATTGAAAAGTTACATTTTGAACAGGCTACTTTTGTAATCTATTACACTTCCCAAAGTAACCTTTCCCAACACTGGTAACGCGGTATCACTCGACATGACACCGTGAGCCCGGAGCATCACCGGCCCATTCAGTCAACACGCGTTGCGACCACAAGGGCAGAGAACGTGTCCCTAATTAACAAACACACACACAAAAAAGCCCATGGCCTCATTTACGAGAATAAAAGCGAATGTGGGGTTTTTTTTTTTTTTGCGTTATAAGGACATAATCCAGGCGTTTTTTTTTTTTGTTTTTTTTTCCAGGACTCCACGTTGTGCCAGTCACACATCAATCTGTGGGGCCGTTTGCTGAGTACTGCAGGCAGCACATTACCAGTAATAACATTTCTGGTGTAATCATGCATATATATTTCTTCTTCCTTCAGCCGGGGATGGAGTTGTAGGAGCTAATGTATTCCAAGTCAGACCCACTGCCGCTCACAAAGGGGGGTGTGAGTTGGTGTTGGGGGGGGGGGGGGGGGGGGTGCGTCTGGGAGAGCCTTGGTTGAGTAACCGTAATAATTGGAAAATTATTTTGATAGCCTGAAACAATCTAATATATTACAGAATTTTATTAAAATAATATCAAATCAAATTAACTACTATTCCATAATGAATTAGGTAACAAGGTAGGCAGATATTAATCGGCCCACCCTCCCTGAGGCCAGGAGAGACAGCGATGGTGTGTGTGTGTGTGTGTGTATGTATGTGTGTATGTGGTAGCAAAAGGGGGGGGGGTTATTAAGTTGGCTTTTGCGGCTTGTTAGAAGTCAAGGCAAAGCAGAAAGGAAACTCCTCCAGGATATAATTGCTCCTTTCGTTCTTTTTCTTCTTCTCCCTTTTCTTCTCCTTCACTTGACACGGCGTATCTGCACCATGGAATTCCCGACCACCGCGTACCTGTGCACATGAACTTTAGAAGGCCATGCCTACGTCCCATCGCTTGGCCTATTTAGCGCCCGCTGCCTATAAGGCTCCTGCCGAAAAGAACATGCATCCAGGGACCTACCTCCTTTCTTTTGGTCAAGAATGCTTATACAGTTTGGGAGAAGATCAGGATCCGGGTTCAATTCCCGTCTCGGCCATGTGTGTGTGGAGTTTGTGCATGTTCTCCCCGTGCCTCGGGGGGTTTTTCTCCGGGTTCTCCGGTTTCCTCCCCCGGTCCAAAAACATGCACGGTAGGTTGATTGGACCTTGAAAATTGTCCCTGTGTGTGTGTGTGTGATGGGTTGGCATTCCATCCAGGGTGTATCCTGCCTTAATGCCCATAGACGCCTGAGATAGACACAGACTCCCCGTGACCCGAGGGAAGATCGGATAAAGCGCTAGAAGATGTTTTGTGTTGTCGTGCTATGACGTACGTTTTTGTATTGGTTTGTTTTGTGTTGGAATCATCCTGCAGTTTTTTTCAGGGTTTTTTTTTTGTTTAAAGATAAGGTAGGTCAAGACAAGTCATAGCACTTGTAACAATACAAAACAAAACAACACAAAAAGTTACATCATAGCACTTGTAACAATACAAAACAAAACAACACAAAAAGTTACATCATAGCACTTGTAACAATACAAAACAAAACAACACAAAAAGTTACATCATAGCACTTGTAACAATACAAAACAAAACAACACAAAAAGTTACATCATAGCACTTGTAACAATACAAAACAAAACAACACAAAAAGTTACATCATAGCACTTGTACAAAACAAAACAACACAAAAAACAATACAAAACAAAACAACACAAAAAGTTACATCATAGCACTTGTAACAATACAAAACAACACAACACAATACAAATAACAAATGCAACAATACAAGTGCTATGACGTAACTTTTTGTGTTGTTTTGTTTTGTATTGTTACAAGTGCTATGATGTAACTGTTTGTGTTGTGTTGTGTTGTTTTGTTTTGTTACAAGTGCTATGACTTAAAACTTTTTGTGTTTGTGTTGTTTTGTCAGTTTACAACGTTTTTGTTTTGTTTTGTATTGTTACAGTGCTGTACGTAACTTTTTGTGTTGTGTTGTTTTGTAAGTTACAAGTGCTGTAATGTAACCTTTTGTGTTGTTTGTTTTGTATTGTTACAAGTGCTGTTGTTGTTGTTGTGTTGTTTTGTTTTGTTTTGTTACAAGTGCACAATAGTTTTTGTGTTGTGTTGTGTTGTTTTGTTACAAGTGCTATAATGTAACTTTTTGTGTTGTTTTGTTTTGTATTGTTACAACTATGATGTAACTTTTTGTGTTGTTTTGTTTTGTATTGTTACAAGTGATATGATGTAACTTTTTGTGTTGTTTGTTTGTATTTACAAGTGCTTGTATGTAACTTTTTGTGTTGTTTTGTTTTGTATTGTTACAAGTGCTGTGATGTAACTGTTTGTGTTGTGTTGTTTTGTTTTGTTTTGTTACAAGTGCTATGACTTAACTTTTTGTGTTGTGTTGTGTTGTTTTGTACAGTTACAAGTGCTATAATGTAACGTTTGTGTTGTTTTGTTTTGTATTGTTACAAGTGCTGTGACGTAACCTTTTGTGTTGTGTTGTTTTGTGTAGTTACAAGTGCTGTAATGTAACCTTTTGTGTTGTTTTGTTTTGTATTGTTACAAGTGCTATGATGTAACTTTTTGTGTTGTTTTGTTTTGTATTGTTACAAGTGATATGATGTAACTTTTTGTGTTGTGTTGTGTTGTTTTGTTACAAGTGCTATAATGTAACTTTTTGTGTTGTTTTGTTTTGTATTGTTACAAGTGCTATGACTTAACTTTTTGTGTTGTATTGTGTTGTGTTGTTTTGTACAGTTACAAGTGCTATGATGTAACATTTTGCGTTGTTTTGTTTTGTATAGTTACAAGTGCTGTAATGTAACTTTTTGCGTTGTTTTGTTTTTCCGGATTCTGCCAGGATCCGGAATGTCGCTAATCGGCAATCCGAGCGTTTTTTTTATCGACGGTCCCATTCAAATCAAAGAGTCGTATCTAGTGTTTTTTTACCTGCCGCCGCCCCCCGACCCGTCTTTAAATACCAAGTGCGTCATCGATACCACTGGAGGCGAATCAGACGTCGTTGGGGGCTAATGTAGCAGGACACCTATGCAGTTGACTCGGAATAGATAAAAAAAACACACACACACACACATGTATTTTTAATTACTAATTATTTTGGCATTTTTATGGCTTTATTTTAGCTGTCAGACTGCTTTAGAGGGAGGGGGATTAAAGTCCTGGTGGTGGGGGGTGAGGGTTGGGGGGGGGGGGGGGGGGGGGGGGGGTGAGAGGAGGAGGAGGAAGATGAGAGGAAGGAGCAGAGGCAGAGGGAGGACAGCTAATTTTTGATCCAAACGGGGCTTTGCAGGCCGGGGGGTGGTGGTGGTGGCGGGTGGTGGTGGGGTTGGTTAGGGGTGGTGGTGGCGGGATATGTCGGGTGTGGTGTGTGTGTGTGTGTGTGTGGGGGGGGGGGGGGGTGACAGCTGCACTGTCTTTAGCCCGGATTTGAATTTGAATTCTATCTAACGATGCAGCGACGCGCGGACTTGGCAGGGCAGTCTGGTAATCTCCTTGACACAAATGCCTGGGCTTTTCTTGTGTGCCCTCACAGAGATTTGGGTAATTAAAGTTAAATTGAAGGAATAAAAAATATCCTTCTTGTAGTGAGGCTGTCTCGCTAATGCCAAGTGTGAATAGTCAGGGTTGTCCTTAGAACTATAATCCTAAACGCAGCTTCTCCTGGAAGAGGGGAACTGCCAAAGGTTTTAGGAAGCTCTAAAAGACAGTGATAAGGCAAGACCAGAGCGCTTTCATCTTCCAGGCATCTTTAAGTAGAGGTGAGACGGGCGGGTCGGGGGGGGGAGGGGTTTGTGAGGGGGTGTTAAAAAATTTGAGCGCTCATACTTTGTAAGACTCACGAGATTTTCCCGAAGATGCACATCTGCTGTCTCGGCATCTTCGTGGTGGAGGAAAAAAAAAAAAAAAAAAAAAAAAAAAAAAGAGGGATTTCGGTGCGTCCAGTTTATTAGGAACGCTCAGGGAACCGCTTCGTTTTCGTTCCTCGGTAGATCGTTCTGTGCTTCGCCTCTTTTCGGGGGTGCTTTTCCCCTCGACATGGGGGTAAAGAAAAGTGACCATCGCGTTTTTGGGGCATTCGGAAATCCCGGGAGAATTTGGGGGGGAAAAATCCACGGCGTGGTTTACGGCCCATTCTGTCGGGATGTGTTAAGCGTTAGCGCTTTATTCCTTTTATACCCCTCCTGCCCCCGAGAGCATGGATCCCACACCGGGCTCAGCTGATTTCCAGCGAGTAAACATAGCGGGAATTAAGTTCCGTGCCGGCCATCTGTGTTATGTTAGCGCGGCGGAAAATATCACGAAATTAACCCGCGGTTCGGAAAGTCTCGGACGCCGCCGACTTCCTATTAGCGCTCCGGCGGCCCCCGGGATCGCGGCGCGCGGCGGGGGGGGGGGGGGGGGGGAGGACTCGCAGCGAGAATAACAGCGCATAATTGCGCTCCATTCATCACGCTATCTTTTACCTAACCTTCAACCCGAGTTATACCTGAGCCGTCGCTTTCTTTCTTTCTTTCTTTCGCTTTTTTTTGTCTCGTTTTCCACGCTCGGGTTATTGCCCGCAGCATAATAACTATGAAATTACCGCCGAGCTGTCTTGTCAGTAACCAGAGAAATGGGAGTGTGGGAGGCACAGCAACAAGACTCCCATTGTAGCCTCGGCACCTTCCGTGTCACGCTGCGAGCGGAGAAAGAGAAGAGGATTTGAAAGTGAGCAAGCGAGTGGGAGGAGGTTGGGTGGGGGGGGGGGGGGGGTGTATGTAAGAAGAGGCCTCAGGTTTACCTGGTCCGGTCTGGACTGGTCTGGTCTGGCGCTATAGACAGCGTGGCAGCCAAAAGGCCGGAGGAGAAAACAGGCCAAGACGAGCAGCACATATCAAAGGTGCGGCGTCAGAACCACACCTCCATCCAGCTCACCTGGATCCTCCAAGACAGGCACCTGACGGAGGGGCCACCCCGAGCTTTCAAAGAGCGCTCCAGAGACACAACACACAAACAAACGTCTAGACGCTTTCTCTAAACATGAAGGCCTATAAGTTAAGTGCAGGAGGGAGCGGGGCAGGGGGGACGGGGGGGGGGGGGCTTTTCCCTTTCTCTTCATCTTGTCTGCAAATCAACATGATTGATTTAGGAAGTGTCTGGTAAACATCAGGATGAAAAACCAAACCAAACAAGCCTCTGCTTATCCTCTTTTGTCCAGTCCCCCTTTAAGTTCATCTTTAAATACTTTTTCCGTATACAAAATCAAAGTTTTTTCTTATTATTCTTCTTAATCCAGCCAAGTAAATTCCCGTCCCCGGCAGACCATAATAATAATAATAAAAATATATCTAATAACAAACAATAATTTTTTTTCTAGTGGAAGATCTCTTGCTAGATCCCACGAGGCGGGAGTTTAGTGGTTAATGCTTTGACCCCAAGATCGCAGGTACAAATCCCAGCACCACCACCAAGCTGCCACTAGTGGGCCCTTGAGCAAGACCCTTAACCCTCAGATCTAAGTCGCTCCGGATACGGGTGTCTGGAAAATGCCGTGGAAAAAAAAAGAGCACATAAGGATTTGATGGTGGGTGTATATATATACTATATATATAAGTATAATATATATAGATATTATATATATATATATTTGTATATCTATATTGGTGTGTAGCTATATCTAATTATATATATATATATCTTTTTTTGTAGGGCTGTTATTAACACGTTAATTAAGCAAATTCACTTAACGGCACTAATGTTATTAACGCTAATAATGCTATTAACCGATTAGCGCGTTACTATGTGAGCGATCTGCTCCTTCACTCTGCGTCGTGTCGCGAATGAACGAAACCCGGACAATAAAAAAAAAGGTTCTGTGCAAAACAAATGAATAAATAAACGTTCAGTGCATCCACTCACACTTCCTAAATTTCCCCCTGAATTACGCCCCCTAGCTGCGCATTCACAACAGGTACGATCTCCTCACTATATTAGCGTATATTACCGTACGGAACCTTACGCAAGCGCATCGCATTCCCAAATCCATATTACTGCAATAAAGCGCATTTTTACTGAACGCAATAAAGCTAAAGTCCGCTTCCGTATAACCTAAAACACCGTATCACCAGTTTATATGGAAAAGCAACCGGAACACAATTCTTAAAGGAGCCACGTCCCATATTTTACACTTCAAACCAACACTAAACAAATAACATTGAAATTAACAAGAAAGTTCCAGAGTAAAATAAATATTACAAGGGAGAGATTTGGGGGGAAATGTATAGAATTATAACATCTGTTACAGTTAGTTAAAGTATTCGAAACATTTATTTATTAATGTGCGATTAATCACGATTAAACTCTGGCGACTTTTCAGAGCACCCGATCCTGCGACAAGTGCATTTCGGCCCCTTTCAAAAACGTTTTTTTTTTTTTTTTTTTTTGGGAGTATATACTCACCGTGGCAAAGCTGTAAGCCGTGAATCATGTTTTCAATTCATACCTGTCTGGAGTAATTAATTATACGCGCTATAGCCTTCAGCCAGAAGCGTTATTTTTTTTTTTTTATACCCTTTCAGATTTTTTTAACCTGTCTTAGCGCCTCCTGCCACCCAGTGTTAAGAGACAAGTTTAATTGCAACGTGTAAAAGAAATAAATAAATAAATAAATGAAGAGAGACATGAGAGAGACTGAGAGAGGGAATGGGTATGGTTTTGTAAAAACATAAACACACCTAAATCGGGGGGGGCGTCGTCGGACTATATAAATATGTATAATATGATATATATTATATATATATATATATATATCCCATTCATTCATCTTCTAACCATTAGCGTGCCTCATTCTACCGCTTTTTCCGATCTTCCCTCGGGTTCACGGGGATTGGCTGTGTGACCTATCTCAGGCGTCTATGGGTCCTTAAGGCAGGATACACCCTGGATGGTCATGGTGTGTGTGTGTGTGTGTGTGTGTGTGTGTTTGTCCTGCGATGGGTTGGCATTCCATCCAGGGTGTATCCTGCCTTAATGCCCATAGACGCCTGAGATAGACACAGACTCCCCGTGACCCGAGGGAAGATCAGATAAAGCGGTAGAAGATCGTTCATTCGGTTTCGTTGGCGTTCAGGAAGGATATCCTGGTCAATTGGGATGTACTGCATCTCTGAACATGTGGATTTACTGTGGATTTACACTCTGAACGGGTTGCCAGGTTCATCCACCAGTCATTCCTATCTATTGGAGGAAACTGGAGGAATCAGGAGAATGGACATGCAGAGTTTTGGGAATGTTACATCCAAATTACATTTATGGCAGACGCTGTTATCCAGAGCGACTTACAACTGAACAATAAGGGCCTTCCTCAAGGGCCCACTAGTGGTAGCGTGGTGGTTGTGGTGGTTTGAACCTGTGGTCTTCTGGTCCAGAGGCCAACACCTTAACCACTAAGCCACCACCTCCCTATAAATAAATAAAAAAAAGAATGAAAAA
>JACRUU010000015.1:14622723-14625223 GCA_030449085.1 Kryptopterus vitreolus
TGGTGTTGTGAGGCGAACTAAGCCACCATGCCCCCCGTCAGCTTAATCTTAATGTGATTCCGAGCGCAGGGACACGGGCCTTTTTTATATTATATTATTTATTTATTTATTTATTTTAGCCCTAAACGGATTTGCGTTGGATTAAAGCTCGGCTGTTTTCTTAATTAATGTAAAATCTTTTTTTTTTCCCTCAAAGTATCCCTGAGATCTTTCTTTCTTTCTTTCTTCCTTTCTTCAGCACTCCGTTCGATGTGTTAAGAGTATTAGCGTGGATTGCGGTGCTAGCTGGAGGATATTTATTCGTTGGCCCGGGATTAGGCGTTTTGCTTAGACAAACTAAAAAAAAAAAACCGAAATAATGACTTAATAAATAGAAGAAATATATTATGATAAGGGGCACTGTGGTTTAGTGGTTAGCACGTTCACCTCACACCGCCAGGGTCCGGGTTCGAGTCCCGTCTCGGCCATGTGTTGTGTGTGTGGAGTTTGTGCATGTTCTCCCCGTGCCTCAGGGGTTTTTTCTCCGGGTTCTCCGGTTTCCTCCCGGTCCAAAAACATGCACGGTAGGTTGATTGGCACCTTGGAAAATTGTCCTTAGTGTATGAATGTGTGTGTGTGTGTGTGTGTGTGTGTGTGTGTGTGTGTGTGTGTGTGTGTGTGTGATGGGTTGGCATTCCATCCAGGGTGTATCCTGCCTTAATGCCCATAGACGCCTGAGATAAACACAGACTCCCCGTGACCCGAGGGAAGATCGGATAAAGCGGTAGAAGATGAATGAATGAATGAATGAATGAATGAATATTATGGTAAAATTACAAGGTTTAAACTCGCAGCAAGCGAGACAGGAATGGAGTGTAGGGTAGGAACAGTACGTCTACAACTAGAAGTAGTTTAGTAGTGAATGTAGTAGTCTATTAAAAGTAAGCCTGATAGTAGTAGGGTGTTAAAAGTAAGTCAAAATATAGTAGAGTATAAAAAGTAAGCCGTTTTGTAGTAAAGTATTAAAAGTGAGCCTAATAGTAGTAATTAAAAGTAGATCTAAGTAGTAATTAAAAGTAAGCCTAATAGTAGTAGAGTAGAAAAAGTAAACCTAATTGTAGTAAGGTATAAAAGTAAGCCTAATCGTAGTAGTAATTACAAGTAAACCTAATAGTAGTAATTACAAGTAAACCTAATAGTAGTAATTAACAAGTAAACCTAATAGTAGTAAAGTATTAAAAGTAAACCTAATAGTAGTAATTAAAAGTAAACCTAATAGTAGTAATAGTAGTAAAGTATTAAAAGTAAACCTAATAGTAGTAATTAACAAGTAAACCTAATAGTAGTAAAGTATTAAAAGTAAACCTAATAGTAGTAATTAAAAGTAAACCTAATAGAAGTAAAGTATTAAAAGTAAACCTAATCGTAGTAATTAAAAGTAAACGTAATAGTAGTAAAGTATTAAAAGTAAACCTAATAGTAGTAATTAAAAGTAAACCTAATAGTAGTAAAGTATTAAAAGTAAACCTAATAGTAGTAATTAAAAGTAAACATAATAGTAGTAAAGTATTAAAAGTAAACCTAATAGTAGTAATTAAAAGTGAGCCTAATAGTAGTAGAGTATTAAAAGTAAACCTAATAGTAGTACAGTATTACAAGTAATTAAAAATAAACCTAATAATAGTAATTAAAAGTAAACATAATAGTAGTACAGTATTAAAAGTAAACCTAAAAGTAGTAGACTTTTAAGTAAGCCTAATAGTAGTAATTAAAAGTAAACCGAATAGCAGTAATTAAAAGTAAACCTAATAGTAGTAGAGTATTAAAAGTAAACCTAATAGTAGTAATTAAAAGTGAGCCTAATTGTAGTAATTAAAAGTAAACCTAATAGTAATACAGTATTAAAAATAAACCTAATAGTAGTAATTAAAAGTAAACCTAATAGTAGTAGAGTATTAAAAGTAAGCCTAAAAGTAGTAATAGACTAGCCTAATTAGCCTAAGTAGTAGAGTATTAAAAGTAAACCTAATAGTAGTAATTAAAAGTAAACCTAATAGTAGTAGAGTATTAAAATAAACCTAAAGTAGTAATTAAAAGTAACCTAATAGTAGTAGAGTATTAAAAGTAAGCCTAAAAGTAGTAGACTTTTAAAAGTAAGCCTAATAGTAGTAATTAAAAGTAAACCGAATAGTAGTAGAGTATTAAAAGTAAGCCTAATGGAACTAGAGTATTAAAAGTAAGAGTAATAGAGTATTAAAAGTAAACCTAGCAGTAGTAATTAAAAACAACCCTAAAAGTAACAGAGTATTAAAAATAAGCCTAATAGTAGTAATGTAGTAGGAGTAAGTCTCATAGGGGTACAGCAGTGTAGTACTAAGCCTAGTAGTAAAGTAGGAGCAGCGTAGATGTAGTATTGTAGTATTGTTAGCATGGCTAGAAGAATTGTAGCAGTAGGAGGTTTATAGAAGCCTGTTTTTAGTGTAGTAGCAGTAATTCTATTAGTAGTCGGGTAGCACTAGTA
>JACRUU010000015.1:14630223-14637723 GCA_030449085.1 Kryptopterus vitreolus
TGCGCTAATACGCTAGCGAGTAGCGATATTGAGTGTCCTCTGCGAGCACTTTAGCGTTAAACGAGTGCGACGTGGAAATAAAGGGCAAAAGTGTCGCTTTACTTTATTGAAATATAAATGAAAGCATCACGGCGCTGTTTGTTTTAGTGTACAAACAGTAGCAGTGTAAATAAGACGTAAACACACAGCGACAGCATTAGCTACGGCTAAAAATAAAAGGGCTTCTGTGCTAATTCGTCGAACGGTCGCTAGCGCTAACGCCGAGTGAATGCATGAAGAGTCGCGCTATATTTATGACTGTTTCAGGACCATTCCGGCTCGATGAGAGGTTTTTCATGGAAATCCAACATAATAATGCGGAATGCTAAATATGCTAGCGCGAATGCTAAACGCCTGGTCTCACAGTGTGTATGTGTACAGGGGTTGATTAAACACTAAACACTTTTATTTCTTTTATTTCCACACAAGTGCAACTTGCTAGCGTGTTGGCGCCAAGTGGAATTCTGGAATCGGATACTTAAGATTTTGTAACATTTAAAATTCCTTTTTTAATCTGCCAGGACCTTCCAATCTGCCAGGACCTTATGTGGTAATCTAATCATCAGTTTACAAGATGGACCTTTTAGGATCGTCTGGTCTCGACTTCCGCTTTTTGGGATGAGCATTCATGGTCCCGGGGAACGCGCTAGCGATTCCATGTGGCGTCGGCTATTTAAGAGGCGCCCTCCTTCGCACGTTTTTTTCCCGCCTTCTGGTTAATTATTATCCGTATTGAAGCGCTTTTGCACCACATCGGATTCCTTTATTTTCCCCCGTAGCTAACGTGGCGGCGGGAAGCGCTCGGAAGTGTGCCAACGAATGATAAAAACGAAGACGAAGCATTAAGTAATGCATTAATATGGAGCGAGCGAGGCGTCAACACCGACATGACTAAGAATCTGCGGTCTCGGGTTGGAATCGGAAATGGGAATGGAAGGTGGTGTAGCCCAGTGGTGAAGGTGTTGACCTCTGGAACGGAAGATTGCATGTACAAACACCACCACCACCACCACCAAGATGCCACTAATGGGCCCTTGAGCAAGGCCCTTAACCGTCAGTCGATCTGGATATGGGCATCTGCAAAAATGCTGTAAATTGAATTAGAATCGTGAATCAGAAACGTGAATCAGAATCGTGAATCGGAATCGATTTAAAATGATACACGACTCTATATTATCTATATATATATATATATATATATATATATATATATATATATGAATGGATGAATGGGTTGATAATGATGTACTAAAAAGACGACCATACAAATACATTATCTCCCATTTGTACCCTATCAACAACTCCAAAGAGAAAGTGGGCGTGGTTACAGACCACATGGGCGTGGTTTTTTCCCGCGTAGGTTTTGCAAACGTTGCCAAAACGACGTTAATATGTCAATTCAAATATCGCATTGTATCGCTAGTCCTCTTTAGCAGCCGCCGCACGACCGGTGTCACTCCGCCGATAAGCAAAAATGTCGTCCCTGACATCGTTGGGTTCCGTGACCTTGACCTGGCGTACCAAAAGACACCCTCTATCCGTCTGATCTAGCCGGCGGACGTGGAAAACGAAAGCTCTCCTGCTCCCTGAAGCCCCAGGGACCCATAATAGAAACCCGAAGGCCTGTTTAAAATTTCATCTGATCCCATTAATTATTGTCGAATTCTCCCCCTTTTTTTTTTTTTTTTTTTTTTTTTTTTTCCTTCCCCGTGTCAAACCTTTGGGCCTGATGCCACTCGAGCACTTCCTGCCATTTTGGCGAGATAAGGTGTCAGTTATATCTCTCCGGGAGGTTAATAGACCGACCACATAATCCCAAAACCCCCCCCTCCCCCACCACCACCACCCCCGACCCCCCCTTCCCGTCCCCCTCCTTTCTCTACAGATGTTTTGGTATTTGCATTGGGTAAGCCGATATGGTCATTCACTCGAGAGTGTGATTGCGTTCCTAATGAATTTCCACGGGAAAAAAAAAAGGACCCTCGAGAGACTTAACGAGAAGGAGCGAAAGAAAGAACACAATGTTTTTTTTTTTTTTTTCTCTATTAAGGAATATCAGGAATTTCCGGGAATCCGAAAAAGCGCACGAAGTTTCTGAAACATCAAGGCGAGGTATCCGTATCTGTGAAAAGGTCAAGTCCATGCTAACTGCTAGTAAGTGCTGTAATTTATGGCGTCGTCGTCTTTTTTGGACTTGTCCTTTCTGGTGTGATAAATGTTAAGTGAGCACGGCGAACATCGCGTAAAAGCAAGTTCACTGCTTAATGTCTGAAATAATGACAGTATGGAAAATAGAACAAAGTGCTTCACAGAGCCGACGACTTCTTTTTTTTTTTTTTTCTTCTATCAAACATGACAAGCTGTATTTTTTATTTATTTAATTTTTTTTATTATTATTATTTTTTTTTTTACCAAGGGAGATGAAGAAAAAGTGGCATTTGTGCATACGGGCCGTTTACAGCTGCTATCACAAGTGTCTGAACGTCCTGAACGATGCCGAATGAATCCAAATCAGGAATCAGAATCAGAATCAGAATCAGAATCAGAGTCAGGAATCAGAATCAGGTTTATGGTCAGGTTTGGTGTATTCACACACACACACACACACACACACACACACACACACACACACACACAAACATTACGCTATACATTTAGCTTACAGACAGAATTATACAACACAATATAGACAATACAACACAATTACAGACACAATACAGTACACAATACAGTACACAATATAGACTATACAACACAATACAGTACACAATACAGTACACAATATAGACTATACAACACAATACAGTACACAATATAGACTATACAACACAATACAGTACACAATACAGTACACAATATAGACTATACAACACAATACAGTACACAATATAGACTATACAACACATAAATACACATATACAATACACACAATACAGTAGAACTACACAATATAGACTATACAACACACATACACAATACAGTCACAATACAGTACAATATAGACAATACAGTACAGTACACATATACACAATATAGACTATACACAATACATACACAATATAGACTATACAACACAATACAGTACACAATATAGACTATACAACACAATACAGTACACAATATAGACTATACAACACAATACACAGTACACAATACAGTACACAATACAGTACACAATACAGTACACTATACACAATACAGTACACAATAATACACATTATAGACTATACAACACAATACAGTACACAATACAGTACACAATATAGACTATACAACACAATACAGTACAACACAATACAGTACACTATACAACACAACACAAAACAGACAATATTACAAACACAAATACAGTACACAATATACACAACACAATACAGTACACAATATAGACTATACAACACAATACAGTACACAATACAGTACACAATATAGACTATACAACACAATACAGTACACAATACAGTACACAATATAGACTACACATACACAATACAACACAATACAGACTACACAACACAATACAGTACACAATATAGACTATATACAACACAATACAGTACACAATACAGTACACAATATAGACTATACACACACAATACAGTACACATAGACTATACAACACAAATAGACTATACAGTACACAATACAGTACACAATACACAATATAGACTATACAACACAATACAGTACACAATACAGACTAACACAATACACAATATAGACTATACAACACAATACAATACACAATACAGTACACAATATAGACTACACAACACAATACAGTACACTACAAAACACAATACAGACTATACAATACAGTACACAGACAGTACAATACACACATACAAACTACAGTACACAATATAGTACAACACAATACAGTACACAATATAGACTATACAACACAATACAGTACACAATATAGACTATACAACACAATACAGTACACAATACAGTACACATACATACACAATAGCCACACAATACAGTATACAGTACACAATACAGTACACAATACAGTACACATACATATAGACTATACAACACAATACAGTACACAATATAGACTATACAACACAATACAGTACACAATACAGAGTACACAATATAGACTATACAACACAATACAGTACACAATACAGTACACAATATAGACTATACAACACAATACAGTACACAATAACTATATAGACTATACAACACAATACAGTACACAATATAGACTATACAACACAATACAGTACACAATACAGAACACAATATAGACTATACAACACAATACAATACACAATACAGTACACAATATAGACTACACAACACAAACTACACAATATAAACTACATAAACTACACAATACAGTACAACATAATATAGACTATACAACACAATACAGTAACACAATACAGTACACAATATAGACTATACAACACAATACATACCACATACATATAGACTATACAACACAATACAGTACACAATATAGACTATAGAAACACATACAGTACACTAGCAGACAATATAGACGATACAACACAATAGTACACAATACATACAATATAGAACTATACAACAATACAGTACACAATACAGTAGACAATATACATACAATACAACACAATACAACACAATACATACAACAGTCACAATATAGACTATACAACAAATACATACACAATACAGTACACAATATAGACTATACACACAGTATACAAGATCATACAACACATATAGGACTTACCAACCACAATATACGACTAAACACACAATACAGTACACATATAGTACACAATTACACTACAATCCAACTAATAGTAACACAATATAACTATCACGTACACACAACATAAGTACTATAGTACACAAGTACAGTACACACTATATAGACTATACAACACAATACAGTACACAATACAGTACACCATACAGTACACAATATAGACTACACACATACAACACAATACAATACACAATACAGTACACAATATAGACTACACATATACACAACACAATACAGACTATACAACACAAACAGTACACAATACAGACTATACAACACATACCACACAATACAGTACACACTATATAGACAATATAGACTATACACACACAATACAGTACACAATACACAGTACACAATATAGACTATACAACACAATACAGTACACAATACAGTACACAATATAGACTATACAACACATACAGTACACTACAGTACACAATACATAACACACATACAGTACACTACGACAATATAGATACACTATACAACACAATAATACACATACACACACTAGTACACACAGTACACATATACACATACATACAGACACAATACAGTACACAATACAGACAATATACACAGACTATACAACACAACACAATACAATACAGTACACAATATAGAATACAAACAATACATTACACATAAACACAATACAGCTACATACAGTACACACGATACAGTAACACAGTACACAGCTATACATAGTACACATAATACAACTACAATATAGACTATACAATACAACACAATAAGACAGTACACAATACACAATACAGTACACAATACAGTACACACATACAGTACACATACAGTACAGTACAAACATACAACACTATAGACACTATACAGTACACAATACAGTACACAATAAATACAACACATAATACAGACTATAGACATACAACACAATACAGTACACAATAATACAGTACACACATACACAGACTATACATACCAGATACAATACACACAATACAGACTATACAACACATACATACAGTAACAACAACACAATATACAGACTATACAACACAATACAGTACACAATACAGTACACAATACAGTACACAATACAGTACACAATACAGTACACAATACAATATAGACTATACAACACAACAGTACACAATACAGTACACAATATAGACTACACAACACAAACTACAGTACACAATATAACTTACATTATAGACTAAGACAAATACAGTAAACACAATACAACACAATACAGTACACACAATATAAACACTATACAACACAATACATTACACGACTATAGACTACATACAACACAATACAACACAATCCCAAGTACAATATAGACTATACAACACAATACCATACACAATACAGTACACGAATATATAGACTATACAATAACATACAATATAGGACACAACAAGCTACAGACTATACACACAATACATATAGACTATACAGTACACAATACAGTACAACACAATACAGTACACATATACACACATAGACTATACAACACAATACAGACTATACACAATACACAGTAACAATACAATATAGACACAACACAATACAGTACACAATACACTATACACAATACAGTTTACACATACACAATATAGACTATACAACACAATACAGAACACAATACAGTACACAATATAGACTATACAACACAATACAGACACACAATACAACATTATAGTATACAACTATACACAGTACACAATACAGTACACAATACATAGTACAACAATACAATACACTATACAATACACAATATAGACTATACAACACAATACAGTACACAATACAGTACACAATATAGACTATACAACACAATACAGACTATAAAACACAATACAGACTATACAACACAAACAGTACACACAAAGTACACAATATAGACATACAACACAATAACAGTACACAATACAGACGATACACTATACAACACAACACAGACTATACAGTACACAAATACAGATTATACAACACATACAGACTATACAATACAGTACAGACTAACACAATACACAATACAGACTATACATACACAATACACAATACAGACTACAATACAGTACACAATACAGACTATACAACACAATACAGTACACAATACAGTATACAGACTATACAACACAATACAGTACACAATACAGTACACAATATAGACTATACAACACAATACAGTACACAATACAGTACACAATATAGACTATACAACACAATACAGTACACAATACAGTACACAATATAGACTATACAACACAATACAAGACAATACAAACAAACAATACAAAACAACAAGACAATACACACTATACAACACACTACAAGTTATACACAAAAATATAGACTGTACAAGACAATACAAACAATACAGGACAACACGCCAACACGGATTTATACAAGTATAGAAAGAAATAGAACGAAAGAAAGAAAGAAAGAAAAAAGAAAAGAAAAGAAAGAAAGGGTAGGTAGGTAGAAAAAAGGTGGATAGAAAAGAAAGAATGAAAGGTGGATAGAAAGAAAGAAAGTTGGTTGGATAGATAGATAGAAAGAAAGAAAGAAAGATAGACAGAAAGAAGCCGATGATATCAGCTGGTATCTCAGCTAAGGCATTGTGCAGTCAAATTGCAGCACCACCAAACGACCACTAGTTGGCCCTTGAGCGAGGCCCTTAACCCCTTGTT
>JACRUU010000015.1:14642723-14650223 GCA_030449085.1 Kryptopterus vitreolus
CCCCTGGTGGCTTAAATGCTCCCTCATTATCGTACGAGGACGCCCGGTAATAAAAAACGAATCCCTTTAATACCTTCTTTCTCTCTCATTTTTCCGAAAGCAGCGCTCCGTCTTTCCGAGAGGGATAAAAAAAAAGAGGGAGATACAAACAAATGAGGGTCAGGTGAAAGCACACCATCATGCATGAGCTGCTGAGCGCTTTATAGGGAGGAAAGATTAATTAAAAGAAGGAAAAAAAAAAAGCAAGGACTGTAGGTACAGTGAAAGGGGAAAAATGCCCCTAGTGGCCCGAAAATGCTACTACAACTACTTCATTTCAACGTACTAATCATTTATTGGTGTGAAAAGCCATGATGCCGTGTGTGTGTGTGTGTGTGTGTGTGTGTGTGTGTGTGTGTGTGTGTGTGTGTGTGTGTGTGTGTGTGTGTGTGTGTGTGTGTGCACAGAAATGAGTGGATTTAAGAAGCAGAGGAGGCAAATATGTAAATTTTTATTTTTTTTTTTCTTCTTTTTTTTTTCTTTTTCCTGATGCCACCTCTCTTCCCATTTTCCACCTCCATATTTTTTTCCCACTCCACCAGCTCTCTGTGTGTGTGTGTGTGTGTGTGTGTGTGTGTGTGTGTGTGTGTGTGTGTGTGTGTGTGTGTGCAAAATGTTCAGAAAATGTTGATGAATGTCAAAAAAATAGAACTTTTTTTTTCTTCTTTTTTTTCTTTTCTTTTTTTTCTTTTTTTTTTTTTTTTTTTAAAACATATATGAGTGCGAAACTACGTACTTCTTCTCGCCCTATTATGCGTTTAATCTCTAAATTACGCGCTTAATGTCACGGTATATTATTATCCAGGATCGTTTTCCTTAAAATAATATTCAATTAAATGCAAATAAATACACTGAAATTAAATAATAATCAATTAAATAAATAAAAAATCCCATTTATGAAAAGGATAAAAAAATGTACACTTTTTATATGTTTTTAATATTAATATTTATTTCATTTTCAATTTTATATAAAAAAAAAGTTAAAGTAAGTAAATAAATACTAGAAACTTACTAAGTAAATAAATAAATAAATTACTAGAAAAATAATAGCCACTTTCGATTGATCTAAACCTAATTAGAATGAATTATTTTGCCTTTGATTTGTTAGCCACGCCCCCCCCCCCCCCAAAAATTTTTTTTGACACCGCACGACACACACACACACACACACACAAATATATAATACATTCATTCATTCATTCATCTTCTACTAGCGCTTTTTATCCGATCTTCCCTCGGGTCACGGGGAGTCTGTGTCTATCTCAGGCGTCTATGGGTATTAAGGCAGGATACACCCTGGATGGAATGCCAACCCATCACAGGACACATACACACATACACACACACACACACACACACAATATAATACAATCATTCATTCATTCATTCATTCATCTTCTAGCGCTTTATCCGATCTTCCCTCGGGTCACGGGGAGTCTGTGTCTATCTCAGGCGTCTATGGACATTAAGGCAGGATACACCCTGGATGGAATGCCAACCCATCACAGGACACACACACACACACACACACATTCATACACTAGGGACAATTTAGGGACAATTTTCCAAGGTGCAAAATCAACCTACCGTGCATGTTTTTTGGACCGGGGGGGGAGGAAACCGGAGAACCCGGAGAAAAAACCCCCTGAGGCACGGGGAGAACATGCACAAACTAACTCCACACACACATGGCCGAGACGGGAATTGAACCCGGACCCTGGTCGGGTGTGAGGCGAACGTGCTAACCACTAAACCACCGTGCCCCCTACATATATAATACATTTAATTTAATTTTACATTTATGTCAATTTAACGTCATTAATTTTAATCGACTAATTATTTATCCATCCAGGTTTAGTCCTGACCTCAGCATCTCTTCATGGGATTTCTCCCTGGTGTTTTCCGGTTTCCTTCCTCCTCCCCCTTGGAAGTTTAACGTCGACTCCTGTTGTAACGCACGCACCACACAACCCCTAATAAAGGGTCGGGAGGCGGGGTCATGGCGTACTTGTACTTGGTAGCGCAGGAACATGTACGGATTCCTCGACGAGACATTCCCGCCGTCGTTCCACCCAATCAGGCGGCGGCGCTCCTTCTCCTCCGGCGCCCGAGCGGCAGATTAATCTCCTCGGCAGCTCGTGATGGCCGTGATTTGCAGTCATTAAGGAGTGGACACGGATTAGCCGGCGTTAAGTCTCGCCGCAGCCGAGGAGGCTCGGGAAGGGAGCGACGCGGCGAGCGAAACGCGCCGCTAATTAGATCCGTCTATCTGCACGCATCCGTCATCTCCTGCTGCACGGGGCCCGGCCTAATTCTAAATAAAATGCTCTTTATTATGCTATCATTCAAATTATTGCCCGATGAAATAATGATCCCATCCCAGCCGAACGTAATTGATTTTTTTCTTATGGTTTTTTAATTGTGCTTCTCGGAGAGGATTAGAAAGTCGTACTGTCGTTCATACGCCACGTTCGAACATTATGTTCGGGACGGAAAAAAAAAAAAAAAAAAAAAAGCACCCCCACGCTGCGAGGACCGCATATGGACAAACGCTCGGATCTGTTAGCGTCTATCAGGACCGTCACGCCGAGACACCAAACTCTCGCCAGCGTGCGGCGGACTCGAACGCAATGTACAGAAAATGCATCTATTTATTTATTTATTTATTTATTTATTTATTTTAAAAAAATAAATAAACATTTTCTGATTCGGCCGTATGTTGCTGGAGGTTCCCGGACAAACCATACTGCACGTGTCACGCTGACGCTTTTAGCAGAACGGAAACGGAATCGCTCATCCACGCGCAGACGCAAAATCTCCAGATGTCGGATGACACTCAAGTGGCGTAAAGACGCGGCGCTTTAGTGGGAGTGCTGTCAGATAGAGCGAACGGCCAAACTTAACTTTCTATTACAGCGCAACGGTTAATTTTTTAAAACAACAATTTAAATAACACACACACACACACACACACACACACACACACACACATACATTTATATGTTATAAATATAGGTCACATTTCACAGACGCCCTTATCCAGAGCGATATACCACTGAGAAATTGGGGGTGACAGCTTGTTGGTGGTGGGATTTGAACCTGTGACCTTCTCTGGTCCAGAGTCCAACACCTTAACCACTGTGTATTTGTTTATTTATTTATTTACTTAATCCTTCAATACACAACAATAACTTCACTGGACCAAACCTTTTGTATGTATTTGAACACAGAATGTTATATATTCATATATATATATATATATATATACAGAATGTTATAGTAGATATATAATAATATATAGATATATATATATATATAGATATATATATATATATATATATATAGATATATATATATATATATATATATATATATATATATATATAATATATATATATATATATATATACAGAATGTATATATATATATATATATATATATATATATATATATATATATATATATATATATATATATATCTATAATCATCATTCATTAATATGAAAATAATAATTATTTATATCAGGACCATATTTTTAGATTTTTAGATTTTTTTAGTATATATATATTATATATTATATATATATATATATATTTATATATATTATATATATATATATATATATATATATATATATATATATATATATGGTCCTGAGCAAATAATGATTATTTTCATGTTTTGTTTACGAATGCTTATGAAACTGACAGAGCCAAAGAAAAAAAGCACCACTTTATTTAATTAAAACACTGCTTATTTAATACGCTGCACCCTAGTGGCAGGATGCCGTCACTTCGCGGTGTCGCATACATCGTGGGAAAAGTAGTGTATTGTCAGTGTACGCGTTAAAACAGCATAACGTTATTTGAAGACAATCCTACACCTTTTTAAGATCTTGCGAGCCACGTAACGTTGAGATGTGTTTAAGGGTTTAACCTATAACCCTGTTTTGAACACACACACCCTCCCCCCTTCCCCCATCTCACGGTCACGGAAGAAAAATCAGGCAAAACGGATCTACAAATCGACAGCGCGTATTTTTTTTTTTATTTTTATTTCCTGACCTCGATCCTAGTATTCTGTCTATCCTTCCCCATTCGCTCGATGCTTTGCGCAATTAATTCCTCTTTATCTCATTCTATACATCTATTATTTAGCCACAATTACAGCCGGATAAAATATAAAAAGCCATCCTTCTGAGAGAGGGCGGCGTCGAGCGAAAACGAGCGGCATCTCATGCGAACACTTAAGAAAGAGACGTCCCGGATCCTCGGCGCCGGGGAAAAGAAAGAAAGAAAAAAAAAAAAAGACGAGTAAAGCAAAACGAGTGAGAATATAAATAATTCATTTTGCTGAATGGCAGGTTAAGCGAGGCAGCCATAATGCCCTGACAGTAATGATAACTTTCATTTCCTTTTCTGTTGCTGATATTCGTGTCGAGAAATTAAATTCCGAAAGCTCCCAAGGCCCCGTAATTATGATAGCGTTTTAAGAAGAGAGCCTTTTTATTTATTTATTTTTTATACTTTTTGCCGATCAGGAAGAAAAAAAACGCCACGTCTTTTGATAAATATGATAAAAAAAAAGCGTATTATGTATACCAGGTCGACACCGGGGGATATTATAGCAAAGAGAATCAATTCTGTCATGTTTACAGATTCGAATATTGTTCAATCTCTAGTCCTTTAGTCCTAAACCTGGATTTAATGCAGTCGCTACGACGGCACGGGGACGGAAATCATCCGGAGAAATCCTCAGCATAACATTTACATGGTAATTCATTTGCATTCTTTTATTCTGTGCATTTTCCCTCCGTTTCCCGTGGAATCCTGTTGTAACGCCGTTGCTTGTCGCATTGTTGCGATGCGGGAAATTCGTTAAGATTCCTTGAACAATTCCTTTTCGATACCATGGAGAAAAAAAAAAAATATATTAAGTAATATTAACGGGTACATTTTATTAGCATTAGTGCCGTGTGCAAAAGCATCACTATTATAATTCAATAATATCAAATTTTCAAATTTGCGTAACTCGTCTCGCTGGTTTTGTCCGATCGTCACGAATCATACCCCGTATCGTGCGGCCCGATGGTCCGAGGTGCGCTGTTACTTTTATAAGGAATCGCCCCGCGGAATTCCGAACCCGGGGGCCAAAAAGCGGGAATTTTTTTTCCCATAGAAAATGAATGGGGTTGAATTTTTGTGCCTCACATTTCGGCCTGTGAGTGTCCAACATGCACATATGGCAAATCCAGTCGTATGGGGTCCGGAGTGGATCGTGACCATATGCCTCCCGAATCCCAATTTTGGGAAATCCGCGACATTCCATTTCCATAGAGAATGAATGGGGAAATTTGACACCAGTAATTTGACGGCTCCACCGTTCGTCACGTGTTGGCCCGACATGACATATCCACCCGTAGGTGAGATGCAGTAGGTCGCGATCATATGACTCTCCAACCCCCGACCCACTTGGAATCCGGGAATTCTGCATCGTTCCGCCACATACAGATGAACGGGGAAAATTTTGCCGCTCCGCTGTATCGACATAGCCACTCGTCCGGGGCAGCAAGAACATCGCAATGATATGACACTCAGCCCAAAAAAGCACAGGGAATTATGGGAAAATGCGTTTTTTCGACCCATAGAATTACATTTTTACCATAGGAAATGAATATTAAATATTAACTATTAAATACGGCGGAATTGTTAACGAAATATCGCGTTTATCGGAATATCCAATTCAAGCGTTGAACCTAAAAGGAGTTGTTCATTTCTGCCTGTTTTATGCAAATTTGCGATGTTTGGAGAAATCTGATTGGATAGAAACAGCACCAGGAGCTCCCTGAGATAAACACTGTTAATTAAAGAGACTATTTAGGATAATTAAATTTGACGTATAAAAACACAAGTTGGTGATTTTAATCACGGATCCGGAGTTTGATACACTTCTCTCAAATTTGCCTTTAATTATATTAATTATTATTATTGTTATTGTTATTATTATTATTATTATTATTATTATTAATGATTTATTTATATGAAGACACTGATCAGGTAAATCATTTCCTCACAACAATTTTAGATGCATCTTACCGTGCAGTTTTAAGAACAGGATCATTGGCGGCATGGTGGGGGCGACCTGTTGCTCCGAGGCCACCATGTTAGTGAGTTTAGACTATAGACTATTAGCAATAAAAGAAAGTCGTACAAATCTGAGAATTTGATGCTTTTTCTTCTTTTTTTTTTCTTTTTTCATTTTTCCCCGAACCTCCCATTCCACCCCATTTCCCTCCTCTAATAACCTCATCACTCCTTTAAGACGATGTGAATCCGAAAACGGCCGCGAGAAGCTCTTGCACCCGTTTTGCACTTT
Organism: Kryptopterus vitreolus; assembly: GCA_030449085.1. Classification (NCBI taxonomy): domain Eukaryota; kingdom Metazoa; phylum Chordata; class Actinopteri; order Siluriformes; family Siluridae; genus Kryptopterus; species Kryptopterus vitreolus. The sequence continues at coordinate 14,649,139 of JACRUU010000015.1, forward strand.
AATAAATATTAAAGCGCGAGACGTCGAATTAGCACCCGTCTAAATATATACACACGCCAGGCGCAGCCTTTTAACAAGGTGCTACATTTGCCGATCGCGGATTCATCAACACGTGCAATAGGTTGCTGATGGTTCGAGCTTCGGGGTGGCGCGAATCTGACCTTCGCTTTTAACTCCTTTTTTTTTTCCCGCGCTCCGTTCCTCCTCCGGCTCGTCCTCGAGGCCAAATTGCTTTCGGATACGTGAAGGAAAACAACAAAAACATTGTTTTAATTAGTTTGTGCCAAATAGGTAAGGAACCCGCCGGGGACCTCGACGAGAGACAGCGGCGTACGCCGGGAATGAAAAGACTCGGGACAGCGTCTGGAAGGCAGGGTTTAAAGGAAGGGTGCTGAATGGAGAGCGCCGGACGGAGGTGCGAAGTGGATCATTAGCGAGGGCCGAGGGAAGGTCGCTGACCGACGCGCACTCGTTTTTGAGGTGTTTGAGATTAAGTTTTGGCGCCCCTTTCTACGCGGCCATTATACGAGGGTCTTCAGAGGGTCACGTAGGCTGATGAGGAATGTTGTCGTGTTTAGGCGAGCGTTGATTGAGGGGTGGGGGGGCAAACGTGTGCCGAGGAAACGTGCTCCACCCTAGAGTTAGGTTAAAAGGCACTCGGAGTGGATTTCAGATTGTTCCTCGTCGACAATTCTTCTACGTGCTCTTTAGAGGGATTCAAATACCCCCCCCTATAAATTTATAGTTCTATAAATTAGCATGGGGGTGGGGTCTTATTTAACTCAAGCGTAAAAAGATCTGGAGCTCGGCATCCATCTGTGCTGCCAAGTCTGAGTTGACAGAAGGTGTGTTAGTCACACTGTAAGTCATTAGTCATCTTTAATATAAAGAGAAAGATTTAGAGGGAAATACAGGGGTTTTCACATTTCAAAGAATATATATATATATATATATATATATATATATATATATATATATATATATATATCCCTTTAATAAAATTATCCATTATTTAATATTTATTTTACTCTGGGAATTATTCGTTTAATATGAATTAATGACAATGTTATTTGTTTAGTGTTGGT
>JACRUU010000015.1:14657723-14677723 GCA_030449085.1 Kryptopterus vitreolus
AAAAAAAAATTCCGAGAGTAAAAACAAAATATTTGAGCCGAAATGTAGAATTTTACAAAAAAAAAAAAAAAAAAAAAAAAAAAAAAAAAAAATATATATATATATATATATATATATATCTATATATTTTCATTCATTCATTCATTCATCATTTTCTACCGCTTTATCCGATCTTCCCTCGGGTCACGGGGAGTCTGTGCCTATCTCAGGAAGTCTATGGGCATTAAGGCAGGATACACCCTGGATGGAATGCCAAACCCATCGCAGGACACACACACACACACACACATTCATACACTAGAGACAATTTTCCAAGGTGCCAATCAACCTACCGTGCATGTTTTTTGGACCGAGGAGAGAGGAGGGAGGAGGAAGGGAGGGGAGGGGGAGGGGGAGGAGGGGGAAAGGAGGAAACCGGAGAACCCGTAGAAAAACCCCCTGAGGCACGGGGAGAACATGCACAAACTCCACACACACATGGCCGAGACGGGAATCGAACCCGGACCCTGGCGGTGTGAGAAGAACGTGCTAACCACTAAGCCACCGTGCCCCACATATATATATATATATATATATATCACCTCTGTGAAGTAACGTTGCAGGAATTTTATTATTGGAACGATAAAAATTTCCGAGAGTAAAACAAAATATTTGTAAAGAAACATTGCAGGAATGTTATTTCTTTATTATTTTGTTATTTAGAAGAAGACAAAAAAAAATCTGAGAGTAAAACAAAATCCTTGAGAAGAAACGTTGCAGGAATGTTATTATCAGAACAAAAAAAAATTCCAAGAGAAAAACGAAATCCTGGTGAAAAAACGTTGCAGGAACGTTATTTCCGGAACGACAAAAAAAATCCGATAGCAAAGCAAAATCTTTGTGAAGAAACGTTGCAGGAACGTTATTTCTAGAAGGAAAAAAAATCCGAGAGTAAAACGAAATCCTTGTGAAGAAACGTTGCAGGAATGTTATTTCTGGGACAAAAAAAAAATTCAGAGATTAAAACTAATTCCTTGTGAAGAAACGTTGCAGGAATGTTATTATTGCAACAATAAAAAATTCCAAGAGAAAAACAAAATCCTGGTGAAAAAACGTTGCAGGAACGTTATTTCCGGAACAACAACAAAATTTGATAGGAAAACAAAATCTTTGTGAAGAAACGTTGCAGGAACGTTATTATTGCAACAGTAAAAAAATCCAAGAGAAAAACGAAATCCTGGTGAAAAAACGTTGCAGGAACGTTATTTCCGGAACAACAACAAAATTCCGATAGCAAAACGAAATCTTTGAGAACAAACGTTGCAGGAACGTTATTCCCAGAAGGAACCTGTCGAATTCGCACGGGAACATTCCATGACCTGGGAACTTTGTTAAGTCGTACACATTGACGATTATCTCCAATCCGGAATTGTTTGTAAACACGATCCGACACGTAAATGAATCAACAATTTAAAAAGAAAGGAGTAAAGAAAAATAAAGGGAGGCGCTTTTAAACGTGGACAGAACATTCGAGGTGTTTCTGTAACTTCTTGTTGGGGGGAAAAGAAAAGGAAAAAAAAATGCTCACGTCGCTTTTCCCCTCCGGATAATTCCGATCCGAATCAGTTTAATTAAGTAACAAATTCTGTTGGCATAGAAACAGCACTGCTAATTTATCATGGGAAATAGCGTGTGAGATGGACAGGTTGCTCGGCAACAGCCAATGGCGATGCGGAGACGCGGCCTAATGACAAATGGAGCAGGATGCAGATGCTGTGATGTGGACGGGGTGGTTTTGGGGGGTCGGGGGGGTGGCTAATGCCCACGTGGGAGCAGTGGGAGAGAGAGAGAGAGGGAAAGATAGATAGATAGATAGATAGATAGATAGATAGATAGATAGATAGATAGATAGATAGATAGATAGATAGATAGATAGATAGATAGATAGATAGATAGATAGAGAGAAAGAAAGAGAGAGAGACTTTCATGTTCCTTTATTTGACATTAGTCATGTTAAATCCATGTTATTAAATCAGATTGACTTATTTAGTCAAATAAACAAACAAACAAACAAACAAACAAATAAATAAATAAAATAAATAAAAATAAATAAATAAATACCAGTTCGGGACAAATAGATGGACATCAATAAAAGCAATGAGAGTAAAAATGTATGTTTGTGATTGTTCAGTTTAGCTCTGGTGAGAGAGAGAAAGAAAAAGAGATAGAGAGAGAGAGAGAGAGAGAGTACACACACACACACACACATACACACACATACACACACATACACACACATACACACACACACACACACATACACACACATGTGCACATACACACGTACACACACACACACACATACACACATACACACACACACATACACACATGTACACACACACACACATACACACATGTACACATACACACACACACATACACACATACACACACACATACACACATACACACAAACACACACACACACACACACACACATACATATACTTGTGTCGGCAAACGCTTTGCAATATATCTTATAATATCCGGATGCTGATCTACTGTACACGGTGTAATAAAGCGCCTGATTTGAGTCTTTTACATGCGGAAGTGTTTTAACTTTATTACTCACTATATACATCTGCAAATGTTGCACTTTTTGCTATGATTATTACTTTAACGCTTTCTTCATTTCTCATTTAAGCGATATTCCACAGGAGCAATCAGTCTCTAAATAATAATGTGCTGAGGACCGCCTTCCATGTCCTGTCTAATTGTTCCACGTCCCGATACCTGTCATCCGCGCGTTGTCTCCATCCGCGATATTTTGCCTCGAACGAACGACAAAGCTGAGCCGTCTGACCACATTAGCGTCGTGCAAAGTGCTGACGGCGGGGGAAAACAAACAAACAAACAAGCAAACAAATAAATAAAAAGCTTCCGATCGAGCCTGAAAAGTATTTAATATTCAAACCAGACGTGTCCCGGAAGTGAAACCGATCCAAGACGAGGGGGAAAAGTTACTTTGTATTAAAGGACATATAGAAAGAAAGAAAGAAAGAAAGAAAGAAAGACAAGTGAACAAACAAACATATCGGAGCAAAGAAAGATTGAACGAAATGCCGTCAGATAGACAGATAGACAGACAGGCAGGCAGACAGACGGGAAGAAACAGTTACTCGCGAAAAAGATTGATGGTAGAGTGGTGTGAGGTGAAATTCAGACGGAAGGAGTGACACAAGTAGATAGATGGAGAACGTGTCATCGGTAGAAAGACATATTACGAGAGAAAGCCTTAAAGGGAAACGTATTTATTTATTTACGTAAAAAGAGAGAGAGAGAGAGAGAGAGAGAGAGAGAGAGAGAGAGAATACTTGTAGAATGTCTAGAATGACGTTTTCCCCCTCGCACTTTCATTGAAAAAATCTTCGCTTAGCACGAAGGAGCTTTACGCCCTCTCAGCGTCTATATATATATATATATGTATATATATATATATATATATATATATATATATATATATATATATATATATACATATGTATACACACGCATTAACGACCAGGCGATCCCCGTATATACATGGGCGTGGCCACATATGCGCTCGTTGTGGGAGGTAATAGTGCGCGATTTCACAGAGGACGCGTGGATCGACAATTTCCGGATGAGCGAGTCCCCTTTTTCCGAGCCGTGCGGTGCAATAGCGCCTCTTGTGGCACATGCAGCACCACGCCCAAGGCAAGGCGAGGTAGATCATGTGACTTGCGGAAACACCAAAACGTTTCCATTGCAGTTTTGTGAATGATTCTGCGAGCGTAAAAACCTTTTCTTGCGAAGTCCGAATTTGACGCGTTCCCATTTCACTTAATGTGGTCCCTGAGCTTAATGCCCCTCCCCCTGTGCTCCAGACATTCACTGCCCAATATTACTATTATTATTATTATTATTATTATTATTATTTACTTTCCCTACACAGGTTTCCTTAATGACGGATTATATTACTGCTCCTGAATGTTACAATGCCACGCTTGAACATATACAAGCCCCACCGCCGCAGCCTCAGACGCCCGGGACGCCCGCTTACCCCGGTCCGTGATGCATCTCAAGCGCCGTATCTCTCCGTCCACGTGCGATGAATGTTATCCGTCACATTCGAGCGGTAATAATCATCGAGCGAGCGTTCCCTGTTTACGAGGCGTGTGATGAGGCGCATTTGTTTTCACCCGGGGTTATTGATAAAATTTATACTTTTCCATAAACGGTCGTATAAAAAAAAACAAAAAAACAAGCCTCATCGCTCGACTTGAGGGAAAGGGCGCGGCGCGGCGGTGCATCGCGACGCTCGGGCAGATCGATCGAGCTAATTAAGAGGCGAACGCGGCGTCACTATAAACATGCCTCAAATATGATAATGTCGACGGGAATGGCGAGGAAACGACGCGGCGCCGGGTGTAATCAGGCGCAACGCCCATCGGCTATCCTTCTAAGAGATGCCCGGACTGGCAGCCAGACGTATTAGCGTACGGCGGCGAGTTGTACCAGGGCGCGTGATTTAGCTTCGGAATATAGGCGTCGTGACAGACAGTCGCTAGCCGTCGTGTAGGGAAGTGCCGTCGTAGGAAAGTCTGGGCGCACTAACTTATTTAGTATTACTCATGGGCGTCATTGAAATGGGTATACATCAAGGTTGCCAGATTCACGCTCTATACCAGATGATTCTTCTCTGGAGGAGAGGGGGCCGGAGTCCAGAAAGAAACCCATAACCAGTTGTTGTCTCAGGTGTTGGCGGGGTTCGAGCCCCAGTCTCACCAAGCCTGGGGTCCTTGAGCAAGGCCCTAAACCCTCTGTGCTCCAGGGGGCGCTATATATGTGCTCTGACCACCAGACTTCCAAACAAGCTGAGATATGCTAATAGCTCTTTTTCTTCAATGCGGATTCATGGGTGCGGTTCTTCACCTCCATCTCATTTGGACCCAGTGGTTTTGGGATGGGGTCCGGAGAACGGGTGCGGAACGTCGGTTCGAAGGTGAGATTCCCGACCATCAGTTTTGATCAGAACAAGTGGGAACGCGCAACAAGCGTTTTATTCTAAAATGTGTCGCTTTCATTCGTTCGTTCGTTCATTTCGTTCATTCATTCGTTCATTCATTCGTTTATTTTCTACCACTTTATCCGACTTCTCTCTGAACCTGTCTCAGGCGTCTTCGGGGCATCACCCTGTATGTGGTGCCAACCCATTATACTACAGAATGCATATATATATATATATATATATCTATATATATATATATATGTGGCACGGTGGTTTAGTGGTTAGCACGTTCGCCTCACACCTCCAGGGTCTGGGTTCGATTCCCGTCTCGGCCATGTGTGTGTGGAGTTTTGCATGTTCTTCTCCCCGTGCCTCAGGGGGTTTTTTTTTTCTCCGGGTTCTCCGGTTTCCTCCCCCGGTCCAAAAATATGCACGGTAGGTTGATTGGCACCTTGGAAAAATTGTCCCTAGTGTGTGTGTGTGTGTGTGTGTGTGTGTGTGTGTGTGTGTGTGTGTGTGCACTGTGCACTTGTATCCAGTGAGGAGGCTGTAGCTCAATGGTTAAGGCTCTGGACTGAAATTTCGCAGGTTCGAGTCCTAGGCGAGTGCTACAAGTGGGCCCTTGAGCGAGGCCCTTAACCCCCAGTTGCTCAATCCTGGTAAGCCAGTCCTCATATATGGTGAGATGTTGCATTAGGAAGGGCATCCATTGTAAAAAACTACACTACGATGTGCAGACCAGACACAGTGGCGCCCCCTACAGGAAAGCATGGGAAGTAAAAAAAAAAACAATACAGTGTGTACACTGTAGTGCATTATAAGCGCGTTATGAACGTTCGCTACCTCAGATCCAGGTCGGAAATGTTTCATTTTTATTACTGCCTGCACTTTAATCGACGGCGTTTCTTACGAGCGTATATACGATGCCGATGATCAGAAAATCAGTAGCTACCAGGGTTACGGCGGCTGTTCGCGATGCAATGCAGGTGCAATAAAAAAAAAAGAGCTGAGGGAAGGGAAGATGGTTTGGTGGTGGTGTTGGGAGGGGGAGGTAAAGGAGATGCAAATTCCCAGATGCTGCCACACCATAGGTGAAATTTCGATTGTCACTCTAATGCCTCTCTGAGGCTCCTGATGAGCTCGGGAATAAATATGCAAAAAAGGGCTCCCAGGGAGGGGAGGAAAAAAAAAAGAGAGAGAGAGAGAACGAGGCAATCAAGGAGAGCAGCGGCCCAGGCTGGACTATAAATCTTTGTCTGTTTCAATTGCGAGTGTGGCTGAAATGGTGTAAAACTCGAGCAGGGATGTCATCAATTTCTGTTAGCTCCTCTGTGCCTCTTTGTGTCGACACGCCCGCTGTGATTGATTGATTTTGTCACTCGGGCTCGGTTCACAGTATGTTAACACGGAAGGGCAGAGTCGGGTTATGGAAAAACGCGTTATTAGAGCTCGCGACGTGACTGGACGCTCATCCTTGACGTCTCCGTCCTTCTGGTGTGTCATTAGAAGGAGCTAGGAGCCGGGGATATGCAAATTTGGGGGCGGGACTAAAGGGAGAGACCATTCATTCATTCATCTTCTACCGCTTTATCCCATCTTCCCTCGGGTCACGGGGAGCCTGTGCCTATCTCAGGCGTCTATGGGCATTAAGGCCGGATACACCCTGGATGGAATGCCAACCCATCGCAGGACACACACACACACACACATTCATACACTAGGGACAATTTTCCAAGGTGCCAATCAACCTACCGTGCATGTTTTTGGACCGGGGGGAAACCGGAGAACCCGGAGAAAAAACCCCTGAGGCACAGGGAGAACATGCAAACTCCACACACACATTGCCGAAACGGGAATCGAACCCGGATCCTGGCGGTGTGAGGCGAACGTGCTAACCACTAAACCACCGTGCCTCATAGGGAGAGACCATGCTTATAATAATAATAATAGTCAAATATGAACAGTAATATTGTTAGTGACGTGTGCAAAAGCACCACTATTAGAATCTCTCTCTAGCGGCCCGAAGGTCCGAGGTGCGCTATTACTTTTAGAAGGAATCGCACCGCGGAATTCCGAACCCGGGGCCAAAAAGCGGGAATTTTTTCCCATAGAAAATGAATGGGGTTGAAATTTCGTGCCTCACAGTTCGGCCTGTGAGCGTCCCACATGCACATATGGCAAATCCACTTGTAGGGGGTCCGGAGTGGATCGTGATCGTATACCTCCTGAACCCCACATGCACGTTCGGAATTTTGGGAAATCCGCGACATTCCGGCCCCATAGAGAATGAATGGGGGAAATTTGACGCGCAGCTGTTCGGCCCGTGTTCGCCCGACATGCACGTTTGACATATCCACTCGTAGGCGACATATGACTGCCGCATGGTGTCACCTGACCGCAAGCGTGAAAAATCTGCGAAACCAAGAAACTCGGACACAGGGTCATGTGACGTGTCTAAACGCTCGGCACATCGACGGGAGTCGGACGCTGGATAATATTATAATTTGATGATGACATCCAAACAAGCGTTTTTGGTGTCTAAATACTCGTTTGTATTGTATTGTATTGTAACACTGAAAAGTGACCTTTATCACCAATTTACCATTTGTTTTGCCATTGTATACATACATATATATATATATATATATCTATATATATATATATATATATATATATATATATATATATATATATATATATATATATTTACATTTACGGCATTTGGCAGACGCCCTTATCAAGAGCGACTTACATCTGAGCAATTGAGGGTTAAGGGCCTTGCTCAAGGGCCCACTAGTGGTAGCTTGGTGGTTGTGGGGTTTGAACCTGCGATCTTCTGGTCCAGAGGCCAACATATATATATATATATATATATAGATATATATATTTTATCTATATATATATATATATATATATATATATATATATATATATATATATATATATATATATATATATATATATATATATATATATATATATATATATATATATATATATATATATCTATGATATATGATATATAATATATATATATATTATATATATATCATTCATTCATTCATTCATTCATCTTCTAGCGCTTTATCCGATCTTTCCCTCGGGTCACGGGGAGCCTGTGTCTATCTCAGGCGTCCTATGGGCATTAAGGCAGGATACACCCTGAATGGAATGCCAACCCATCACAGAGCACACACACACACACACACACACACACACACACACACACACACACACATTCACACACTAGGGACAATTTTCCAAGGTCAACCTACCGTGCATGTTTTTGGACCGGGGGAGGAAACCGGAGAACCCGGAGAAAAACCCCCTGAGGCACGGGGAGAACATGCACAAACTCCACACACACATGGGCGAGACGGGAATCGAATCCAGACCCTGGCGGTGTGAGGCGAACGTGCTAACCACTAAGCCACCGTACCCCGGATACATTACATATATATGCAACATAATATTAGAGTTTGATGCGGCTTGTAATCGTTATATAAGTAAACACCGGACTAAAACACAGCGTCTTTTGTGCATTTAATCGCGCCCGATCACTCGAGTTTTACCAAAAAAAAACAACAACAAAAAAAACCAAAATGGCACGAATATGATCGTCGCTCACCCCTGTCTCTCGCGAACGAGTGGAATAAATAAAGAAGTGATCGAAACAATTAAACACATACAGGGAGTGTGCAGCGTGTTTGCCGTAGGTGTGACAGGCCTGCGATTGTTGATAGGATCGTGTGCACATGTGCTATCACACTAGCGGTGGGAGAGAGTCCAAGCAAGGAAACACACTTTCGTTTTTAAACCTGTTTGGTGGAAGTCTCACCATGAGGCCCGAGTTAAAGTGAGACTCGCATTTCCTGCTTTTAATTGGGCTTCTTTTTCTTCTTTTTCTTTCCCCAAACAGCATATCAGGAGATTGCACAAGGCAGAGGCACGGCTGGCAAAAAAAACAAAAAAAAAAAAAAACATTTCTTTGTTACTTGGTTTATTGTGTAGTTAATACCTAATATCTACCATTTTAGTTCTACTGTCGTTTGTATTGTCGCTTATTATTATAAAGTGACCGTCGTTTTTGTACCACGTCCACTTCTAGTACTGGTGACATCACACCAGGAGCCCACAATTAGCCAAAGGATCATATTTAAGCCTAAATAGGAAATTAATATCTTTTACAGGACTTTAAGGGATTCCTCGAGGTCAGATTATTTATGCATTATCTGTAAAAGTTATCCAATTCTTTAATTTTATTCCCATTTCTTCCATTTTTTTCTTCTTTTTATTCTCATTTCCCCAACATCCCCACAAAATAAGGAAACATCACAACCCACAACTCTACACATGTCACCAATACAGCTTTTATAATCCACCAGCAGTGTGTTGGATCTGGTCATTCATTCATTCATCTTCTAGCGCTTTATCCGATCTTCCCTCGGGTCACGGGGAGTCTGTGTCTATCTCAGGCGTCTATGGGCATTAAGGCAGGATACACCCTGGATGGAATGCCAACCCATCGCAGGACACACACACACACACACATTCACACACTAGGGACAATTTTCTAAGGTGCCAATCAACCTACTACCGTGCATGTTTTTGGACCGGGGGAGGAAACCGGAGAACCCGGAGAAAAACCCCCTGAGGCACGGGGAGAACATGCAAATTCTACACATATATGGCCGAGACGGGAATCGAACCCGGATCCTGGCGGTGTGAGGCGCACGTGCTAACCACTTAACCCCCGTGCCCCGGATCTGGTCATGAAGTGGGTTAAAACCACTCTGAGGTGTTTACATTTTCCTGAGGAACATTTCTGTCACTAGGAGTAACCTGAAAGATAAATCCCCAATAAATCCACCCAGCAGTGTGTTGGATCTGGTTAATTTAGTGGGTTTAAAACGTACTAATTGTTTGCACATTGAGTAAACAATCGGTTCTGATGACTGATTGCGAATCTGCATCCGTCTCTATCATGGATTCAAAACAACAGATAAATGCCCTAAAAAAAAAGAGAGGAAAAACTCCCTAACAAAATAGCTCGCTTGGTTAAGTGCCGTATCCTACAGAGCAAACTGCCCAGGTAGCGTTAATTTCTGTAACGTTACTTTCTAACACAGTCGGTATAAAATAAATGGAAACCCCTCACACAGGAAGCAGCCTGAATAGCCCAGTGGATTAAATGAGGTTTGAGGTAAACAGGCTGATGAGGGTTCGAGTCCCTCTCTGTGTAGTTCTTCTTACTGTTTGTTTAAAATGACTTGGTATAAATGAATAATAAACCCTCCAAAAACTTGGTGTCGTTGTGGTAAAAGCCTTACCTCTGATGCGCGCGGTTGCTGGTTTGAATCTGGCTTGTTGGTGCACTTGGTTGATGGTGGGGTGAAGTCAGAGCAAGAAAAGAATGTGTTGACCAGTGGTTGGTGGAGACCAATGAGGAGATAGGTGCCCTAAAAGTAGTAAGTTTTATGCAGGTGGTTATAAAAATGCAAAAACTAAGAAGAATCTCCTGCTTTCCCCCAGCAACTATACCCTCTGGACTGGGTTTGGGGGGCCCCCTCACAACCAGATACACACTCCTTTCAGGGATCACCATTGTGGGAAAGATGACGACATAGTGAGGACCTGAGGCACAGTGCGGGCAAGATGACGACATAGTGAGGACCTGAGGCACAGTGTGGACAAGATGACGACATAGTGAGGACCTGAGGCACAGTGTGGACAAGATGACGACATAGTGAGGACCTGAGGCACAGTGTGGACAAGATGACGACATAGTGAGGACCTGAGGCACACTGGACCTGAGGTGTGGGCAAGATGATGACATAGTGAGGACCTGAGGCATAGTGTGGACAAGATGATGACATAGTGAGGACCTGACTATGGACCTGACACTGGACCTGAGGTACAGTGTGGGCAAGATGACGACATAGTGAGGACCTGGGGCACAGTGTGGACAAGACGAGGACATAGTGAGGACCTGAAGCACAGTGTGGACAAGATGATGACATAGTGAGGACCTGAGGAAAAGTGTGGGCAAGATGACGACATAGTGAGGACCTGAGGAAAAGTGTGGGCAAGATGACGACATAGTGAGGACCTGAGGCAATGTGTGGGCAAGATGACGACATAGTGAGGACCTGAGGCACAGTGTGGACAAGATGACGACATAGTGAGGACCTGAGGCACAGTGTGGACAAGATGACGACATAGTGAGGACCTGAGGCACAGTGTGGACAAGATGACGACATAGTGAGGACCTGAGGCACAGTGTGGACAAGATGACGACATAGTGAGGACCTGACTATGGACCTGACACTGGACCTGAGGTACAGTGTGTGCAAGATGATGACATAGTGAGGACCTGAGGCACAGTGTGGACAAGATGACGACATAGTGAGGACCTGACTATGGACCTGACACTGGACCTGAGGTACAGATTGGGCAAGACGAGGATATAGTGAGTACCTGAGGCACAGTGTGGACAAGATGAACAACATAGTGAGGACCTGACTATGGACCTGACACTGGACCTAAGGTACAGTGTGGGCAAGACGAGGACATAGTGAGGACCTGAGGCGCAGTGTGGACAAGATGACGACATAGTGAGGACCTGAGGCACAGTGTGGACAGGATGATGACATAGTGAGGACCTGACTATGGACCTGACACTGGACCTGAGGTACAGTGTGGGCAAGATGACGACATAGTGAGGACCCGAGGCACAGTGTGGACAAGATGACGACATAGTGAGGACCCGAGGCACAGTGTGGACAAGATGACGACATAGTGAGGACCTGACTATGGACCTGACACTGAACCTGAGGTACAGTGTGGGCAAGATGACGACATACTGAGGACCTGAGGCACAGTGTGGGCAAGATGAACAACATAGTGAGGACCTGACTATGGACCTGACACTGGACCTAAGGTACAGTGTGGGCAAGACGAGGACATAGTGAGGACCTGAGGCACAGTGTGGACAGGATGATGACATAGTGAGGACCTGAGGCACAGTGTGGACAGGATAATGACATAGTGAGGACCTGAGGCACAGTGTGGACAGGATGATGACATAGTGAGGACCTGAGGCCATATCATGCTTTTGCATTTAAGTAAATTTTTGAAGACCCAGTCAGCATGTCTCTGTGCTCAGGCTTTATCATTGGTTTCTTTCTTGTGACATGAGGTGTTGAGAGGACACGGTCGAGAAGGTTGAGAGATCACTTCCCCAGATTCTCATTGCGTGGGTTCTCAACCCCTCCATTCCTAGTGGGCGAAGAATCCTGGCAGATAATTTGTTTAGTAAATGAAACAGATGTTTTTTTTGTTTCTTACTCCCTGAATATAGTTTTTTTTGGAGTGTATTCCCCGGGGGAGGGAGGGAGGGGATTCTCCTCCTGTCGGTCCGGCGGGTCAGGCGGAACACACCCGGGGGCTGGTTGGAGGGAGGAAAAATAACAAGGCGCGGCGAAGCGCCTGGGGACGGCAAACATCATTCACATCTCCCATAATCATCAAGGCGATGCTCGGATGCCTCCTTAATTTACATAATACCATCCTGACACTTTTACTCCAGCTATCCATCACGCCAGGACGAGGCCTTTCTCCTTCCTGTCTCTTCTCCTCTCCCCGATTGTGTCTTGTGTTTATCTGCCCAAGCACAAATGATTGATTCCCCACTGTTTCTCGCCCTTATGTTCAGCAGATATGAATTTTTTTTCACCCCCATCGAATGATGAAGCACAGACTCAGCTAATAATAAACAGAAATACGGTATTCGGGTGGGGGGGGAGAAAAAAAGAGAAAGGGGGATAAAAAAGACTTTGGCGGGTGTCTGTCTCACTTTGGGTTTACGCGAGGACAAATGATACGCTGAGTAATTGAAGCTTCCTTTTCTCGACGCTTATTTTTGACATGATATCATAAAGAATTTTACGTTTGCAAAGAAAAGCAGAAAAGAGAGAGAGAGAGAGAGAGAGAGAGAGGAGAGAGAGAGAGAGAGAGAGAGGGAGGGTTTACTAAAAGATGGCACTGCATTCCAACAGTACCAACAATATGTGAAAACATTCCACTGTGGCCTCTACTAAAGTCTGTGCAATGCATTTGATCATTTAGCTAGCGGAGCAGTAGTGAGATCAGGAGGAGGTTCAAGGTCATCACCAAGGTCACAGCTCTAAAAGATCTTTTTCACCAAAATGTACAAATACAGAATTACCCCACCTGCCCCACCCCACATCTATCCCCACCCACACAGTGCATCTGCCCCGCTCCAGAAGACATCTATCCCCGCCCACATGGCATATGACCCGCCCCACCCCAAATCTATCCCCGCCTCCGCATTGTATCTACCACCGAACCCCACATCTTCCTCATCATCACATCCACCCCACATCTGCCCGCCCCACCCCACATATATCCCCGCCCACATTGCATATGCCCCGCCCCATTCCACATCTATCCCCGCCCCACATTGCATATGCCCCTCCCCACCCCACATCTATCCCCCAACCCCCCACATTGCATATGCCCCGCCCCATCCCACATATATCCCCGCCCACATTGCATATGCCCCTCCCCAACCCACATCTATCCCCCACCCCCCATCCCCCAACCCCCACATTGTATCTGCCCTGCCCCCACGCCACATCTATCCCCAATCTCCACATTGCATCTGACCCACCCCACGCCACATCGCATCTAATCCGCTCCACCCCACATCTATCCCTGCTCCAACATTGCATATGCCCCGCCCCCACCCTACCACCACATTGCATCTGACCCACCCCAACCCCACATCTCCCACTCTACCCTCAATCCCCACATTGTATCTGCCTCACCCCACATCTATCCCCCCACCCCCACATTGCATCTGACCTGCCCCACCCCATATCTATCCCCCCACTCCCGCATTGTATCTGCCCCGCCCCACCCCACATTTCTCCCCCAACCACCACATTGCATCTGACCCACCCCACCCCACATCTATCCCCGCTCCCACATCGCATCTGCAGCGCCCCACACCATATATATCCACGCCCGACGTTGCACATCTGACCCGCCCCACCCCACATCTCTCCTCCTCGCCCCTGCATCACATCTGCCCCACCCCACATCTATCCCCCCACTCCCACATTGCACCTACCCCGCTCCACCCCACATCTATCCCCCCCCCCACCACCACATTGCATCTGCCCCGCTCCACCCCACATCTATCCCCAACCCAACCCCACCCAACATCTATCCCTGTCCCCACATCACATTTCCCTCGCCCCACCCCACATCTTCCTCATCACCACCCCACATCTGCCCCACCCCCACATCCCATCTGCCTCTGGAGGAGGAGGAGCTAGACTCAAGGCAGACCAATCAGAGAACGAGAAAACGTCCTACTTTTTTCAGGGACTGTATTTTCCCAGCTTTCTTTACGTACTGAATCAAAACGGTGTGAAACACCTCGTCTTCGCCAGCGAGAAATAAATACAAGTGACTAAACTCCTGGTGTATGAAACTAGTGAACTACAATCTGTGTGTGTGTGTGTGTGTGTGTGTGTGGAAATAATGTGTAAGCTGTCGTGGAAATAGAAAATATGGGACACTTTGCATATATATGTTTTATTTTTATATTTTTATTTTTGGCAGGCCCAGTCTTCAAAGTTTCCCTTCCGATAACGAAAAACCATTAGCTGCTGTCAAAGGCAGAAGAAGAGAGATTATATTTTTTATTGAAATAAGATTAAAATGATAACTTTGACTGCGGCCTCCACCTGATAAAATATTTCAGCTCATAAGCTGGTTGTAGGCACAGGGATTAGACGAGCAAGGGAGGGAGGGAAGGAGAAAGAAAGAGAGAGAGAGAGAGAGAGAGAGAGAGAGAATGGTGAGGGTGAGAGACAGAAATTCATATTGTATAATAAAACAAAAGGCGTCCTGGGAAATAACAGCGGTACAGTATGCAAATTAGAACATGACGTAATGCATGTGTGGATGTGACTTTGTAAATGATACTGTAGGGGGAGGAGCTGTTTGGATGGAAAAACGTCTCAACGTCCAAATGCAAGTGAGGTACTGAGGACCAGACGAGGACATAGTGATGAACAGCATGGACATAGTGAGGAGATAATCTAGACATGATGAAGACATTGTGAGGACATGGCGAGGACATATGGCACAGTGAGGACATGGTGAGGATATCAGGCACAGTGAGGACATGGTGAGGACATCAGGCACAGTGAGCACATGGTGAGGACATAGAGCACAGTGAGCACATGGTGAGGACATAGGGCACAGTGAGGACATGGTGAGGATATCAGGAACAGTGAGGACATAATGAGAACATCAGGCACAGTGAGGACATGGTGAGGATATCAGGCACAGTGAGGACATGGTGAGGACATCAGGCACAGTGAGCACATGGTGAGGACATAGGGCACAGTGAGGACATGGTGAGGATATCAGGAACAGTGAGGACATAATGAGAACATCAGGCACAGTGAGGACATGGTGAGGATACCAGGCACAGTGAGGACATGGCGAGGATACCAGGAACAGTGAGGACATAATGAGGATACCAGGCACAGTGAGGACATGATGAGGGCATCAGGCACAGTGAGGACATACCGTACAGAAAGCATATAATGAGAAAAAAAATCTAGACATTATGAGGACACATTTCAGACATTAGAAAGACATGTTAAGGACACAATGATGAACAGCAAGGACATAGTGGTGAGATAAATTAGACATGGTGAGGTCACAGGGCACGGTGTGGACACGATGAGGACACAAGGAGCAGTGTGGACAAGATGAGGACATGGTGAGGAGATGAGGCAAAGTGAGGACAAGAGGGGGATATAGTGAGAACATAGTCAGGACATGGTGTGGACATGGTGAGCACTTAATCTAGGCATGGTGATGACACAGGGCACAGTGAGGACAAGATGAGGACATAGTGAGGCAAAGTGAAGACAAAGGAGGACATAGTGAGGACCTGAGGCAAAGTGTGGACATAATGAGGACATGAGGAACAGTGAGGACAAGATGTGGATAAAGTGAGGACATGAGGCACAGTGATGGCATGTTGAGGACATGAGGCACAGTGACATCGTGGGGAGGACATGGCCAGGACAAGAGGCACAACGTGGACAAACTGGTGATCTAATAAGAACATAATATAAGACATGTTGAAGTCAGATTATAAAGACGGCGAGGAGTGCACGGTGAGGACACGATGCAGATATACTGAGGACATAGGGCACGATGAAGACACATGATGATGGACGTTATGAGGACATTGTGAAGATTAATGTGTCGGAATAAATGAATGAGATTATTGTGTAGTTTTGTGCAGCAGAATGAATGAATGTGTGGAGTGAAACACAGATGTGGTAGTGTGACAGATGTGTTGTGATGGTGTGTGTGTGTGTGTGTGTGTGTGTGTGTGTGTGTGTGTGTATGATGCTAAAGGAGAGAAACCCTGTGATGGAGTGTGTTTGTAGGGTGTGTGTTGGTAGAGACAGCTGTACTGAGGGTAAAGCAGAGAAATCCTGTATGTGATGTGATCGTCCCTCTGCACCTCTGCAGCTCCGTTACCACACACACACACACACACACACACACACACACACACACACACACACACACACACACACACACACACACACACACACACACACACACACACAGAGAGTGAAAGACGAGCTGAGCTGCAGTGACAAATGTCCTCTGTGACCCTGAAGGTCAGTTAGTGAGGAGATCAGACATTCCAAAGCTAGCTAGCTAGCGGAACGAACAACACAAATGTTTCGAACGAGGGGGCGGAGTCAAGTCTCATCACCTGCAACGCCTTGCCGTCATCTACAAATCAAGCTAACGGGCGTGGTTGAGTGGGCGTGGCTTGTAACCTTCACAGGTTCAAATCAAATATGATATTTGACATTGTGTCTGTCGTAAGCCCCGCCCACCCAATGCAATGGATCATGAAGAAAAGGGGTGTGGCCAAACGAACAGATCAATGTTCATATTATAGGGACGAAATGATAAAGAAGAAGGAAAATGCATGTCAATAAACGTATGATTACAAACAAACAAACAAATAAGCAACGCATAAGGAAGGTGTTGGCGATCGTGAAATGACAAATAAATAAATAAATAAATAAATAATGAAGAAATTCCTGTGGAAAGCAAACAAACAAAGAAGAAATGAATGCATGAATATACAAATAAATTAACCATTAATTAACTACAAAAACTGGAAAACGTTGCATAAATGAGCATTTGGCTGAAAACAAACAAACAAACAAACAAACAAACAAAAACATTTAAATAGTGAATAAATCAATGGATGGACGGAAAAAGTCGGGGATGAAAGATTAAACATATAGCATTAACAGATGAATAAACGGATGGGTGAATAAATAAATCGATGAGTACATGACTGGATGAATGAATAAATGAATGAATGAATGAATGAATAGAGATAAAAAATGCGGATGATTATGTGGATGAATAAACGGATGGGTGAATAAATAAATCGATGAGTACATGACTGGATGAATGAATAAATGAATGAATGAATAGAGATAAAAAATGCGGATGAAATGCGGATGATAATAAATGATTATGTGAATGAATGAATAAACGGGAGTTATGTGGATGAATACGAAAGAAAATAACTGCTGATGATTGTATAGATAAAATGAACGGATGAATGAATGAGTGAGTGATTGAATGAGGGAATGAAGGAAAAGTGGGGGGGGGAGGGATAAAACAGATGAATGAATTTATGAATGGATAGTACAAATGTTGACGATTATACCACTAATATGAATGAATGAACGATTAATGGTACGAATGAATACATGAATGAATGGCGGGATGATTAAACAGATATCTTGTGTGAATAAAATTAATCACTGTATAAACAGTAAATAATCAATGAATTAACAATTAACGAAAGCAAGGAATCAGTGTAAAAGCACAAATAATAAATAAATATATAATAAATAAATAAACACACAAACAAAACTAGTAAATAAATAAATAAAAAAGAAAGAATAATAAAATATAAGTAAATAAATAATAAACAAACACACAAACAAGTAAGTAAATAAATAAATAAATATCAATTATATAAATAAAATAAATAGTAAAAAATAAATAAAATAAAAACACAAACAAACAAGTAAGTAAGTAAAGTAAATAAATAAATATATCAATATAGAGAAATAAAAAAAAAATAATAAATAAAGTTAAAAAAAAAAAATAAAAATAAAAAATAAGAAATAAGTAATAAATAAAAATAAATAGAGAATATAAATATAAATATATAAATATAAATAAAGAAATAAATAAAGAAATAAATAAATATAAATAAATAAATAAATAATAGAAATAATATAAATAAATAATAAATAAATAAATTAAATAAATTAAATAAACATGAAATGTTCGTAAAAGGAGGCCAAAATTTCCACCTTCTGTTTTTTATGTCACCGAATAACTTTCATATCAAATCTGGTTTTATGAATCCTGTGTAATTATTGAACGCAAAGTCCAAGCATTAACACACACACACACACACACACACACACACACACACACACACACACACACACACACACACACACACACACACACACACACACTCCTTCTCTTTCATTCCCTTTTTTAGCCATCGCAGGAATTCCAAATATTTCCGGACGCATTTGCTCTGTAATAACACCAACAGATGGTGACATGAAGGAGGTTCGTGTTCATTCACATCTCCTTATGTTTTTCCTTCACGCCGCTTTAAACGCTGCGCTATTGTTTACCTCAGTACTGCGTTTTAATCATCATTATTATTATCTAAACACCTCTCGTGTCTGCTGTGTGACTCCTGTAACATCTTCACAACTTAAAAAACACACAGAGAGATGAGAGAGAGAGAGAGAGAGAGAGAGAGAGAGGAGAGAGAAGCGAGATGAGAGAGAAGAGAGAGAAAAAGAGAGAAAGAGAGGAAGAGAGAGAGAGAGGAAGAGGGTTTTTTTTTACTTTATCAGATTTCAAATCACACTTTTTATAGACAGACAGACAATAGATAGATAGAAGATAGATAGATAGATAGATAGATAGATAGATAGATAGATAGATAGATAGATAGATAGATAGATAGATAGAAAAGATAGAAATAGATAGAAGATAGATAGAACTAGAAGTACAGACAGATAGATAGATAGATAGATAATAGATAGATAGAGATAGATAGAGAGATAGATAGATAGATAGATAGAGATAGATAGATAGATATATAGATAGTAGAGATAGATAGATAGTAGATAGAAGATAGATAGATAGATAGATAGATAGATTATATATAGAAGGTACAGATATAGAGATATAGATAGATAGATAGATAGATAGATAGATAGACAGAAGAAGAGAAAGGGACACATATAGATAGATAGATAGATAGATAGATAGATAGATAGATATAGATAGATAGATAGATAGATAGATAGATAGATAGATAGATAGATAGCTGAATAGATGGTTGGGCAGGTGGGCGGACGGATGGAATGACGGATGGACAGACAGACAGCCAGACAGGCCGATAGAAGGATGGATGGATGGATGGATGGATGGGTGGATGGACAGACAGGCAGACAGACGGACAGATAGATAAAGCAACGAATCGTTTGAACGAAGTGAATGAATCACTTGAGCACGACTCCCTGGAAGAACGAACGCGGAACCATTCATTTTTTCTTTTTCTCTCTCTCGCTCTCTCTCTCTCTCTCTCTCTTCACTGAGTTACATTTCCCACTGCTGAGCTACCAGTGATCCAGACCCCTTACACTCTGGTCCTTGTCTGACCCTCATGATGACCCCCCCCCACCACACACACACCGCCCTGTTTGATGACGCCTCAAACAAATACATGGATAAACTCCACAATAAAAATCCTCAAACCACAAACACAACAAACTACGCAAAC
>JACRUU010000015.1:14687723-14692723 GCA_030449085.1 Kryptopterus vitreolus
GGAATTCCGGAAATTCTGTGTCGTTATGGCCCATGATGCTTTATGAATGGGAAAAACTTTCGATGCTCTATAGTTCACCCAGAGCTGAGGTTGACATCGACATTTCCTTCAGGAAATATCCCATGTCTAGTTTGACTTACAGTCTTACACAGGCGAAATTTTGGAGTAATTATTTTTCACACGACATTTTACCTCGCCGTACTTTTTCACGCAATTATCTATACTCCTTAAATGTCAAAAACAAACAGCCCTCGTTACTCCGATTTCATTTCGTCTCGTTTAAAAAAAAATACAGACTGATCCAGATTGAGATAAAAATATTCGTCCCGCAGTGGGAGAATTTCCACGTTACAGAACCAAAATAGGTAAAAACTATATAAATACGAAAGTAAAAATAAATAAAGAGGAAAATAAAAATAAAAAAATACATAAAAATAAAAAATAAAAATATCATACATGTTGCCCTGGTATTATTGTCATTTGTTATTTTACACGCAGTTAAGGATAGAGTGAATGTGATTGGATGAGATATAAACATATACCGTTCCGACACTCTCCAGCGAGGACGTAAACAAGTGTTTACAAAAAAATAAAAGTCTGAAAAGTGATTATTTCTCCACTCGTTTGTCAAACGTGTGTTTTCTCGTCGTCCTCACGCTACAGTAGGGAAATCGATAAATTAGCGATCGACGCCGCCTTCATATCCTTAGGGGCATTTTTTCCCCCTTATATTACTTTTATACTTTTACACTAATATCTAAACCTCTACCTGAGAGGAATCAATGGGAATACTTCAGACGCAGTCTCATGCTGTCTTTTCGCCAAATTCCCCCCTATAGAAATGTTATTTTGCCTACGAGTGTGAGCAGCGTTGACGGTGACCACTGCACTCTTCTAATGATGCATAAAGGCTGGAGTCAGTCCTCCGTCCTGTTGGGATCGGAAGGGATTACTGCAGATTAGGCCCCGTGCGAAATGTCAATGTTAATTAAAGCCTACCTGCTGCATCCGAGGTCCCTTTCTACTCCAACGTGCCTCCACCCGTCCGTACAGACGTCCCAGCACAGCTTTACTGCACGTGGCCCTTTTATTTCTCAATGGTTTGTGTGTGACTAGGCTAGGCTAGGTCTTAACTACATCCGCATGTTCCATCGTTTAGCTCCTTCAGTTCTCCTGCCAGCGTCATAATTAACATTCAACCTTGTGGAACAAGCAACCGTTAACCTCCCCCACTCCCATTCCTCCACCTATCCTCCACCACCACCACCACCAGACTAAACAATTTCATTGAAATTAAGCCAATAAAAAAAGAAAGAAAGAAAGTGACTCAGCTAAGAATAATTCCAGTGCGCTAAGTGACCCGGTGAAATCTTCCCTAATGTATGCGGGGATGCGGTGTGTACAGGAAACCTGTTAAAACGCACGTTAAAACGACGCAAACTGATGCAGTCAACTTGCAGTCAACCGAAAGAGGAAACGGCTACTTTGGAAATGTAATAAGTGGTGTCACTTTTCTCAATGTGTTATACATTTGTCCACTAGGTGGCGCTTTAAGTTGAGATTGTAAGAACGATTTCGTGGTAGGGTCGTAGCGAGATCGGCGCAGGAGTTTCTTCCGTCGTTTAACCGTCTCTCTAAACGTCCTGCTTGTATATTGGCTATGAGTAGATCTCAGCGAGGGCCAATCAAAACGGACCGCGCTCAATCATGATTGGTGGATTGCTGTGTGCTTGATTTTTATCCTCGTATAAATTAAAAGATTATGCTACATGTATTGAGGGAAACGGGGAAAAATGTATTTGGGCGAAGCGATTATCTAGAGAGTCTTCAAACGAATGGGTAAGGGCCTTGCTCAAGGGCCCCCTAGTGGAAGTGGGTTTTGAACCTGTGACCTTCCAGTCAAGAAGCCAGTGCCTTAACTACATAGCTACAGCCTCACTACATATTTATAGCGTTTGACAGACGCCATTTTCCAGAGCAACTTACATCTGAGCAGTTGAGGTGTTAAGGGCCTTGCTCGAGGGCCCCCAAGTGGCAGCAGGATTTGAACCTGTGACCTTCCAGCCAAGAAGCCAATGCCTTAACCACAGAGCTGCCACCTCACTACATGTTCACAGCGTTTGGCATTTTTCAGAGCGACTTGAGAAGTCGAGCAGTTGAGTTGTTAAGGGCCTTGCTCAAGGGCCCCCTAGTGGAAGTGGGATTTGAACCTGTGACCTTCCAGTCAAGAATCCAATGCCTTAACCACAGAGCTACCACCTCACTATATATTTATAGCGTTTGGCAGATGCCATTTTCCAGAGCAACTTGAGAAGTTGAGGTGTTAAGGGCCTTGCTCGAGGGCCCACTAGTGGAAGCTTGGTGGTGCTGGGATTTGAACTGGGATTTGAATTTGG
Source organism: Kryptopterus vitreolus (assembly GCA_030449085.1). NCBI lineage: Eukaryota > Metazoa > Chordata > Actinopteri > Siluriformes > Siluridae > Kryptopterus > Kryptopterus vitreolus. The sequence continues at coordinate 14,690,120 of JACRUU010000015.1, forward strand.
ATAGAACGATTCACCAATTCAACCGCAAGTGATACCGTCATGACGGAAAAACGCTGACTCGCCACGTCCACACTGACACGTTGGAAAACCTGTTTTTTTTGTTCCTCGAAATTGGATAGATAGATATGTGGACTGTGAAGGCTTTGACGCACTTAAGGAGTATCGGAATACTGAGACTCTTAATGAGAGAGAGAGAGAGAGAGAGAGAGAGAGACCGTCATAGAGACACACCGACTCCACCGATGCCTCATTAAACGTGCGGAGAATTGATTAGAGTCTAAACAAAGTGCAGATTTTCGTCCTTTGACAGTAAGGAATGATTCGCTTCAACCGATACATAAATTAATGACTGGTTAAAAAGGAGTCGATTCCTTTTGATTCACTTGAATCCGAGTCCATCGGATAATAATCCAGTCATCTCCCAGTAAACTGAGGAGAATTGCCATGACGTGGACGCCCCGCTCAAATGATTCTCTTCATTGCTCCGACAAAATGCTTGCTGTTTAACAGAATTACCCATGCTGCACCGTGTTTGTCAGGACGGCTCTTATGGGATGTCAGGTAAAAGGCGAATCCTGACGCTCTGACAGCTCGGAGGGCTCCAGCGCTCAGCCACGAGTTGAACGCCGGGCCGCTGTCGGCTCGTTAATGGCACTCATTAGGACACCGACTTCTGCGTTTGTGCATCGACAGCTGCTGAGCCCCGAGGGAAAGGGGAGCGCCGAGACCGAGGAGACGACGACGGCTTTACGCCGTTTCGTGTCAGGAGTCGCCAAACCAGATTGCTTTCTTTACGACTATATATATATATATATATATATTAGTAACTTGTATTTAATGATATATGACATTATATATAGAATTTCAATCGTGACTAAAATTGCTCCTAAAAAGCCTTTCGCCAAACTTCTCTCGCTTAAAGGGCTCGAGTGGAAGGGGTAGTGATCAGGGTTCGAGTCCCGGTATCACCAAACTGCCACGCTTAGGTCCTTGAGCGAGGCTGTACACCCTCTGTGTTCCAGGGGGCGCTGTATCATGGCTTCCAAAACAAGCTGGGAAAAGCCAAGAAACCAAGTTATATATGAACGGGGTCCCTCATTGGACTACCAAAGCCATGGACCGGTTTTATACAAACAACCACTTTGCTGATAAATACGACTAAAAAATTGTTTACAGGAAACGTGGGAAAAACAATATGATGAGACAGCAAAGAGAAATGTGCCTCAAAAAAGTCCTTACAGGTTCATAACAAACCCGCTCTGTATCATAAAATGCTTTGGGTTTTAAACTGATTCTGCATCATCGTTAAATATGTACTAATTAGTATTAATAATAGTATTAGTAACGTTATTAGTGACGTGTGCAAAAGCATCACTATTGTAATCTCTCTTTTTCTTCCGTCAAATTTTCGGCGCGTAACTCGTCCCGCAGTTTTTGTCCGATCGTCACGAATCATACCTCATATCGTGCGGCCCGATGGTATGAGGTGTGCTATTACTTTTATAAGGAATCGCCCGGTGGAATTCCGAACCCCGGGCAAAAAAGCAGGGATTGTTTCCCCATAGAAAATGAATGGGGTTGAAATTCCGTGCCTCACAGTTTGGCCTGTGAGCGTCCGACATGCACATGTGGCATATCCACTCCTAGGGGGTCCGGAGTGGATCACGATTATATACCTCCCAAATCCCACACACGTTCGGAATTTCGGGAAATCCACGAATTCCGGCCCCATAGAGAATGAATGGGGAAATTTGACGCTCCGCTGTTTCGGCCCGTGTTTGCCTGACATGCACATTTGACATATCCACTTGTAGGTGAGATGGAGTAGGTCGCATGACTGCCGCATGGGGTCATGTGACACGTCTAAACGCTCAGCACATCGACGGGAGTTGAACGCTGGATAATGTGATGATGTCATGTGCGTCACTGGACCCGCCCCTTCCCGAAAAACGCCCAAAACGGCGTTTTTTCGAGTCTAAACACTCGTCTCTCTGAACGAGCTAGCATTTCGAAGTCAACGCTAAATATTAAATAGACCAGGTTCTAAGAGGTCGCGCCCGGAACTGAGAATTATTCGAAAAAAAAAATAGACAAGGAATCAATTTGGGATTCAAATTACTGACCGAAATTGGCTCCGTTCTCTTTTTACTTTTTGTTTCTTTTTCGTACCGATTAAAATCTTTCCGACATTTTCCTAAAAATCTGCGTCACAACATTTCACAAGATTCCTTCCTTTCTCCATTTGACTGGCTGATATTTGGTGCTCTATAATGTGTTGACTCAGTGATTCAGTGATTCATTTGACTTGAAAAATAAAACCATACAATAACAATTGTTTTTTTTTTAACTCCGGAAAGATCATAATAGTGCTAAAAATGTAATTTTTTTTTAAATCAACTAAACATACAGAAATAATATGAATATTATTTTTTCTGACCAGCATCCTGCTAAAGAAACTGTTGATTATCTACGAGAATTGCTTTTTTTTTTGGGGTTTTTTTTTTTTTTTCCTCCCTCTCTCTGTCCCGTAATTCCCCACGGCATGCTAATCAGAAATTTTGTAGGTACAAATGTTGTTGTGGTCCTCGCGCCCCCCGTTGGACC
>JACRUU010000015.1:14702723-14707723 GCA_030449085.1 Kryptopterus vitreolus
TCCACTTTTTTATTTATTTATTTATTTATTTAGACTTTTTAATATTAGCATTCCGAACCCGTGTGCATGCGCTCGTGTCTGCCGATCTTATATAAACATATATTCCTTTCAGCAAGTGCACCACTTAATACTGCTGTATACACGAAATAAAACAACACAATATTGTTTACAATACACAGGAAAAGGACGCAACACTGTTGAGTAATATACAGTATATATATACACAATTATATATATATAAATATATATATATATATATAGATATATATATATATATATATATATATATATATATATATATATATATATATATATTTATGTGCATGTGCTCGTGTCTACCGGCGTTTGTTTATCTTATATATTATTTACTTTGTGTTAACAATTATGGCTAAACGGTACGACTGGCCATAAGGAGAAGAAAAGAAGGTCGTCGGAGTAAATAAGCACTACATCCTGCTTTAACTGCTGCTGAGCCCCTTTGTGGTGATTAGCTCAATCCCATGGGGCAAGTGAGTTAGCAGAAGCAAAAGCTCTCTAATGAGCTGAGCTCTCGCGCGCCCTGCCTCGGCGTCTCCATCCTCTCTCCCTCCCTCTCGCTCTCGCTCTCTCTCTCTCAGTGTCCCTACAGAAGCCAGTGGCAGAGCCGGAGTCCCAGGAGGGGTCTGTGGCTGCACCTGTTCTCACCGTAATCAGTGCATTTCTGTAGTCCGTGTCCAGGTGTAGCCAAGCGTCTAAAGATCAGGGGTATTCCAGTCTGCTGGGGCTCCGTGCTTTCCTTTTTCTCCTTTTTTTTTTTATTTGCTTCCTGCTCCACCACGTCCACATCCACTTCCTGCTTCCTCCTGGCCTGAGACACGAAACCAGAAGCATATTGCATGTGACATCCTTTATAATGATATTATGATCTATATTATATATATATATATATATATATATATATATATATATATATATATATATATATATATATATATATATATAATGCTTTTGTCGCTGTAAAGCAGTATTTACATTTTTTACGTACTCCAAGTAACGCACAATCTGGAAAGGAAAATTGTGTTTATATTAATTTGAATTTATTAATTTCAATTATTCCACTAAAATGTTACAACAATTCGATTTTTCTATCTATCTATCTATCTATCTATCTATCTATCTATCTATCTATCTATCTATCTATCTATCTATATATATATATATATATATATATATATATATATATAGTATATATATATATATATATATATATATATATATATATATATACATACACACACACAATATGTATATATACATATTAATATATACACAACTAAATAAATAATAATCGGGGGAAAATAAATATAAAATAATATATAATATATATATATATATACTATATATAATATATATATATATATATATATATATATATATATATATATATATATATATAGATATATACATTTCTGTATTTATGTATATGTATATGTATAAGCAAATTACACTGTATACCTTTAGCAGATGATTGTGTTATGATAGGCTTTTACAGACAAATTGTCAGTATGTCTGACCTGTACATAAGAATGAAGTCTATATATGTTTTTTGTAGAGGTACTAAAAAGACTAACCCTCTATGTAATGTGTGTATCGTGTGTGTGTGTGTGTGTGTGTGTGTGTGTGTGTGTGTGTGTGTGTGTAATCACTGTTTTTACTTCCAAGCCTCTGAGCACTGATACCTTCATTGTCCTGATATGAAGTGAATCAGATAGACAGAGATGTGCGAGAAGAACAGACAGATGGAGGGAGTCAGTGATGATGAGGACCTCCATGGCAGCTAAACAACCCCCCTGCTGCACAAATTCCCTCTGCAGCGGTTCACAAAAGCTCTAGTGAGCACACACACACACACACACACACACACACACACACACACATGCACGTGGGGAAGATCTCCGGCGAGGCATCGCGTGGACGGGCGAGTGTTCTGGGAGTCGAGCGTTTATCCAGATGATTATAAGGATTGCAGGTGTGGGCCAAATAAACAAAAGACATCTCCGTCTCTGGAGGACAGAGGCTCTCGATGGCCTGATGTCCTGCTCACGCTACTGATCTAACGCATCACCAGAAAGTGCACCACTTAATACTGCTGTATATCCAAAATAAAACAACACAACATTGTTTACAATACACAGGAAAAGGACGGAACACTGTTGAGTAATATACAGTATATATATACACAATTATTGATATTTTATTCGCTTTTATATGTATTAATAGACTATTTTGCATTATTAAATAAATAAACGTGTGTGTTTGTGTGAATCACTGCATTTACATTTACATATTTTAAAAAATATATATATATATATATATATATATATATATATATATATATATATATATATATATATATATATATATATATATATATATATATATATATATACCAGTTGATGATCAGGGAGGAAAATGAAATTCTTATATATATATATATATATATATATATATATATATATATATATATATATATATATATATATATATATATATATATAAAGGGTGCCAAAAATTTCCTAATATGTTCTGCATATGATACGTAGCACATCTCATCTGTACATATGCATAAATGCATAAACAATAATAATAATAATAATAATAATAATAATAATAATAATAATAATAATAATAATAATAATAATAAACACTGCTATTGCCTTGAAGACATCTTGCTTCTACTTTTTCAATGAATGAATGAATGATAACGACAACAACAACCAAAAGAACGATATGTTCATAATAATACATGTAAATAAAAGCTACAACGTTACGCGTCTGAAGAAAAACACTATTAGTCATGTCCAAAGCGAACCTCTGTGGCCTGCGAGAGGTAAATCCACTGAAAGGGCAAGCCCCGGCTGTCCGTCACGGCACGGCGTAAACAGGGCAGCATGGTGCAATAATCCAGGGAAGTGCTCCCACAGCGCCCCGCATCCTGCCCTTGTTTTTTGCCCTTGCTGGCCGGCGGGGGGGTTGTTTAGAGCAGGCCGTGTGACCCGGCCGCCTGGGGACGGCCCTGCGAGGGCTTCCTGGGCCACAGGTGAGGCCGCGCTCCAATCTGCACCTTCACCCAGCGGGCCAATCAAGGCCGAGCTCGCGTAGCAACCTGCAGGCGAGGACGGCCTCCGTGCGCACCTCCTGTCCCTCTGAAAGCCCAGAGGAGCTCGCCACTACCACTTTTAATTACCTCTGTGTTCTTCATTAATTCATGGGCATCTTAATGCCCTGCAGGCCTCAGATACACTGTGTGTGTGTTTTTTTGTGTGTGTGTGTGTGTGTGTGTGTTGCATGAGAGACAGAGAGACCAAGGCTTCCAAATCACAACAACTTAAGCAACAGTGGCACAAAGATCTCCACCGGGACTCCAGGGGCTATTTTCACTGAAGCTTTTGTAATCAGCACCATATTGCAAGGCAAAGACTCCGGGGTCAGTTATCAGGGGCCAGAAATTGGTCGTCCCTGAGAAACCCCGGGGGGGGGGGGGGGGGTGGGGGGGGGGGGGTGGGGGGGGGGGGGGGGGGGGGGGGGAGGACGAGTCCCTCAGGTCCAGGCGTATGGTCAAATTCCACCTGTGGTAGCGTTTATTAGGTCATCTAGGGACGCGGTAAGTGATTTGAGCTGGCGAGAAATGCCAAAAGAACACAGTGACCGTAATCTCGCAGGGGATTCAGTCAATAGATAGATACACAATAATAAATAAAATAAATACATAAATAAATAATTAAATCAATAATAACTACATATTTTGTTATGGTTCTCTTGTACAAGAGAAGGGAAGGGAAGGGGGGGGGTCAATACTTCTGAGCAATCGAGGAATCTGTTTGTATAATTCACGCACATGCAAAAAAAAAAAATAAATAAACGAAAACAAAAAACAAAAACAACCCCACTACACATAAACACATACAAGCGTTGCCCTGAATTTGCATACTCGTCCCCGATTGGCTCGAAGATGTTATGACACCATAATTCGTTTGTTAGGGGCGCCGTAACATTTTTAGAGCCAATCAGGGACGAGTATGCAAAATTTCCTGCTATGCACAGCCTGGTGCCATAGAGAGCGTCTTGAAGTCGTGTTCGTAAGTAATGGCGCCCCTAGGGTGGGAAAAAAAAAAACAAAAACAGGAAAACATAAAAGAAAGTGAGGTGTTAAACGTGTGATATACTTTGGAGGACGGCATTCGCGTTTTGTTGTTTGTTTGTTTTTAAATTTGTAAATAAAATAAAATAAGTTACTAATAATCCGCGTACCAACGAGCAGGATAAACAAATACGGCTTTGTACAGTGCGACGGAGGTACGCTGGATGAGGATGACAGGTGTGCTCCAGCCCATAATAGTCGGCTGTTGTGTTCAATCCGACCATGTGAGTGTACACGGAGAAAACACAGGGGCTCAACACCGACTCCTGGGGAACAGAAAGTTAATACGGTGACAGATGTGTCGCCTCGCTTCAGCCTCCCGGTCATGCAGCAGCGGCGGAGGCAACAGCAGCAGCGTTCACTGCCCTGCCCTCTCCCTCTCTCCCTCACTCCCTCTCTCCCTCTGTCGTTCTTTCTCTTTCTTTTCCTCTCTCTGACTCCCCACCTATACAGGTCCCAGGAGCCACGCAGGGGTGGCGAGCTGCATAACAGTGGCACGCTTCGCCCCCCCTCCAACCCCCAACCCCCCCTTCCCCTCACCTCCACCACCACCACCACCACCACCATACACACCCTCCTCCTCCTCCTCTCTTCCACCTTCTCCCGACGTTCCCTCTCCCGTTTCCCGGCGTCACATGCTTTCCCGAGATTGACAGTCTCCCCAAAGAGTGAGAGCTGGAACAGATGGAATATGAATGGTTCACTCGTGTATGAAAAAGGTGTCTGGGCAAAAGGAGTGGCGTTGTGGGAGCCGCAGTTGCGAGTTAAGTGCGACTAAATCTCTTTGTCTTCCTTCTCGCGGCGCTTTCGCACCGAGCGC
>JACRUU010000015.1:14712723-14720223 GCA_030449085.1 Kryptopterus vitreolus
ATAAACACAATTTTAAAAAGATTGCGAAAAAAGAATAATACAAAACAATAATAAAATATAATTTAATAATTGTATATATATATATATATATATAATATATATATATATATATATTTTTTTTTTTTTATATATAAACTATAAAAAATAGGATTATATTTCATTTTATTCAATAAAAGAAACGAGTGATGAACATGAATTATTTATAATAATATAATAATAATAATATATAAATATATATACCAAATATTAGTCTGGAAATTCATCTTATTCATTCTTCCTTCCTTCCTTCCTTCCGATCTTTTCCTTTCTTTCTTTCCGTAAAAAATATTATAAATAGATGAGGTTTAAGAAGCACATTCCTAATTGAAGGAAAGAAGGATAATTGCACAAGCATCCGGTCCATTATCATGTTTAAAACCCTTCGTAGACTTTAATCCACCAATCAAACGTAACCCCGGCACCACTAACCCGGATAAAAACCAATCACGACGAGAAGGAACACAAACAAAACACACACACACACACACACCACCACACACACACACACACATGCGCGTCTGCCTTCTATAGAGTTATAATTAGAATAATAAAGATTGTATCTGATACAACGAGATTAACAGCAGCACTGATTATGGGATTGAGGCTCTCTGAGGGATAATGATCTAAACGATCGTTTTATTCCTTTCTGTAGATGAAGTCGCTCGATCCCGGGACATTTCACCTCGGATAATACTCCAAAATGTACTTTTTAATAATACGGATACAGAATAAAACTTTTTTTTTTGTTTTCCCCAGCGAGTGCTTTTTAAAAAAAAAAAAAATAATAATAATAATAATGAGGACAATAAAAATAACAATAAATAAAAATAAATCGTTTCCGTTGCGAGGCCTCATTGGTTTATTGTTATATATACAAATATATTGTTATCTATAATTACAGTAACGCAAGCAACAATGGGGCGGATTTTCATTTATATTAGAAATACATAACTGTTTTTAATTATAGCGTGAACGGTCATTTAGTTTATGCGAACAATGTGATTGGGGCCATATATATATATATATATAGATACTGAAGATATATATATATACATAAAGATTACATATAATGTTAATAAACATAAAGTTAATATAGAAATTTGTAAAAAAATATATATCAAAATAAAAAATAATATATAATGTTCTATATTAAATGATATTGCTACACGTTTGATAACGCCAAGGCCGGTTTCCCAGACCCACCCCCCGGCGTCGTGTATTTTTTTTCCGTTCCAGATCGATGTGCGAGATTGAAGCGAGCCTCGTCTGAGATAAGCGGTCAGGATAAGCGATGCGGATGCAGATAGACGCACGCGCCTGATCTTACATGAAAGGGAAGGAGAGAGATCGTGATATTATCCGTCCGTCTCTCTATCGGGGTTGATTAAGAGCGGAGAGAGTTCTTCGTGTTAACCCCCCCCCCCCCCCCACCACCACCACCACCAACCACCCACCCCCGACCCCACCCTAAACAACACCCACCCGCACCGTCTTGTTCTTTCCTGCACTCTGCATATGTTGGGTCCCCTCGCGATTAAGAAAGAAGACATGGAGAAGAATGCCTATTGTATTTGCACACCTTTGGGATTCAAATATGAACAAAAGAAATAGGATGGGGAGGGTCGGGGTAAAAAAGGGGGGGGGGGTAAAGGGTGACGCCGGTGACATCTTCGGTTCACGGCGGGGCGAAAATACTTTGAAGGCGAATCCTGATATGATAGAGGGTGTGTGTGTGTGTGTGTGTGTGTTTGTGTGCTCTTGGGGTTTAACAATGTCACTAAGGTGCTGTTCTATTGTACGTACGTCGTGCCCCGGAAAAGAGCACTATTAACATTTGAAGAGGCGGTGCGGGTTGTAAGGGGATGAGGAGGGATGAGGAGGAGGGAGGAGGGGGGGAGGGCCTAATTACTGTGCAGCGGCTGAGCCGATTAGCCCGCGGAAAAACGGAGGCTAGCGAGGGCCATTAATTAACCTTCGAGCGATGATTACTACTTACGTTAAAGAAGAATGCTTGGGAGATGGCAGGCACCTAGCGCCGCCACTTCAGAGGGGCCGCGGTCGACGCGGGCCTGCCCTCCCCGAGCCGCAATATGTTAGGGGCGACGAAGCTACTAATTAGATGTCAAAAATCATAAGCCCAAACCCCCCCCCCCCCCCCCACACACACACACACACACACACACACTCTCTCTCTTTAATATTGCATATCTATCCCGGGCCTGTCACTTCAAAACAAGAGGTTGCATAAACAGAAGAACCCGAAAAGCCCGGCGGGGGAAACGAGGGGAGGAAGAAGAGCGTGGCGGAGGAAGAGGAGTTCGAGAGAGAGGGGGGGGGAGAAAAGAAAAAAAAGAAAGACGTTGAAGAGGAAATGGAAAGAAGGCAATCAAAGACGAACCCCAGAGAACGGCACCTGTGGAAAAATGTAATCTTACAAATTCTCTCGGCGAGAAGCTCGGCTGGAGATGAGCGTGAAGGAGCTCATCAGCGCGTGATTGTGGGCAGAAGAGCAGAGAACGCGACGGGGCCGGAGAAAAAAAAGAAAGAAAGGGAAGAAAGGAGGGTGGCGGGGGTGTTAGGAGGAGTCGTGGGCTGCAGGGGGGGACATTAAGAATGTGACGTGACTTTATCAGAGGCATTGGCAGGTAAATAGTCGTTTACTATGCATGCACGATGGCGGCTACGCCGGGACGACACGGCGGCGCCGAGCGATGATGAAAGTCCGTCAGGGGCCTGTTTTTTTTTTTTTTTTTTCCTCTGATAGTCACTTTGCATAAAATGGGAAGGACCTGCATGGTACCGAATGACACGTTTTTTACAGAATAAATAAATAAATTGCATTCGCCTCACACCGACAGGGTCCGGGTTCGATTCCCGTCTCGGCCATGTGTGTGTGGAGTTTGTGCATGTTCTCCCCGTGCCTCAGGGGGATTTTTTTTTTTCTCCGGTTTCCTCCCCGGGTCAAAAAACATGCACGGTAGGTTATTGCCCCCCGAAAAAGATTGTCCCTTAGTGTATGAATGAATTTGTTGTGTGTGTGGGTCTTGTGATGGGTTGGCATTCCATCCAGGGTGTATCACTGCCTTAATGCCCATAGACGCCTGAGATAGGCACAGTCTCCCCGTGACCCGGGAAGATCGGATAAAGCGCTAGAAGATGAATGAATGAATGTATGAATATTCGCCTGGTCGTGTGTGACGCACTGCAGGTGGAGCGACGTTCCTGAATAATCCGGAATGCTCTCCCGTTAATGGCGCACACGTCCGGAATTTTCCGCACGTATCCCACGATCGCTAGTTATCCGGGCGCGAAAAATCAGCTGGAAAGCCAACGTGCCCCTTATGTGTGTGTGTGTGTGTGTGTGTGTGTTGTGTGAACAAAAGCGCACGGGTCGACGACGCCTTAATCAAAAGCGAGTCCTCGCGCACCTGCAAACTTTTCTGATCCCCGACTTTTTCCAACTTAAATAAGCAGATTAATAAAGAAGCATGGCGCATTTGTTTATTCCGCGAGATAATCGCTCCGTCTGAGCGTAAACTCTTATCTCTCCCCGCGGAAACGCGAGCGATAGCCCGAGATGCCAAGCGCTGGCGAATCCGCGAGCGTGATTAGCAGCTTAAAAGCTTCCTCTGTCACTCGCTCCCATCTCATCGCGATCCTCGATCTGCCCTCGCTCTCTCTCCCAGGTCGCCACCAACTTCAACCTGATTGCAATCCTGAAAAATTGCCTTTTCCCATTTTTTTTTTTTTTTTTTTTTTTTTTTTTTTTTCCTTTTTTTCCGTTCCCAACGCAGAAACGAGTCAAATTTACAGGACTGAAGCGGCGACTCTTTAAAACCACTTTCCGTTTTGGGGGCGTCAAAAATAAAGAGGTCAACATCGTCCGGTGGATGAAATACGCAATTCTTTATGAAACTTTATTGCTGGATTTTATTGGAAGTGCAATAGGACGGCTGGTCGGTGCGGTGCACAGGTTTGAAAGAGGGTGGAAAATGTTGTTTTTGTTTGTGCAGCTGTGTGTCCATAAGATGTTTATTTTATACATGACACATAAAAAAAAAGATTATGAATGTATATAAAAATACTACTATAAATACATACTATTGCTACATGGCATACGAATGTCAACTAAGGGGTCCAATATGAAAATATGCAGCTGAAATTAATGTATATATATAAAGAAAGAAAGAAACTTCAGTTGCATCCACTCACACTTCCAAATTTCCCCGAATTACACGCCCCTAGCCCTGCCATTCACAACAGTACGATCTCCTCACTATATTAGCGTATATTACCGTACGGAACCTTACGCTAAGCGCATCGCATTCCCAAATCCGTAGTCACAATAAAACGCATTTATTTTTCCCCCTTCGAACGCATATAAAGCGCTTCCGTATAACCTAAACACCGTTATCACCAGTTTATATGGAAAAGCAACCGGAACACAATTCTTAAAGGAGCCACGTCCCATATTTTACACTTCAAACAACCACTAAACAAAATAACATTGTAATCAACAAGAAATTCATATTAAACAATCATTTCCAGAGTAAAATAAATATGAAATAATCAATAATTTTATTAAAGGAAGATATGTTGTGAGAGAAATGTATATAATTATAACATCTGTCACAGTTATTTACAGTATTAGAAACATGAAACGTGTTCATTTATGCTACATTAAAGATGTGCGATTAAATATGTAATATATATATATATCTATATATATTATATATATATATATATATATATATAATATATATATATATATATATATATATATAATATATATTATTGTTATAATAATGTCTAGTACCATGTATTATGAACAGACACAACTGATCATCCTAGTGGGGGGCATTTTTGCTTAATTCTCTGTCCTCTGTTGTTTATATATATATATATATATATTATATATATATATATATATATATATATATATATATATATTATAGATATATATCACTGTCACTGTGCTAATCAAACCGTAAGAGTAAGAGTTAATCAACTAGAAATGATGGACACCTATAAAAACGTATTTTACTCCTGTGATGTGGATGTTTAACTGGCGACCGTCGACGCTAGAAACCCGCCGCGCCGAACCGCTCGTTAGGCGGCATTTCCATTTTTCGTTAGATCGTAGCGATTGACCTCGTTAAGAGGAGCGGCGGGTTGTTGGGGGTGGGGGGGGGGGGGGGGGTTGGGGTGTTGCATAACGAATAAGCGGCGGTAAACATCGGGCTAGGTAAATTATTCAGCTAACTGTCAGGCGCGCAGCTATAAAAGGGCCGGGGAAGGTGGAAAAACGCTGAGGCGCCGAGAGCGCGGAACGGAGCGGAACGAGTCCGTACAAACCCCACCCTCTCCCGCGCCATGTTTTGTGTGTGTGTGTGTGTGTGTGTGTGTGTGTTCTCTCCTCCGCCCCTCCACCCCCCCGTCGTCCCCCCCCCCCCCCCCCCATCACCGAGCTCTGCCTCCTCCGTCTCTCCACCTGTCATGGCTTAAGAGACGGCCACTGCTTCTTCCACTTCATTATCAACCTCTCACTTGGAGATTTCAAACAGATTTAGACTAATGAGGAAGCGTTTAGCTTAGAAACTCCGAGATGCCATCGCTTCCCGGAAAAAAAAAAAAAAAAAAAAAGCGAAAGGGGGCGAAGATGTATACACACACACACACACACACCCCCACATACACAAACACACACAAAACACTTTCATTCTTTCCCACACACACACACACAAGCCGAGCCGGGGCCTGTCAGCGCAGGTGAACAAAGTGAATAGGATATGTGACTGACAATAAAGATTTCTTTTAACATCAGTGAGCGAAAGGCTCGGGAGACAGGCAGCGGGGACAGATGCAGGAGTCGGCGTCGCTCTGAGGGGCCGCGCCGTGTTTCCCACAGACCTGCAGATGCCAGCTTTAATGATGAGCCCCGGCAAAGTTGCAGGCAGCCGAGATGCCAGGCGCAAATCTATTATTTCTCTCGTTTCGTTCCTTTTTTTTTTTTTAAAAAGAGAAGAAAAAAAAAACGAGGGCAGCCCTAAATTTCATCCAGGTGTCACTAACTGCTTAAAGTTTAAATTCTGTAAGAACTCCTTCTCCTACCAACCCCCCCCCCCCACCCACACACACACACACACACATATAATGGACCACACACGTTATTTATTAATATGGTACTCTTTTTGTTTTATTATTTCTCGAGCGCGTGTGTTTATTTTAATCAGGTCATGAGACTGAACGGGGTCGAGGAAATATTTTCCATAGTTACGGCCTTTCGGAGAGATGTTACACAAGCCCCCCCACACACACACACAAGCCTGCCAGATCGTCGCCCGCTCTTAAGGGCGAACGCGGGCGTTTTTGAGATTCGGCGGCGGTAAAAACGCGGCGTCGTCTCCGTGCCTAGCCTCGCCTCGCCTTTTCCGCGTCCCCTTCGCTCTGCTCCTTTCCCTGTGTAATTAGTAATTAACACATTCTTTTGTAGAGCCCTCTCTCTCTTTATTTATGGACAAACACTTGCCAAATCCCACACATTCCTTCGCCAGGATCAGATTAGCGGAGCGGGCCGAGCTCGGAAAGCAGGTCAAGGCCTAGTCGATAACGCTGAAGCGCACAGGGCACCTGGTTTAATCTGCCCCCGTGACTCTACTATCCAAATAACCGGCTGCTTGATTGACGATTAATTAGACGCTGGTAGAATACGCAAGCCTTACTATGTCTTTTTTTTCTTATCATGCATTAGGAGCATCACACAATGTGGGTGGGGGTGGTAGCGATGGGAAGATCGGATCGGTCATCGAATCGATTCGTTCCGTTCAGCTTGTAATGCATTGCATAACATATATGGGAGTCACTTGACAAAAGAACGAATCGCTCGGATGAGAAGAATCGAGACGTGAATGATTCAATTGCTTGTTCTTGTATGGCATAACATCGACGGGAGTCACATGACAAAACCACAAACGATTCAGATGATTTAGTGGAGGAGTCGGGTAATGCATTGACATATGGGAGGCACGTACCGAAAGAACGAATGACTCAGAATCAAGAAGTGAATGACTCAATTCGGTTTGCTGTGTAATGCATTGCATAACATTTATAAGAGTCATATGACAAAAGAACAAATGACGCCGTATCAAAGAATCGAGACGCGCATGACTCAATTTGGTTTGCTGTGTAATGCATTGAATAACCTATGGGAGTCACATTCTAAGAAAACGAATGACTCTGAATCAAAGAATCGAGAAGTGAATGATTCAATTGCACTGCATAACATATATGGGAGTCACATGAAAAAAAAACAAACGACTCACAATCAAAGAATCGAGAAGTGAATGATTCAGTAAAAAAAATGAACGCATCGCTCAGCCATGATACAGTAGCCCTGTTGCACAGAGGTTCAAGTCCCTTGCACAAGAGCCCCAAGAGTGGCATCTTGGGAAAACTGGGACT